>CM037858.1:43183456-43678456 GCA_021292105.1 Anadara kagoshimensis
TGGTATAATCATTTAAGACAATTCAAATTATTATGAATGAATTCGTACCGAATCGACAGTTCGTCTCAGTCCCTCTTTACCTATATCCCGACAGTTTTTCGGCACCTGCTATCTCTCGGTCGCTTTTGGATCACTGGCTATCCATATCTCGGGCTGCCGAATTTCGACTCCATTTCGCCAGTGTTAAACTTTCGACAGGTCTGTATTGTGCGTGTACCATTGTTTTAACGAAATAATAGCTCGAAATATCACGTTTCAGACACAGGAGTTTTTATTGAAATTATACATACTCTAAAACTTATGCATGGCGATATATTTTTTTTTATATTATTTTTTAAACCATCCCGTGGTACAGATAATAATAATAGAAAGTTATTTGTTTCTGAGTGCAAAACACTTGAAGCCAAATCCTGATTGACTGATTGGTGATGATCCTGATTAATTGATTTAGTCTGTCATGATTTATCAAAAGGTAATTGGTTCAAAGAGTGAGAAATGATGGTATATACTCCATGAACCCGATTGTTTAAAGCTTTGTTAGCTAAACCAGTTAGCCAGTGAAAATGTGTATCTTGTGTTTTGTTTAAATTCTGATAAAAAGTTACTTCATATAAATGCTATTATCAAATAGAAGTGATTTATTCTGAACAATCCGGCCCTAGTCTAATCGATTCATGGTGCCATATTATAATTTTTTAATTTTCTGAATGAAACATTCAATAATGTATATTGTGACATTTTTTAATGATTTCATGTAGAAAATTCAAAAATTTACAATATGACACCACCATCATGAATGATTTAGACCAACAACAAATTGGTCAAAAAAATGACCTCTATTTGACAATAGCAATAATATGAAGCATAGTTTTGAAATCGTGGAAAAATCGGTATATCAAAAACCCGTAACAGCTGAGATCAAGCCTGACAGAAGATTGCTTTATACTTATAGAGGTGAAAACATGTCACTGTCAATACCAAGTTATCAAAATCAAGTTATATTCACAAAAAGCTATTTTATACTTCCTGTTAAGGTCATTTTCAACAACACTTTCAGTCAGAAGTGAAGTTGTTTTAATGCAAAGTTAGAAAGGTGGTGACAGGACGAGAATATAAGTACCATGGCGCCTTACTTCACCTTCTGGTTAAGGTAGAATGAGAAGGAGCATTAATACAACAGTAACATGAACAATATAATCAGATATTTTGTTTTCAGCTTGCATGTTTTATAAAAATATAATGTCACTTTTCTCGACATTTATTTGTTAAAATATAAAGTCCTAAACTGATATAATACTAATGAGTGTCTTCAGAGAATTCAATGTCTACTATTCTTTTTCTGTTTCTCAGTGAATTTCGTCGAATTCCCCCTAAAGATAGACGACGAATAAAGCGACCGTCAAGACGAAGACTCCCATCTGAAGAGTTTGATAAGGACGTCAAAAGTGACGATTTTGACTCGGAGAGTGAAGGAAACTTGGATCTGAGTTCTGGACTTGACTCAAACTTTGAATCAATTGGATATGACAGTGATTCTGAAGGTACTGTTTTTATTGCAATTGGTTGCCGGAATTAAGCATATAACCCATGTACATGTATAACCATATCGTAATCTGCTAGCTACAATCTTTTCAGTTTAGCATGTACACATTTCAGCTATGACATGTACACATAACATTTCTCATAGATTAGGAAATACCATAAAGGTCACCTCTATATAAGGGTCACCTGTTTATAAAGGCCAGTAGAATTGTATGCCAGTTGTTCTTTATTCATGTTATTTGAACCTATATATAAAAAAGCCACCTGCCTATAAAGGTCACTTTTACTGGTTCCCTTTAATAGCCTTTATAGACAGGTTTGACTGTAATTTGAACAACCAACAAGAATATAAAGTTTATTTTTAAGAGATAGATTATTCGATTGGAAAATGAAAAACGTCGTATTTTCATTTAGAAATGAGCCAAAGAAGAACCCAGTTATTATACTAATCTGAAGCTAGAGTACGGGCGGTGCATATCTTTCCGGGGCACCAGACCTCACTTCCCTGGTGGAAGATCACATGTTAAACTTAATTTGCCATTTTTCATTTTTTTTTTTTTCATTTTTTTTTTTTTTCCATGTTTGTGTATGTTTGTGTTAAATTATAATAAGGACCGCTTCTCTAAATTATTAGTATTTTGAAATGTGAAAACATACATGTAGATTTATAACTATTCCCTTTTTATTTATGCCTTATTTGTTGTCGATCTATGAGATGGGGTGGTATTGATGGGTGTTGTCTAGCTATTGAAATGGAATGCATAAAGTCGAGATAAATACCTTTCTTCGCGGTAGTTAGAGACACCAATTACACACAATTATCTGTACATGTGTATCTAATTTTTATGTCATGAATTTGTCGTATTTTCTAGACTTATTTGCAAAGCAATGTTGAAACATGCATCTACATTTTTACAATTGCATTTCAGAACCCAAGTTAAGAATCGTTGATGGAGAAAAAAGTGTTAGTGAGAATATCTACCGTGCTGCTTGTAAACAATTTAAAGTAAAGCCAGAGAATGGAATAATAAGAAGTCTAGCCTCAGATATATTATCTATCAGGGAGAAAAGTTTTACATCTAAAGAAGTCGGACCATTAGCATATGCTTTAACTGTAAGTTCTAATAAGCAAGAATGCACATGCTTATAATTTGCAGTCTGTGTGTATAATTGTTTTTCCACCGATGTTATCACTCTATTCCTAAATTTAAAAATATTATTCCCTCTATTCATTCACGCTAAAGACAATAGATGTTGGTTTAGCATTACAGTTGTTGTGAAACACAGTATTCAAAGTTTTTACTTTGCTTTTGGGATTGTGTCGGCCCATTAGCGTATGTTATAATTTTAACTACGTTATGGATGCAAATGTGTACAGTTGGTTTCCACTATGCACAACTTACATCAATATAAATAATACCGTTATACATGTACACAGTTTTTACATTGCTTTTGGAATTATGATTTAAATATGATACCGTTATACACCGTTTTCAAAGTATTCCCTTTGCTTTTGGGATTATGATTTGTACATGGATAGGTATGTTTGTGTTTGATGTGCAGTTGTAAACCTTGACGATTTTTCAAAACCTGTGGCAATGTAACCAATGTAGTTCTGAGGTAATCCCCGAACAATGCCGATAAAACTGAGCATCATTGTACTTAGAGAACAGGTGCAATAACCATAGAAACTGTGTCCAGATGAAACACAAGCATTTGAGGATTTTGAAAAGTATTCAAAACGCTGATGCTATTTTTTTCAAATTACAAGTTTTATGTTTTTTTTGTCAAATCACCAGTTTCGTTGTCCAATGATAAAGATTTGAATATGGTTTAAATGTTAAGGTTTTTTCAAGAGTTACCTACTCTATTTTTCATTTATTTGTAGTTCTTCTGCAATTGTATTTCATAACGCCTTGATATGAGTGAAATATGCTTAAATGTAATGAAAAATCTTTACAATCAATTAGTATTCAATCGATCATTCCTCTATCCATCAACCACTGCGGTAGCTCAGTTGGTAGAGTGCTCGCTCCGTAAGTGAAAGGTCGTAAGTTCGATCCCCGGCCGGTCTGACCCAAGACTTGAAAGTGGGTAGTGACTGTTCTTTAGCTAAGCACTCGGCATTACGAAATGAAAGTCACGGTTCTTTCGGATGGGAACTTAAAATAAACGAGGTCCCGTGTCACGGTGGGCTTGGCACGCTAAAGAACCCTGCTGTATAATGCCATCAGCGCAACGCACAGGCAAAAAAAATCTCTGTACCTTCGCCTATAGCTGGCGACGTCTCGATATAAGTGAAATATTCTTGACAGGGACGTTAAACACCATTACTCAACTCAACTCAACTCCTCCATCCATCAATTCTATTATTATTTCTTTGTCTGACAAATTGTTTCTATAATTACAGAGAAACCATACTGTAACAAAGTTAGATGTGTCTGGTAATGATATAGGTAAAGATGGACTCCTAAATATCATCAGAATGTTGGATGAAAATATTTGTATTTCGTGTTTGGTATGTATACTATACATTTATTGCCTTTGCGTGAGAGGAGATATGAACATTTGTTCACCCACAAGTCATATTTCCCTGTACCATTCCGTATTGGACACTTACAAACCATGTAACTTGTGATATTATAGTAATGACGGCCATGCTAGTACCGTTTATCAATTGTAAATTACTAGAATATTCCAGCAAGTCTTACCGTTCTGGCACTTCTGTCTGTTATGACCATTTTGGCCTTTCTAAATATTATTGCTGTTCTGATTAATTTGGCAGTTCTTATCTTTCTGGCCATTACCTAGTACAATTTATTCAGCTACGGTTCTCGACTAGCTGTTTTGATGTCGTACACAAACGTACTCTTGCTTACTTTAACAAAAGTACAAGGAAATAAAACTAGCGATTTTCATTATTAAACTGCATTTAGTCATTTGTTAGGATACTGGTAAGACATGTCACGTCATGATTAAATGGATGAGAAAATTATATTCAATACATATTTTATATTGTGAGAATTCTTATTTTCTCATATGAAAAGGGAAAGTTGTCTGACTTATTAATGTACAGTTTTTAATTTTAACTTATTAATTTTATTTAAGGACTTAATTTTTCACCAAATGTTTCCCACAACAACTTGTCTAATTAATGTATAGTTTTGAATTTTTAATAATTTTTATTTATGTTCGTGTACCTGATTTTTCACAGAATGTTTCCCACAACAACCTTGGATCTACAGGTGCAAAATTACTTAAAGATTTATTAGTACATAACCAGGCTATACAGACATTACAAGCTGCAGGTATTACTTTTTATTACTTCCCTGTTAGAGGTTTTTACTTTGCTTTTGGGATTGAACTGGTATGTTTGTGTTTCATTTATAATGTATAGTCCATGTACTGGTACTCCTCGCTTATGGCATTTGTTAGAGCAGAGCATTGTTGTTTTTGCCAAACACATGCTACTTGGATGCAAAATTCCATTTTTTATTTAATAAAATAAAGTATGACTTAAAATATGGATGAAATGTAAATAACAAAGAAAAACAAGAAACATGCCACAAACAAAGGTCATACAATTGTTATACACCGATTTGCCCAAAACAAACGGCGTGCCACAAACCCTTATAATTTTTATAGATTTTTTATAGATTGATTTGCTCCAAAACGACGTGCGTTAAATGCAATCCGAAACAGATAGACATTCTAATTATGAAATCGGAATTAAATCTGCGATAATAATTACAAGGTCCTAGAAATTAACATAATTGCCATTGATTAGTTGGTAATAGGAAAGACTTAACAAATCAACTTCAGTTTTTCCCGGATCTATGTTTCGCACGAAATACTTATGACCTAAATACTTAAATTCCTTTAGAATAAAACTATATTCACTAGGCTCTTATGTTAAATAAGCTTTTGATTGTGATTCAAATTCTTCCACCACATGTCGAAAGTGTGTTTGTTAATCTTTTGAAAGTACAAATATGTCATCAAGGTAAACTAGGCCTTGCTGTTTCAATTTGTCCCTGAGATCTTCTGTCATAATGCATTGGTGTGCAGTCCCAGTTTATACCGGTATTTAATTGCATTTAATTGTGCCAGTATGCACCTACACAAGCCTCTTAACAAAAAGATGTTGTGTACACATTCTGACCTTCCATGAGGCTTTGAAAATAAAGTTTGTTAAAAACTACAGCTGCAAGATATTAAATGAATATATGACGATGAAGCAAAATACTGCAACCGAAGGTATTGTATAATTTGTATTGCCTTGCAGCGATCATTTTACCATTATTTCTTTCTTTGCTGTTCTAGGAAATAAATTTTGCGATGCCGATGCTTTGGAGTTCGCAGAAGCACTAAAGGTATGACGAAACTAATGGAATTACTGAATGATGTAGGATGAAATTATAACAAGTAAAAATTAAAATAATAATAAGCGTAAATAAATAGTTTAATACAAGATCGCTGACGCACCGATCACTTCTGTGTTGCATATCAACCTACCTTATTGACAAGTATGCTGACAAATTTACTGACTTTGAATGGTCACTGGTTCTACTGCTAAAATTGCATCTATGTTTTGTTTCTGAACAACCAAAACGATCTCATATATTTTATAATAGCAGTTTTTTTATTCCAATCTACTTCAACACTAAAGCAACAATAAGAACGGGTCAGAAAGTTGTAGATAAAGATTGTAATTATTACGATATTTACAAGATAATAAAGGGAATGTAGAGAAGAGTTATGATAAAAAACAAACATGCTTAATATACATGATAAAAAGCAAACATACTGAACAAACTACAATTAAAAAAGCCATACGTTAAAAATACCTGTATCTGAAACCGAACAAGAACATACATTGTAACAAAATGTTAACTGTTATGGTTCTTCATTTATATGTCTGGAATATTTCAGAAAACAACAAGTTTACAAAAACTACAACTAAGTCATAATAACTTCAGGGAGGAAGCTGGAAAACATCTGGCGAATGGACTTGGTGAGTGATATAATTTGCATATAGGGTCTAAATTATTTGTCGGAAATGTGTTTTCAAAAAACAAACTATGTATTACACGAAATGAAAAAAGGATTCTAGACACTTAGTTTAGGGTTTCATATAGTAAATACTTAATCTTAAAAGATCAATATATCGCGGTTTTATATTTCCGTTTCTATCACATTTTATATGATTTTGTTTTTGCCAATGTCGGTATTTTTGTAAAGACAAAAACCTAAACATTTTTGGTTTGGAAAGTAAAGTCAAATTAATATTACAGGGTTAGATTAATTTGCCAAATATGAGACTGATTGTTACATTACATAATGTACTATAATAATGGTATTGGGAGTTCTAAAATGTGTAGTCTGGTCCAAGTATGTGTTCATTTGATGTTGGTTTGTTGGGAATTGTTCGTGGTTGCTTTTTCTAAAATCGCCAAATCCTCAACAAACCATGAGTACGTAATAACTTGAACGCCAATTAACTCTTGTTTATTTTGTAATTGTTTCTTTTTACTTAGAAAACAACCGATCATTGGTAGATATTGATTTAAGTTGGAACAATTTAAGACTTGGTGGTGCCAAATCCATTGCAGATGCTCTAAAAGTGAGTTAGGTTATTTTACTACCATTATATATTGGCAAAAAACATACATATAAATATATGTAGTTATGAAGTAGAAGTAGAAGTAAATAAGCAAATACTAGGAAAATAATTACATTCATATTTTACCTTTGCCAGGTCTATAACAATATGGTCATTGTAATAGAGATATAATTAAACTTAGGTATTGTAAATAATTAGTTGGTGATTGACTAGATTGCTTATTTACTTCTACTTCTACTTCATAACTATATATCTCAAAACAAAGTAAAACACTTGAACTTCCACATAGGGTAATGAGGCCGGGTACTCCGGAAGTGTAAGCACCTAATATTTAGTAGCTTGATACTCTAGAGGAGTCGTCTAGTTACTTTCTGTAAAATACACTCCAAACATTGAAACATTCATTGCGATCAACTAGAAATTGAAAATGAATGATAACTTGAATAAATTATTATTATTATTATTTTTTATTTTTATTTTTTTTGCATTATACATTTTGTTTGTTTGTTCTTTCAGAAAAACGATAATTTAAAAATTCTAAATTTTGCATGGAACGGATTGGCTAACGAAGGTTGTAAAGCAGTAGCCGAATCATTACACATCAACACATCTTTGTCAGAGTTAGACCTTAGCAATAACCGAATTGGTTACGATGGTTGTCATAGTTTAGCGCATGCTCTGTTAGAAAATCAATCACTTCAGCATTTAGTTGTAAGTATTGAATTGTCATAAAAATTCAAATCACTATCTAAAAAACTTTTAAAAATGGCAAGTTCTAGTAAAATTGCAATAACTTACAAAGTCATAAATGAATACTAGTATGTATATTGCTGTGATTTAAAGAACTGACATGTGCTTCTTTTACTAAAATAGTTATACTATTGTCTAAATTTGCTGCTAGTTAAAATTTGAAATTCCTCAAAAACTAAGTTATATTCCCTCATGCAAAGTATTTTCTTAGCTAAATTTGGTGAAATATATTTTGGTCTTTTCTGTTTCTTTTCAACATCTTGAAAAAAATGGTTTCATAATTTGGGTCCAAGCACTACTGATGAGGAAATGTATTCTGAAAGGGCCGTCTTGTGCTGTAAAATTATAATGGGTATAATATGTAATGACTACATTGTATTTATATAAACAGCATATGGCAGAATTGTTGTTTATGATTCAAGATATTGTTCATGCAATTTTAACCTACAAAGAGTACTAGTATTTGGTTATTGGTTCGTAAGGTGGAATGTAGTTGTCATATACCACTTTTTGAATGTATTTAATGATAAAATTTTAAAAAATTTGGTACATGACATAGATGTTCAACAAACATCTCATTTGGACAATAGTATCTGAACATTCACACAAAGACGAATTCATCGTTTTATTACAATTACCAACAGTGTTTGCCCAAATGTTTGGCATACCCACTGCGGCTATAAAACTTTTTGGATGAACTGAGTCCTTTTAACATTCAAGGACAGAAACTTTGCAAAAGATATCTTGAATTTTTCGGAATTACAGCGTAAAAAACATGTCTTTTAAAGTTAAGAAAAGAACTGCTTTTAGGTTGATTTCCAAAAATTTGAAATAATTAGTAAGTTTGTGAAAAAAATCTTTTTTAAATGTTTATGCACTCTATGGCTAAAATACATTTTTTAAAGAAAAGCTTGACTACAAGGAATGGAAACATATTTAATGAGTACTAAAACTTCAGAAACATTTCGTGATAGAATCATTTTAAAACTAATTTAGTAATAGATATAGAGACGCCAGGTTAAAATTGTGTCTTTTCTTTTTTTCAGCTAAACCTTAATTCTCTAACAACTCTGGGCGCCTTAGAACTACTGACAGCTTTAAGAGATAATGACCATAGTTCTGTTCTCAAGCTTGAACTACAGGTATTGACATTGATAAATTAAAACAGAATATGATGAAGATTTTTGTGCCTTATATTTGATGTTAAAGAGGGTTCGTTAAGAGTAATGTTACACAATGACCCCATGTTTTTCAGGGACAAAATAACTGTTCTCTCAGACATATATAGTTGCTGAACATGGTTCCACACGTATATTAGGTGCTACATGGAATTGTCAGACAAACTCTGTCCTTTTGAATAATGTCTTTGAATAATTATACTTATCAGAAAATCCTTTGAGTAGTGCCAATATTCGTTCATGTAAACATTGAAAAGACGCCATTCGTAATTAAAGACAATTTAATCAATTAAAATATTTAGCATTCGACTGTTATACAAAAAAATCAAACAAGTGAATATTTCAAGAAATATAAATAGTGAAAAATATTTTATGTTCACGCATTTCTCTCTAACACACACACACACACACACACACACACACACACACACACACACAGAGATATATTTATCATTCAGACTATATAGACATCAAAATCAATGAAAAGAAACACTTAAGATAATATCATACATGTGTTACAACTATGACATCTTAATGGTCATACTAGTTTATTATGAGATCTTATGCAAAAGTCTTATCTTACTTCTTGTAAGGAGCCTCCATAGCTCAGTGGTTAGAGCACTGGTCTTGTAAACCAGGGTCGTGAGTTCGATCCTCACTGGGGGCTGTGTTTCAGTTTTTTTGTTTTCAGTATACAACGTGTTTTAATATACCACATTCAACGTAGATCAATAGTTGGAATTATAGAAGTACTTCATTGAAGACTCTGTCGTTACTTACAAAAGTGACGTCGTCAACAAGCGTTGTTTTATGACATGTCATATACTTTCTATTTTTAACGTTATTGAAAAATTGCTTCGGAATTTTATACCGCCCCTAACTTAGCTGGGTATGAACAACGTTAAGTAGTAGTATACCTAGACTATTGATATTTACAAAAATATTAGTAGTTTTCGAAATAGGTGGTGTGAAAAGAAAATGATCAGGGAAATGTAATTGATGCTATGTTTTGATTATATAGCTACTGTTTTATTAGCATATAATATTATAATCTTTTTTTTCAATGAAAGGTATGTGTTTAAATTTTGAAACAGAGTTATCTCTCTTTGACTGTAGTACATGTATAACTTTATTCTTGATATAAGGAGAAGCACTGCAGATGTTGGATATTGGGTAAAACTTCTATCCAAATTGTATTTATGAACACGGTCGCACTCAAGATTAACTTATTAGTATTACTTACATATCTTCATTGTATATTTTTAGGATGTTCCGGTACTGGAATCAGCCTTAATGATTGAAAAAGAAATCATTGCCAAGAGACCAGATTTCAAAGTTATCCATGACGTCACCGTTCGTACAAAGGATAATTTAGTGGTAGCGCAATGTCTAAAGAAAACAAGCAAAGCTAGATGACACCACTTAAGCTGGTAAATCAGAGCCGAATCGAGATGTCTGGAAATAAGCTTTTTAAAATATATAGTTGAATAGTTAAACTAGCTAGTGAATTGAACTATTGAACCATTCATTTGAGACATTTAAACAAAGTATCATTACAAATAAGTCGACGCTATCACACATATTCAGTTGAAAGTAAAATTACATGTATCTATGAAGTAGTAAATGGGCGGCATTAATGTTTTTGGTTATGACTATAATGTTTCCATTTTAACAGTTCATGTTATTAAAATATTCAATAAGCTATTTGTTCTTTATATGTTCCACTTGTATGCTATGTCATTTTATGTTTGAAGTTCTTTATACCAGCCAGTGCACCACAACGGTAACTCAGTTGGCAGTGAGCTCGCTCCGTATGTTGGAGGTCAGGGTTTGAACCCCAGACTGATCAGACCGGGGCTTGAAAGTAGGTAATGACTGTCCTTTCACGAAACTTTTATAAATAAATGAAAGACACGAGGTCATACAGAAGAGACCTAAAAAACCTATGCCACGTGACACAAAAAGCGTAGCACACTAAAGACCAAAAAACCAATCCTGCACATTGCCCTGAGCGCACTGCAAAGGTAAAAATTCCTGACACTTCATTTATAGCTGGTGACGTCTCAATATAACCATAATAGTTTTTAACTGGAACGTAAAGCCCCAATCATCCAGTACCAGCCAGCTGTTGTCTGGATTGTTGCCATTCTATCACCGGTGATCTCTGAACCATCAATACAACTTCCTTCCATTCAGTCGATCGTCTATTTCCTGTGTTATGGATATTACTCAGCCTCCTGACTCATTTTCCTTATGAAACTTTACATGGCTTTTGACATTGTGATTTGGATATGGACCGTTATGTTTGTATTTGATTATGGGTTGTTTCCGGTTGGTTCTATATGATACTATTCTATTTTTAATAGAATCACAAGTACATAAATTCCATGTTGTTTTTAAACTTCCCATACACACATATAAATATGTAATAAGGATGATAACCAGGCTGTAAATCAATATAGATTGTATTAATACATCCAGACTGCCCATATAGATCTATGAAGATTATAAATCAATGAAGTGTAAGATTTTATTAGAATAGCCCTAATGATGTCCTTAATAGACCTTACCGTAATTATCATAGTCAAACCTGTTTGTAAAGGTCACCCAAGGGAACCAGTTAAAGTGGCCTTTATGGGCAGGTTGATTTTATATACACATTCAAATAAATTGAATAAAGAACAATTGATATAATTCTACTGACCATTATAAGTAGGTGGTCCTTATATAGAGGTGGTCTTTAAGGCAGGTTGGACTGTATTTATATACCATCAGCAGCGTTTGATATTGTTTCAAGACCTTGCTTGTTCCGAATCATACTTACAACGATCGCAAAGAAGTTGTGTTGAATTTCTGTAACAGTGGAACTAGTAAAGGGAAAATTCGACCGATAAATTGATATTAAAAGGCTAAAGTCTATATATTCTAAAATTCTGGAATTTATAAACAGTACATGTAATATGAAATTGAAATTTTAATTAAACAGCGTGATTTCAAACCTCAGCTAATGAATTAAGTTTTAGTATGCTTAGTCACAACTGACAACATAATTTATACACATCTATCAAATCAACGAGTAGATTTAGAATTGTAAATTTAGTAACTAATCACTTTACTATCAACTGTTAATATCATTATATCTTATGTTATTTATACCCAAATGCAATAGCTGATTTATAGTGGTGCAACATATAGAGGGGCAACCAGTGGCGGATCCAGAATTCTATGTTTGGGGGGGGGCACACTGACAAATTTTTAATTTGTGTTTGGAGACAAAAGCTAAATAGAGCAGTCCTTACCCCATGTAATAGTGTGGTGAAGAGGCTGCGACATCGTTCAGACTGGTTGGACTGGTAAAATATTTCTTATTATGAATACCCGAAAATTTTAGTGGGGGCACAGTTTGGGTGTGCCCCCGTCTAGATCCGCGCCTGGCAACATGGCAAGAACTAGCACTACCAAAAACACCCCAAAACAGAAAACAAGACATGATCGACCATTTTGTCTAGTCTTAAAAATACAAGTATATAAATTGCCCGTAACAATTACATAGAGTCTTTTTAATAATTTGTAGCACATGTGGCATTTATACACATTGAATGTCTTTTATTGGACTTTGTTGGTCACAGTTTCATTAAAACTGGTGTAATATGTAATTTCTATGGTTTAACCTCCATTACTGATAAAGTTAAATTAATATAAGTCAATAGTAGTCGTTTGAACACCATATCGGAATGAACTTTGGGATACAAAATAAGGTTGTTTTTTTACTTGGTTTAGTTTACTTGAGTTCAAACACTACTATAGGAACAATTCTGTTTGTGACAGTGAAATACTCTTCATATCCATAGAAAAATCAAATTTTGAATAAAGATTAATATTTTTCAATTACTTGTACCTAGTCGTAACAGAAAATCCGTATACGCGATTAGCCCAGAATATATCTGCACAGGGTAAAACGCTGACGCTATGAGTATTTAACATGTTGAAAAACATTCCGCTGCGCATATGACGTAAAACGTCACCAAGGACATCACTTCCGGTGCAAACTTCGTCATTTTCGCAACGTAAAATCCCCATAGTCCAACATTTTCCTTTCTACAGACATACTTTATGCCAATTTCGGATGACAGTTCAAACACTAGTCTCTGCATTTTCCGATCCTGTTACTATGTAAACATTTACAAAATATCTATATTGTTACCTATAACAACTTCTGTTTATCAAATTAATAACCGGGTGTCAGACTGTAATTTTATTGTTTGTTTTAATATAATAGTAATCAATAATCATATTGCAATCTTTTATTGTAAACTCGGGATAAATATAGAAGTTATGTTTCCAAATAAAGCTTTAAGATTATAATCTTGTGTAATAAATTATTTATTTAACATAAACATGTATACTGGTATAGTGCGTAAAGTTTGACCTGTCCGTTTGACCTTTAATTTGAATATTCAAACAGACATAACTATTGTTTTATTTAGAGGCTATATAAATAAGTTTATATATAATGATGGATTATTGTAATACTGGGTACCGGGTGTTTATGGAAATGAAACATTGTCTTACCTAAATGACACAGTATTTTAAGTCCAATCTAATATTCAAATTAAAGGTCAAACAGTCAGGTCAAACTTGACGCACTATACGTTGTGGACAACGAAGTCCAGATAAACTGTGTGTGTTCCGTGAACGGTCATCGTTATCTATGACATAAAATGACCACTATATGTTTGACCAAATGCACTTTGACCATTACTTGGTTATAAGACTGTATTTTAAACATTTTTATCGGTTTGGTCGTCGTTTGACATACCCCTTTTAAACTGTAATAATTTCATATATAGAACTGTATGTCAATATGGATTACAATTTATCATCACCTTACTTATAACACTAAAAAAAACGTCAGTGGTTGCAAATTTTGTATGGAATATATATTTATGTTGAAGATTGCTGTGATAATCATGGCATGATAATAATTTAAATGTTTGTATTTTGGAAGTGGTTTTAAAGGACTTAACTCGTGACATAGCTTGCATATCCGTTTGTTATCACCAATGTCCGCTCTTCAGCGATTTACTCTCGGTGTCCTAAAAATGCGTCACGTGCTTGTCGCAAAGTTCAAAACGTTTTGTTGCACAGGGATATAATTCATTGTTATTGCTAAATATTTACATTGCAACGATTATGGTCCATAAAAACCTCATTTCAGACCAATGACGTTTATATAAGCACATAGCTGTCAAGGGTGATTTGAAGAGAAGAGTGAGAGAAATGTGCCATCCACTCTAGGGGGGTCCGGGGGCATGCTCCCCCGGAAAAATTTTAAAAATCAAAATAAGAATATGCAATATCCTGCATTCTTAGAACAAAACTAAATATTTAAAATCTCAGAAATTTTTCATAAAATATGTACTCACAACATGATCAAATACAATTTTTGGATTTAGACTTTTATCTGGTGACAAGATAGTGCATTGTTGTTGTTGAATCTTATGAAAATTCATGTGCTATTTTTTAATTATTAAATATTTACATTGTAAATTGTAGTTGCATTGTTTTTAATGTAAAACTGAATATCTGAAATTGCTGACTGTTTAACTGGATATATACGCATCCATTCAGTGTCAAATTTAGTTTTATAAATGGCAGCACCAGTAAATTTCTTCTGTTTTCTTGTGACTTGGTGATTCGTCACCGCTAGTCAGTGAAAAACTTGTGAAAGGTAAAATACAGAAAAGAAATCGGATTGCCGAAGGTCCGGAAATTGTCAAATAGAAAGTCGTGATTCTTCTTCATTTTTTGAAAGATCAGTTAAAAGTTAAAAAAAAGTTTGAATAATAATCAATATATCGGCAGTTATCGTTAATAATTTGTATGAAATTTTGAACAAAAGGGCATTTTACAAATAAGCGTGAGAAAGTGAGTAGTGTGCGTGTGAGCGTGATTAAATAACAAAATGCGTGACTCTCACGCGCAATGCGTGAGACTTGACAGGTATGTAAGCAATGAAAACCATTGATCACGCGCCTTGTATTTTTATGTTTTACGCACGGCGCCACTTATTTAGGCTGGCTCTTCCAACTAATGCGCAAACATATCGTTAATGAAAATGTCAATATTCAAAAACTAAAATAAGTTTTTTGATGCGAAATTTAAACCGTATTGTCATATACCATTTTTGAATGTATTTTATTAATTCATATACCATTTTTTAATGTATTTTATGATTAAGTTAAAAAATGGTATATGACAGTACCATTGAAGTGTCTAGAAATGACTAGCGCATGTCGTTCAGTTTGCATTGCCCGGCGGCGGAAGCCTTAACACTGGTAGTACTATCGACATCACAATGCAGACCTGTCGAAAGTTTAATAAAAGGGAATAAAAAAAAACAGATACCGTATTTAATTTTGTTGTAAAACCATCTGGCCATGTTCTAAATTTATGTAGGTTTGTTATCAATGAAACCTGGCAACCACAGGTATTGTTGGAGAAGAGTAACAACTTCCGAGGGTCATTATTTGCAAGATAACTTCGTTGTCTTGATTGCTGCCAAAAACGGTCATATAACGTGGAATTATTCACTAAATGCACCTACAATTAAATCGCGGCGTTGGATATTTACATAGGAATTTTGGAAGTCCTGAGACAAAATGTTAAAAAAATGTTGCAATTTTACTTGAAAATGTTTACAAGCGATTTTGCTTTATATAGTGATGAAATCAAAATAAAAGGTGATCATAAGATAGCAGGTAGGTGATAGAGGCTAACTTGATTGGCCGAGATATGGATACCTAGTGACCGAAAAGCTGTGTGCCACACGGCGGAACTGTACACTGGATAGCAGCTGTCGGAACAAAGATATGGCTTACAATGGGCCGCCGGAGATGAGCTTCCGAATCGGTACTAATTCTTTAGCACAGTAGTTAACTTTCGACAAGTCTGTACTGTAACCTACAGTTAACTAGAGTACCATTGGTTGCCATGATGCTTGCTCTTTTAGTATCGTTTAAAACTCTATCTGCCGGGGTTAGTGACATTGACATAGTGACTTTAAATATATTATAAAGTGCAACATAATTATAATGCAGTTGATACATTGACCCCGATAGAGATCACATCAGATCAGCTGTTACTTACTTATGTTACTGGCTTATTCAACTCTGGACTTTGGTCTATGTATATAACAACTTACTGCGTTTCATATAATGGATCATGTCGGGAAATCGTAAGTTTATATGACAATGTGATGGATAAGGATACATACCCATGTAAATCGGTAGTGGAATGCCACTAAGTGCTGTGTTAGGCATCTTGATTATATCCTAAAATTCCTTGGTTTGTCAGGTATATGTTGATCATCTATGTTGATTGAAAATATTTATTTATTAACATATCGCCAGTTTGAATATTTAAATATAGTGTTATAATAACTTAATATAACTAGAGGAAATCTTGATATTTTAAAGTTTTAGACTGTTAGAAAATATTGTATGAAAATCAAACCCTAAGACAATAATTGCTGCATTAATGTTGAAAAAAATAGTAAGCCAAGTGCAAGTGCACTGAAAGCATATTTTTAACATTCAAGACTTATTTAAATTTTAATTAAAAAAATCAACTATTTTCCATAATAAACACGATTTCATACAATCAGCGACATTAATACAGTATTAAATGTCGCTTATACAATTATGGCATGTTTCTTGATATTTTACAGGGCAAGCAAGCACCTTGTACAGTATAGAGTTAACTGCCCTTAGTACCAGATAACCTCGTTGAGTGGCACTACAATTCTCGTACGATTTCCTTTCAGTCTGTCATTGTCAAGCCGTGCTACCTAACGAGAGAATAACACCGGCACATGTAGCGATCAGGAGTGTTTAAAATGGAAAAGCTTCGAGATCTGCACAAATTCATATCAGGACCGGAACATGTTTCCCAATTTCAAAATTTCTGTGGAGTGATACCATTGAAAAATCCCGAAGTTCACGTTCAACAAAATTCAGTTGATCACGATGAAGGTGTGCATAAGAATGGAGTTATTCATCGACATCAAAATGGATATAAAAAATTGGAATTGGACCCAATTTTGAAGAAAAACGGTCTTATTCTCAATGGAGATTGTGTGAAAGATTCTGGTGAAGTACTTTCTACCAATGGTATAAGAAAAGATCTTTCTTCATTGCAGAGAACTAATGGATATTCAACAAAAATTGTGGACAGGGGTAGTAACTCTGAAAAAGATGATTTAGAAAAACCTTACGTAGTCAAGAGCAAATTCCTATATTATTTATTTTGTTTTGGGGCATCCTTAGGCAACGAAATGTTTTATTTGACATTTTTCCCATTTTTGTTGTGGAATGTTGACAGTCGACTGGCCAGAGAGATGGTCATTGTTTGGCATTGGGCTATGTATATTGGACAGGCCCTTAAAGACATTGTAAAATGGCCACGCCCAGCCTCTCCCCCGTATTTAAATTAGAGGAGAGGTATGAACAGGAGTATGGTATGCCTTCAACACACGCAACAGTAGGAGCAGTCATACCATTTTCCATATTAATAATTTCATCCAAATATTATCAGGTAATAATAATAATAATTAAGACATTAATTGGTTCATTTAAAAATGAATTAGAAAAAAAGGTACAGTGTGTATGAGTGCCAGACAATTGTCCCCAAAGTCGGCTCCCCCCAAAAGATGATTCGCCCTAATCAATTCCGCCACATGACCAAGAATGTTCAAACTATTCGCCCACACATAGAAAACGAATCATCCCTTCAGTTTCTTTCATTTTTGTGATCAGTATTTAGTGACAATTATTAATTTTGTTGATCATCAAAAGATTTCATTGGATACAAGGTTAACTATTCCTATTATCCAGTGCAAGAATAGTCTGCCTTTTACAGTTTTCATACAAACTTGTCTTGTTTATAAGTTTATACCGTAGATTCATGAACCTCTGAAACATGGGGTCAAATTGTCTGGGAGCTTACTGACATTTGGTCAATTGTCTGTCACCCTACCTCACTTGTGGAGGTCTGAAGTTGAATCCATAATGATTATCATTAGACACCTTGGATTAGAACGCTAATACCCTAACCACTTGGCAGGCCACTTGGTGGCTCAGAGGTAGATTATCCATATTATGAGCAGGAAGTCCTGGGTTTGAACCCCGATTAAGTCATAAATCAGACTTTAAAATTTGAGCTACAGCTTCCTTGTCTGGTGCTCAGTAATGATTATTAGGAGGCCTAGGTAGGGTAACTCGAGTGTGTGCTGGCACAAGGCAGACAAAACACACTCACATCTGACACATTAACCTGTTCTCTGATTGATTCCGAGAGATAAGTAAAGCTGATCTTGTCACGAAAGACACAAGTTCTGGTAATTGCTTATGCTGTGCTAAACAACTTTGCAACCAATCATTCTACTGGTAACCACTTGTGCACTGCTATTGCCCATATTTACACAAAGGAGACATGCCCATAATGTTGGATAAACTGACAGGGTTCAAACACACAGCAGATGACCCTTGCATACAAGTTCAATTTGGCATACAAGCAATTGGGATACAATTTTTACTGACCTTTAAAGACAGGTGACTTATTTAGAGGTGGTGTTTAAGGCAGGTTCAACTGTAGATTTGTAAGAACTGCCTTAAGAAGCTCATTCAGTGACTCTGTCAGGGTCTGACCAAGACTTGAAAATAGGTAATGACTGCTCTATTGCCAAACACTCAACATATAGAACAGGGTTCATACAGGTCTGGAAAAGTCCTTAAATTTTTAGGTCTGCCCTAAAAAGACCCTAAAGACATGTCTGACCCTAAAAAGCCCTTGAATTTATCCTGAAGGCCCTAAAAGCCCTTCAATTTGGCCAGTTGGGTGTCTGTATTTTGATATAAAAAGATTGCAAATAGACTGATCAAAATAAAAAATAAATAAATAAATTGATAAGTTATGTTGAAATGAGCAATTTAAAGGTACTTGACCCTCCCGAACGCCCAACTTCAACCTCCACTTCAAGTTTCATTACTATGGACACATGAGTAATAGTTTTATTGATTTAATTGTTTTTGCACCAATTTTTTTTTGCTAAAATTGTCCCTCTGATTAGGCCTTAAATTTGCAAATAAAGCCCTGAAAAGACCCTAAAAAGTCCTTAAATTTTGAGTGCAAATGTCTGTACGAACCCTGTAGAATTAAAAGTCATGAGGTCCTTTGGAAGACACCTTAAAAACTGATGGTCTGTGTCACCCTCCCTGCACATTGTCCTGAGTGCACTACAAAGGTAAAAATTCCTGCTACTTTATCTATAACTGGTGATGTCTTGATATAAGTGAAATATTTTTGACTGGGATGTAAAATCACATACCCTTAATAAATCAATAGTTATAGCTCCAATCTGGGGCATGTGATGTACTGCATATATATCACCCACTTGAGAGTATACGCACTGGTATTTCAAAAACTGAAATAAGTCATCATGAACAATTTGGTATTTTGAACAACAAATAAATGTTATCATAATTTACTTTACTGGTAATTTATTAAACATCATGAGGAAATTTGGCATATGGAATAACAAAAAAATTCCATCTTAATTTACTATTAAACTGGTAATTATTACATGAACAGTTATTCTAAACTATATAAATTGTTTATAAGTACGTAGTTTCCCATAAAGTAAATTAGTACCTACCAGTAAATAGCATTATTTTACCAGTTTATCACTTTTATATGAAAATGATATAAATATAAACAGGATGATATAATTGATATTCATATTTATAAGCTTTAATTGTATCTAACTTCTAAGCATGCAAGTGTATAGTGTCTGATCATGATGTGGTGATGTGATCAGCAACTTAAAATAACTTGCTTTGTTGTGACCTACTAAGTATGTGAAGTTTCAGAACACGCTATAGGTAAATGTGTCATTTAAGTGCAACTTTATATGTTGTTAATCAATACACCATACCTGTGGGGAGTGTCTGTATACCAGGTATTTAAAAGATGCACCATGATAAATATTGATAACCAATACATTTTGAGTTGAACTGTATAAAAATTTAAATATTACGATATGGTCTGATTTAAAAATATTAACAGAGTAACAGTTGCAGGACCACTAGGCATGTCAATCACATGCACAATATCTCAGTTAAAAACAGGAAACATGTGATTATGAATTTGTGAACTTTATGTACAGTACCTAAACTTAAGATGTCTTGTTGTCATGACAAAGGATCAAGGATTGTAACTAGATTGTACACTTGGTTTCTTTGGTACTTTGACCAGGTACATTGCATATACCTGCTGGTGTGCCTATATTCCAGTATTCCTGGTAGACAAAATCGCCATAATTTATGAGAATTCCTTCAAAAAGTAACCTATTCTAAAAAGGAAAAATTCTTTAAAAGGAACTATATTTCCCCCCCCCCCCCCCCAAAAAAAAAAATGGAAGTTTGGCTATTTATAATTTTAAATTTGTGGAAACCAAGGTATAGGATGCAATGTCTTCAGCATTGGAATAACAGTCCCTTGTCATGTAACTTTTGTTAGGGACTAGTTAGTTAAAATTCAACATTCTCCTATAAATACCGGTACCACCATAGAAAATGTTAAATTTGCAGACAAGACCTGTTGAAATTTTTGACTTATTCTCAAAACTAGAATATTATAGGCTAGCATTTCTGTAAACGCTTTAGATGATGGAAAGAGTTCCATTTGTAACCTCCACTAAAATTTTAATTTTGACCAAAAAACCTAAAAATGACGGAATCAAGCAATTTTCAACATTTCTGTGAAAAATGATTTTTTTTTTAAATTTTACATAGAATTTAACAGATGGGGATACAAAAGGAACTCTTACCCAGATGATTGCTTAAAACTTTTTATTGAAGTATGCATGTATAATAATATACATGCACATGCATTTACTATCTGTTAGGAACTAAGTTACACAAATGACTTTTATCTGTGCACTCCTTTGATATTTTAATTTTTGCTTAAAAAGAGAAAAGCCCATAAAAGTTAAAATTAAGACATTTTGAACGATTCAGATAAAAATAATTGTTCAGATATTTTACATAGAATTAAATAAGTGAGGCATGCAAAAGCAAGTCCCACCAAGTAAGATAATTTGGTGTCATAATTCCAGTGAGAAAATATATTGAAACAACATGACGGGTATTCGAAAATTTTCATTTCAATGAGTTTTTTACTGTTAAATTTGGAATTTGACTCTTAAATTTTTGTTAAGAATATGTATAATTATTTGGCTCAGAAATTTTGAAGAAAGTCAATTTAACCCTTGAAAGTCAAGAGTTGAATAGAATCTCAAAAAGTATAAATTAAAACATAAAAAATCATGTAATACAGTGTCACCCTTGAGTTATCATATTTACTAAATATGTATGAGCTAATATACTTATGTTAATTGCTAGACCTGTATGAAAGTGATTTAAGTTTTAATAAGGTTGGAATGAGGTACATTTAGAGTTAATACCAGTTAATATCATTGAATAAGTCTGAGGTTATTAGAATTAGGACATTCTCCTTTTGTTTGTTTAGCTAGGGTCAATTAAATAATGGTGAGGTACCGGTAGTTTTAGGACAGTCCATTTAAATTTCAGGACTTTCATTGACCCCTTGAGACTGTGGTTTTGGGTCAAAATCCTATTTTTACTATTGTATTGACTTTCAGAAGGAAGTAGTCATACATTGATTGTACATGGAAGTCCTGATACCCCCTCCCCCCACTCCCAAAAAAGAAAAAGAGACATGGGATAGAAGGTTATGGTTGTTTCAAGGGTCAGATGTAAGCCCTGAATTTAAAAAAATAAATGATAGGGAATATCAGCTCTAGATCAGGATGGCATGCTGTCTCTTACCCTGGGAAATGGTTAGAATGTCAAACTACATGTAAATCTATATTGAACAGGTTTGAATTTGGGATTTTAATTTTTTCTTTAAATTGATGGAATTCAAGAAGCTATGGGATTTTAAATTTTTCTTCAAATTGATGGGATTATAAAATTTTATTTATACTATAATAGATCAGTATTATTATTTAAATACTTTCCATGCCAGACATGATTATACTTAGTGGGTGTAATACTTTAAAATGAGTGGGTACTGGTACACATGATATTTTAAATGATTCACAATAAGGACTGGTTTAACTGTCTGTTATAACATAAAGGACTTTAATATTTTACTCACTACCGGTACATAGTACTTACAGGTAACACAGCAATTGACACAGAATGAATGAAATATGTAGGTTTAGTAAAATTATGTATACCGTTATGTACATTTGTGGAAAAGATCACAAAAAAACCCAAGATTTTTTAAATGATAAAAATAAATATACCTATCAGATTACTAATTTACTATACCTCACAACATGAAAAGTGGCAAGCCACAGTGCACCATATTATGTCACTTCATGTTCATCTATCCTTCTGCCATAGAATCCTCTTTAGTCTAAAGGCTGTAAAAGCATGGGCTTATGGACCACCGTACCTCTAGCCATTCAGGGCAGAGCTAAGTGTGAGAAAGTTTGTCAGGTTCGCTTGACAAAGGGGGTAGTTTTCTTCAGCCACTCTGGTTTCTGCCACAATCTCTGATATTAACAACCTTGATATAAGTATGAAAAAATGATTTGGGCATGAAACTCCATTACTCCAACCCACTTCCTCTGTCATACTTTGGTTTCCCAGCAGAACAATTACTTAAAAACAGATTTTACATGTACCTGTAACCTATCAGTAATAGGCATAGCTTAAATGCAAAGACCAAAATATGCTCTGAATATTTGTACAACATTTGGCGATCCCAATACACTTGTTTTTAAGTCTGGCAAATTAAAAGTCCCTAAAATCAATCTACCACTACTGTAACTCGGTTTATAATGTACCGGTACTGGGTCTGTATTGGGAGGTTGGGGCTCAAACCTCAACAGGGTCTCAACTAAATTTGAAAATTGGTAGCGACTGTTCTTTCGCCAAGCACTCTAGATTTAGAAATTAAAGTCACAGGGTCCTTTAGAAGGGACCCTTAAAACCAGTATTACATATCATCATTTATGGTAGACTTGACACACTATAGAACCTTTCCTGCTTATTGGTCTGAGCACATTGCAAAGGTCAAAATTACTTTTGACACTTACCTTCATCTGGTGATGTGTTAATATAAATGAATTATTTTTGACTGGGACTCAAACCCCATTCAATCAATCAATCCTATACCAACTTAGCTACTCTGTCTGCTATAGCTTTTCACTCCGAGTGTACAATTATCTTGAAGTCTAAAATTTGGGATTGTGCTGTGTTCAATCTCAGTTTTTCAGAGGTACCATTTCAAAAAACTTTCCTACCAATTATTAAAACCATAACGTCATTATTTTTGTATTTAATGTTAAATATGACCAACTAAGGCCGTAACAATGGGGTCATTTTGAAAAAATAAGGGACCAGTGGCCACAATCACCCTTTTAAATTTAACACTGGGATGTGTTGTAGATGAAACCATCCTGTACATGGTTGCGGTAGTTCACTGACAATAAGTTTGTACTGATGACAGATTTAACCTATCAGTTATAAGTAGGGTCCTATATATAAATCAAGTATATTAATGATTAATACATCTACATACAGGAATCAATAGTAATTACATAATAGAGAACAGCATTTAGGCAAACATCATTGACCTGTTCACTTGACCTTTTATTAGAAATAGTCATATACAATGGTCAACTCAGTATATGGGCGGTGTAAGTATTCACAGTTAATACATACACAACACCGTGTTAACTCTTTAATGATGTACTAAGTACACCTAGAACTTCGCTTTTCAGACAGTTTAGGGCGAAGTTTTTTGAAACAGGGCGAAGATATCACCCAACTTCGCCCTTATTTTGAGCCCTGGTACTTGTGTACCTATACATAAATGCCTATACTAAATGCATGTTGTATTTCAATTAAAGGTCAAGCGGACAACTTCCCCTGACAAGTCAATGTTGCCTGACTATATTATGTAGTCTGTAGTGTCCATGATATCAAGTGCCATCATATAGACATAGTATATGAGTAATAGTACATCACTTATCAAGATATCTCTGATAGTCACAGAGTTAAAAGAGATTTAGTCTATCCATGTGGCATTGCAATTGGTTTTTGAGGCCACAGTGACTGACCAGTTGGGTTTATTACTTGTCAACTGCATGCAAGAAAGGGCTATACCTTGCTAGTACTTGTACTGGTTAGCTGTATATATTGGACTCTGTGGTTTGGATCATTGTGCTGGCATTTTAAAGCAACTAAAACTTCCAAATTTACACTGGTAAAATTAAAAAATAAATTTCATGAGCTTACACTCCACATGAACTTGTGTATAGATTAAATTCAGGATATTTATACAGTACCCCCATTTTAAGTAGCTGGACACAACATCAGACAATTTTATGAAATTAAAAATGCCTTCATGAAACAAAATTCTGAATTTTGTCCGAATATTTCTGAAATATTCTAAATTTTTTAGAACCAAAAACTAGTGTCTGAATTTTTTTAACACTTTCATCTGTATTTTGAAATTTGTTTGAAAAGTTCTGAATTTATTCTGAAAATATAAAAACATCCAAAACTTTAAAAAAAAAATTTAAAACTTTTCAATCAGTCTTTGTCAGACAAAATTCAGACAACTTTTTGCATAAGGGTTTACCCTTTGCTATGACATATCTGTCCAAAATAGAAAGCTAATTAACATGTGCATTAAAACATAGCCAGAGCAGCCAACAACAATATGTTAAAACATGATTAACACATGTAAAAACCACAGATTATTGTGAAATTATAAGGACATTGATAGTGAATAGCAACTTAATAACCAGAGAAACATGTCACAATAAAACAAGATGGAAAAACAACTGTCATCTAGATTATTTACATGGATATATACTAGTATACCTAATGACATAAGATTTGTTTTATTTACAGTTTCCATTTATGATTGGAGTAGTTATTGCAGTGTTATGGACTTTATTAGTATGCTGTAGTAGAATATATTTAGGAATGCACACCATATTGGTAAGTAGGGTTTTCGTGAACATAAATTGTGTCAATTGAGTAATGGTGTTTTACACTTCAGTCAAGATTCTTCACTTGTATTGAGGTGGTCAGTTCAAACATGGCGAAGGAAACCAGAGTACCTAGAGAATACCTTTGTAATAAGAATCCATGTATTCATTGTTGCTTCGTTAGTGATTAATACACTGTACACAGGGGTGACATTATCTTCAAGATGAGGAAATGGTACCCTCGTCTAGCAAGTAAAATGACAAACTCTTACACTAGGATCTACCCAAGCAGGATTTTTTTTATTTGAGTGGAGAAATGATGTTTCATGCCCCAGTCAAGATTGTTTTACTTATATCAAGACTGTCAGTTCTGGGATAGTGGACAAATCTGGAGTGTCCAGAGAAAATTACTGACCTTCAGCAGGCGACCTGACAAACTTTCTCTCACTAGCATCTGCCACCTTGGTATTCGAGCCTAGGCAGTGAGAGGTGCTGTGATTCACAAGCAGACACTTTAGACCATCCAGCCACTGAAGTCCCCTTTTAAAATTTTGAAATATTATCGTTATAATTTTATGTTTTGTTATTTTTGTAGGATATACTAGCTGGGTTATTACTTGCCTGTATAATCATGCCAGCTACATTACCATTCGTTGGCATTATTGATGAATTTCAAACCCAACAGCCAGTAGCTGCATTTATCACAGTATTTGGAGCTTTCATGCTTTGCTATGTTTATCCAACACAGTACAAATGGAGTACAACAAAAGGGGATACTGCTAATGTACATGCCATAAGTTCTGGCATTGCTGTGGGAACCTTGTTCAATTTTCAGTTGGGATTAACGTCACCATCGAACCATACCTTTCCACTTCAAGTTCAAATTCCAACTTTAAATTGGTTATTGTGCAGTATATTATGCCTGTTAGTAGGAACTGTATTATTAGTGGGGATTCGTGCAATTGTTAAACCATCTTCTATCAGACTGGTATGCTATTTATATGGCATTGACAGAAAAGACATTGCTGCACAGCGCAGACATGGAGCTGAAGTCCCAGTTCGATTCCTCACATACCATTTTGTGTCTATAGGAGCAGCATGTCTTGCCCCTGTTATTTTTAGCTATCTTGGTGTTTTGCGTGAGGGTTACTACACTGAGGTGTAATATATATCATTAGTTGTGATGAGGTTTTAACTTTTTGTTTGAGATTAGCTTTAGATTATTTATTATTATTATCATTATTAAACAATGTTTTGGTCAGTATCTGTTTCTCATTTTGACTATATTTGGTTTCATTTTGATATGTTTAGAGATCAATACAGAATGCATAATTGACTCTGTGTTTAAATGAACTCCCTATGTTTAGCTATAGATCACTATAATATATGCCCTATATACAGATTACATCATATCTCTTCTAAAATATTATGCTGAAGCCAAGGAAAAATATTAAGTTTCAATTTCTGATTTTCTGTTAAACCCCAAGAACAGTGATTACATATCTTAAATTTTTTTGGCTCAACGATTTGTAGCTTCTCAAAATTCAGTTTATATGAAACATATTTTAGTACATGTTTTTGAAATATGATCTTTATTTACACATTGGAATACTTGTCTATTTTAAAAATGGATAGCTCATAAAGGTCATTGAACTTAATTCATTTTGAATTGATTTTGGTTTTAAATGCATTGCTTATCTCTCCGTTCCTTGCTTTTAGCAGACAAGATTAAAATTTTACTAGAATTGAATTTTCGAAACTTGACTGAAGTTTCAATCAGCACCGGCTTCTATGGAGTATTATAAGGAAATGTTCAAAAGTTACCAGTCCTGCTTAAAACTTAGTCTTAGACTGGCTTTTATTTTGAACACTGCAATAATCTGAACAGTTTCATTTTCAACACCTTTTCAATTATGCATCATGTAATTGATTGACTCTCGGAATTGTTTTTGCAGTTATTGTTTTCATTTGTTGTTATATTTTCAGTTTGTTAATGACAGTATTTGTTTTCGCTCATGATGTATTATAATTTTATAACACTTTGTATAGAGAGGTTGGCAGATTCAAAGATGTGAAAATAATGACCGGGAACAGTTCATTTTCAAAATGTATGGTTTTGAAAGGATGATCATATTACAAGGTTACCATTCTGAAATTTCTAATAAGAGGCAGTATTTATTGTCTCCCGAATAGCTTATAAGAAGTTTACAGTACTTTTTGGGGAGACTTAGTATCCTCCTTTCTATTATTTTAATCTCAATTCAAACAATTCATGTTTATTTAATCAAATAAAAATTTATCATTAATTTTTATAAAATATTTGTAAAAGAATGTTTTGCAAGTCAAAATAATTTTTTTAAGATTTAATATTGTCATATACCACTTTTTGAATATATTTTATGATTAAATTGAATAACACTAGTAATTTATATTTGTGGAATTGTTAAGACCATGAAGAAAATCATTGTTTAAAAATTTATGCAGATTTGAAGGTCTGTATCCTGGAAGTTAAAGTGTC
Source organism: Anadara kagoshimensis (assembly GCA_021292105.1). Taxonomy (NCBI): domain Eukaryota; kingdom Metazoa; phylum Mollusca; class Bivalvia; order Arcoida; family Arcidae; genus Anadara; species Anadara kagoshimensis. The sequence goes on from CM037858.1 coordinate 43,211,161, forward strand.
TGATATGTCCTGATAGCAGATATTCATAATTAAGGTTCAGATTTCTTTTGAAAGATTGCGCTGTTGAATCCAGCAACAAATATTTCTTGACCTTTGTATACAAGGGGTCCTTGTATACATGTGCAGGTCTTCAAAATTTAAGGTTTCTAACTTCTGACTGAATAAAATGCATAATTTCTATGTTTCCATTCCTGGTAGCCAAAATCGCCATTGGCTACTAATTTCTGAGGAATTATTTCAAAAAGTAACCTATTTTAGCAAATTTGTGTAAAATTACTTTAAAAAGGACTATATTTTCACAAATTTTGGAAATTTGGCCACTAATTATTTTAAATTTATGGAAACCTAGAATTTCATGATATTGAAGCATTATATCAATGGAAATTTGATTCAGTTAGCTTTGTAAACTTAATGTCATTTAGAATTCAGATGGTTGAAGAGTGTTGTTCTGTTCCTGTGATGTTTTCACTGACTGCCTTCCTGGTTGATGAGTAAGTGTATTCAAGTAAATATTTTGTTATATTTTATATTGTGAATTGTTTTAAGTATTTTACACATGATTTTGTTAAGTATCTTTAAGTACATGACATGTGATTACTGTTTATGATGTTGATTAACACACTTAAAGATGAAGTATGTTATTGTACGCACTTGTCAGCAGCATATTTTCTTAACTTTGCCTGTATGTCATTCAGAAGTGTTTGTCACATCCTAGCATGGACATCAGTGTCCAAAGTTTATTTTTTGTAGATGCAGTACCGTATTCAAATTGAGAAAGGTCTTTGCACTATAAAGCCCAAAATAAAACAAAAATAGGTACGCAGTGTTAAATCTAGATGGGACCCTTTCGCTATAGACCCTAATACTGTCTGTGAGCAAACCCTGGCCTATCTTCTCCAGAAAATAGGTCCATTTTAATTCATCTTCATTAATATTTTTTTCTTTGACTTTATACTGATCATTTCAAAATAAAATGCATCAAGTTATGTTGTATGGGTACCCATTACTTAACAATGTGGCCATGTTATCAAGTAATGTTATAATGTTGACTCGTTACTTGAAAACATGTCCCCTGTTTATTTTTTTATAAAAGGATAAAGTGATACAGCAACTAGGTGTGCAGGAAAGGTGTGCTGACAGATCTTGTTTTTTCGAAACTTTCTTTTAAAAAAAAATGAATAAAGTTGTAGTGAAATAGCAATGAGGGAGGGAGGTGTCTTGTGTTGTGTCAATTCACATAGTTGATCTTGGACTGAACAATAACTTTATGAGATTATATGCTTAAACCAGACCTCAACTTTTGTTTATGTACATTTGATGAGATTTCTATTTTTAGGGCATTAATATAGATTTAAAGAAAGCTACTAAATATTAGAATTCAAAAGTTACTGGCTAAATTTTTTTTAATGATTTTACAAATTTCCTGAAAATATGAAATTCAGCAAGCACTGAAACATTTTTTTTAAAAAAAAAAGTCTATTTCTTCAGGAACAAAATAATAACTGTATACTCTTATACTCTAGATTGTGATGTTTACACAAATGTTCTGTTTGTTTGTTTGTACATTTCACTGCACATTTGTTGCAGTATGTTGTGTGTGCCGAGAGATTCAAAGTTGAAATTTGGTATATACCAGTTACATGTAAATATATATGTGATAATTATGATGCTTTGTATCCCATTTGACATTTGAAAGTTGTGATTGAGTCATGTGTAATAAAGTTGATCAAGTTTCAGCTAGTCAAACATTAGGTATCATGTATTGTCTATTTCTGGAGAGATTGTTTTTACTCTCTTCTTTACTTAACGTTTCAGACGCATCATGTTGACATTTAATAGTTTTCTTAATGTGATAACTGCTGGTGTACAATATTATGGAAATGACTACAAATAAGGTTATTTGACATTATAGAGTTTCAAACAACTACATGTATTTATATTATTTATAATTGTTTTAGATCAAATAATTGATTGTAACAGTATGGGGAAAACAAAGTGCAGTGCATTTTGAACATAAAAATATTTATATGGTACAGGCCCCGGTTTCACAATCATTCCTTAGCTAAGATTTTCCTTAACTTAAATCTTGCAAAATTTCAAATCTTTATAATTTTGTTAATTTTCAAGATATTCAGGAATTTAAGGTGTCATTTTTAAGATCACTTCTAGATTAAAACATTTGTATTTAGATTTGACAAGAATATTCACCAGTAGTTCCAAAAAGAGATTACAAAAAATTGCTAAATTTAAGTTAAGGAAAATCTTGGCTAAGGAATGATTGTGAAACCGGGGCCAGGTCTGTCATAAGTTTAGTACTGAGATAAGGAAAAGAAGTTGAAGCTTGCTGTAACTGCCAAGTGGCAGAGATGGTTACCGGGTAGTTCCTTGTTACAAAGCTGCCTGAGAGATACATGTCTATAACTTCTAAGCAGCTGATGAAGTGCAAATAAAAAAGACCAATTTAGCTGCCTATTTGTCACTTATTTGTAAGCTTTGTGTTAAACTTAAGACAGGTCCAGAGCTCCAGATAAGAATTTGACATTAAGGGTCATTACCCCCTACTTTATTTCTAAAGGGTATCCTGTAAAATCCAAAGAGTATCCACACTGATCCATAAAAATGTAAAGAGTATTTTCAATTTTGAAAGCCATTTATTTAATAAACAATTCTTGGATAAGATTACAGTGCCTCACACTGCTCAAGAAATGGCATTCTATTTGTATTCATTCGGTATTGTATAAGAATTGTAGATTCAAAGGGTTTTGATACCCTTATATTTACAATTTAAAGAGTATTTTTTTAAAAAAAATGGTATTTCTTATCTGGAGCTCTGAGGTTTGTACTGTAGGAATTGGTAGTTCCAGTATCATATGTAAATAATGGACATGTGTCTTAACCAGAGCGATGTTTTTCTGTGATGATGTGACATGATTTGTGCATTCTAGTCTTGGATTTTATTGAAACACAATATTATACAACTACCGGTATCTATATATTTGCCATGATGCTATGTTTGCCGGCAACTCTCAATAGCCAGCTAGTATAATGAGACTGCTATACTTCAAATATCTATACATGTACTTTGCAATGACTATATAAATTTAACACAGTGACATAGTTTTTTGTTTTTGTTTTTTTTTAAATAATATTTAATAAAAGAGAAAGAAACTCTTAAAAAATTAAGCCCAGCAGAAAGTGCCACAAAAAATATCAAGTAAACACTTTTTTGATTGGAGATGTTCATCTAGTCAGTCATTTATATGATAAATCATAGCTTTTCTTTTTAATCCCAATAGATTTATGCAATATAAAAATATAAATTTTGTCATCTCAAAAGAAATCAAACTATTTATATGCTGATTGTATAGCCAGTCTTCTGTAGAAGTATTGTACATGCATGTTTAGTATTACACCTCTGTTGTTTATCATCAGCAACACCACAGAATAATTGCCTGATTTTGGCCAATAAAGTTGATCAAATCTGTATCCCATATATAAAGTATAATTAGAAGTTTTCAGTATATTGGTCTTTAAGACAAAGTGACTTCTTTTTACAATAGCATACAGTAGACCTCATGTAACAAGAACATAATTACCGGCAGTTTTCTCTCAATATTACTATTCATATTTAACCCAAATTATTGTATATGTTTTGAAATGCATTTCAATTTCTACTTTACCTTGTAGTTACCTAAAAAATTTTTTTTTTTTTTTATTTTGGTGTGGTCTTTTTAAGCTGGCAATCATATGTCTTTATAGGCAGGTTCACAATTATTTTTCATTGTTGATATTTCATAATATCATTGTGTTTAATATTCACCAAAGATTTGCAATAGGTGAAATCCTTTTTTTGTTAAAAAACCTACCAGTATATAATCCTTGTATGATGAATGGAGCACAAATAGTCGAGGTTGTAGCTAGTTGGAAATATTGACATATAATTTATGTTTTAATGAACTATATCTTAGAAATCTCCAATTTTGAATGTTTGTGTATCTGTATATTTCAGTTTTCATTAAATTTTCATTCCTCTTGTATTTAGTTTCTTCGTTTTTATACTTACAGTAATTAACATTAATAGTGACCACTGGTGGTTAATTAATTAATAGTGTTCTCTCAGTATAAGTAGAGTGAAAGTATGGTAATGGAGTTTTGTGCCCCAGTCAATATTCTTTCACCTATAAATATGGAATCTTGTCAGTTCAGATGCTGGAAAAAAACAGAACCAGTCACTTCAGCAAAGGAATGACACACTTTTCTCACTCTGGGATCTGTTCGAGTGTGATTAGAGCCTAGGCAGTGAGAGACTATGATCTGTAAGCACACCCTTTAGACCACTCGGCTTTCAAAGAAAGGGGGGATAATAAATTCAAAGTTCCGTCCCTCCAGCCCACCTCTTGTTAATCTTATAATCAATGCCACCATTGACAGTAAAACTTACTTTATATAAAAACCCTGTTTTAAGGTTCAGGCCCCGGTTTCACAATCATTCCTTAGCTAAGATTTTCCTTAACTTAAATCTTGCAAAATTTCAAATCTTCATAATTTTGTTAATTTTCAAGATATTCAGGAATTTAAGGTGTTATTTTTAAGATGACCCAAACATTTGCCTTTAGTTTTGACAAAAATATTCATCAATATGTCCAAAAAGAGAATATCAAAATTTGCTAAATTTAAGTTAAGGAAAATCTTAGCTAAGGAATGATTGTGAAACTGGGGCCTGGACCGATTCAAACTTAACCTATAAAGACCTATTTTCTTCATATCATACATTAGTTATGCCCCAGTCAAGTTTAAATTATATATGATATATATGTGCGATATGAAATATTACATGCTATTTTTAAAATAATTATTTGATTATAATCAATGTCATAAATTGATAACCTAGTTAAGATACAGTACAGATCTGTCGAAAGTGTAAAACTTTAAAGAAAAGGTGAGGAAACTTGACTGCAGAGGTGTGGGTAGCTATTGACGGAAAAGCTGTAGAGGTATCAATAGCTACAGAAAAGCTGCCAAAATGTAGCTAAAGAGGGATCAAGATAAGCTGCCGATTCAACACTAGTTGGTTAGCTTGGTGTTAAACTTTAGACAGATCTTTACTTTACTTATCACATAATTATGAATGAATTTGGACTTTGGAGCCATCAAAACTTAATCCCTCTCTCTATAATACTTTTATCTTCTTATGTTTGCAGTAATGTCATTATGTTAAATTCTATCATCATTATCCTGACTGAGGGAGGTCAGCAAGGTAAAGGCTGTTGAGGTGCAATACATGGCCTGACTTGATCATATGTTAGAATATAAATCAAACCATGTCATATGATGAGGAAATTCAGTTTGTGACCCGATAGGTCTCATTTATAGCAGCTTGGATAAGTAACATTCCTGTAACAGATAATACCGATTGCCTATCACTGATCAATAAACAATTTTTTTCATGTTCAGTTCTAACTATTTGTGTTTGATTAAATAAGCACTGGTAATCAATAACATTCCTGTAAAGATAATTGTGCTATCACTTATAACTAAAATATGTTTTATTCAGTTCGAAGACATGAAACCACTACAGTAGCTCAGTGTGTAGAGAAGATCGCTCCATATGCGAAAAGTCTGGGATCAAACCCTGGCTTGATCCAACTAAGACTTGAAAATAGGAAGCGACTGGTTGAGAAATGAAAGTCAAAGGATCATTCAGAAGAGACCTTAAAAACCATTGTCCTGCATGACAATCTGAAGAACCCTCCATGCACATTGCCCAGAGTGGACAGCGAAGGTCTATTAGAACATTTTGAAACCATACAAATTCAGTTTATGACCCAATAGGTCTCGTTTGTAGCAGTTGATTATAAAAGTAATCAGTATGATTTAACACTCTGTATTTAAAAATGAATGTCAAATTAAATCACTCATTTATCCTTAAATATTTTTTTCATGTGCAGTTCTAAGGTATGAGCGACACATTCATATCATTGGGTTGTATAGGCAAACAACATTGACCTGTCTGCTGGACCTTTTATTAATAGTACATGTATTCATATACAAAATGTACATGTAGGAGGATCCACCCAATATATGGGTAGTATAAGGATTCCAAGTTAACATAGAGCGCCTTACTTTAGGGTAATGCTTTCTCAGTCTCTAAACCATTGATTCTACAGGGTTCATACAGACATTTGGACTCCAAATTTAAGTACTTTTTATGGTCTTTTCAGGGACTTATTTGCAACTTTAAGGCCTAATCAAAGGACAATTTTAGCAAAAAAATATTGGTGCAAAGGCTCTTAAAATCAATAAAATAATTATTTACGTGTCCATAGTAACGACACTTGAAGTGGAGGTTGTTGGGTGTTCGGTTGGGCCAGGTACCTTTATATTGCTCATTTCAACGTAACATCAATAATTATTTATTTAATATCGAAATACAGACACCCAACTGGCCAAATTCAAGGGCTTTTTAGGGTCAAACTTGTTTTTAGGGTCTTTTTAGGGCAAACCTAAAAATTTAAGGACTTTTCCAGGCCTGTACAAACCCTGTTCTATATATGGTTATGTGTTTCAAACTAGCATTTCCCATGATGTAGACAAAATAAACACTTGTGTTCTTTATGAATTGGTTCATTACAAATATTTCCAGAGGTCAAGTGGACATGTCAATGTTGTTTGCCTATAGATACATTGACTTGTCCATTCTGCAGTTTATCATATGAATATTTTCAGAAAAATTCAAACCACCATCTTTCTAGCTCAAGGGGGTTGTAATTATCAGGTGGCATTCCAACTAAAACATTAGTTTTTTTGCTTAAAGCTAAGTTAAAGGCGACTTTTTCTGATTTCAAGATAATTTCAGTCAATGTATAACGAGATCAACATGTCGACTAATTATGACAAGTCTGACAATGTCATGATGAAAGTTGAGTAGAGAAGAATAATGTTTTATGCTCCAGTCAAGATTCTTTCTCTTATGAAGACAGTCAGTTCTGATATGTTGGAGGAAACTGGATTGGTCAGAGAAAACAACCAAATTTAAGCAAGCAAACTGACTAGTCTTCTTACCAAAGTAAAGATCTGCAAATAGTGGGATTTGGAGAATTTTGGACCTAGGTGGTGAGAAAAAGCATGATGTATGCACTTTAGGCCACTCATTTAATGACAATGTTTGCATTGCAAAAAGACCATTTGAAGGATTCTGAAGAATCAAGGGTTGATAAGTTAAAAGATTGAGGCTGTCAGTTAATGGATGATGCATAATAGAAAAAGATGGCCATGGCTCAGGGGAGCTAAAAATTCATTGCTTTTCCTAGCAAAGCAATCATACAGGATTAAGAACATGACTTATGACTGTGTTGACAAACGACACTTCATATGCGAGGGGCTTGGCCCCCGCCTATCATATAAACCTTACCATACCTAAATCTTTAATTGGATTTAAAACCATAAAACAGTATCAAATGTGTTCTGTATTTAAATTTTTAATTATATATAAAAGGTATTTTTTACAATATAAATAAAGCATTCGCACACAACATGTATGATTTGTCCGTGGGTGGCAAATGTTGAGTACCCAACATGGGTTGTTGAACAGTTGGAGCATAATGTGTGGCAGTGCAGCACCACATATGTAATGCTCATTTAATAGTTTATGATCACTGATGAAAATCTTTGATAAGTTGTATCACAGAACTGATATATGAACTTAAAATAGTTTTACGAGTGTCAACATTATAATAAATATCATCTGGTCAATGCCAAAACTGTGAACTGTATCATATACACGGTTGATGAAGAGGGAACTGGTTTACCATTGCACAGACAAAGCAGCATTCCAATTTAAATTCATTTTAAATCCATTGGATTTATCTCATGCAATTGACCTGAAAAAGATTTAAAGACAAGATTTAACAGAGCTATCAATTCAGTCAACGGAGAGTTGTGTCCATATACAAAACCAATCATTCCCCAGAGATGTTAGTTTTGCCCCTTTCAAAAAGTAATTCAAATGTTTAGAACATTTTTTTTATTAGCAAGCTTCAGTCATAGTGTCCTTTTCATAAATGATTTACAAGACTAATGTTAGTCTTATTTTTTGCTAGAAGAATTCCACTGTTCCAGTGTTACAGCAAGCAATAGGCCAGATGATCCAAATAGAAGAAAAGTTTTACACACCCACAGACAGATTTTTGTGGTGCGAGTTTTCTATATCCCACCCTAAGGTGGAATCAGTTTTAACTTCTATTACTTTACAATCATTTACACCAACTGATAATGTCTTTTTAAGAAGACCCCCATAGTAACTAACAATAAAACAGAGCATTTGATGCAATTAGTTGTGTAAAATTCATGTTTATGTGTTGGAAATGAGCAAAAAAACTTTAACTGAGTAAGACAAATATTTTAAACTCAGGATATTTTTTATCTCAAGAACTTGCCAAAACTTGTCCTAACAGAAAAACACTCGTTCTCATCCGAAATGTCTCTATTTTAACACTGGCACTAGTGAGATTTGAGTATTACCTGAACACTGGCACTAGTGTGAGATTTGAGTATTACCTGAACACTGGCACTAGTGTGAGATTTGAGTATTACCTGAACACTGGCACTAGTGTGAGATTTGAGTATTACCTGAACACTGGCACTAGTGTGAGATTTCAGTATTACCTGAACACTGGCACTAGTGTGAGATTTCAGTATTACCTGTTAAATGTAAACAACAAAAGGCAAGGATTGGCAGCTGAATAAGAGGTGAAGTAAAGATGTTAAAGATAGAACTTTCCTGAATTTTACTACTTACAATATCATCAATCTTCATAACACTTCTAACTGTTTCTGAAGCTAAATGAATAGCACTAGCAGTGACCAACATAGGCTGAACAACATTCTCTTCCAATATATTTGTTATGCAACCCTGCAAGAAAATACAATACTCTTGTTTAGTAGTGTGTAAACATTAATAATTTGATTTATAAAGCAACAGATTTGAAATTTCACAGGTTAAATTTAGTGCAACAGAATAGGATCAATTGGTTAACTTGTGTCTCCACATGCATTTTAAACAATTTAAACTATTAAAATACAATATACTCCTGTTACACTCTTGCAGTAGTTGATCAGATTAAACATCACGATTAAGTTCTAAAATACAATGTAAGTCAAATCAGACATCTTGATTAACATGAAACTATTAAACTGCAAAATTTGTTCAATTTCAAACAAGATAATTACAATAGTAAAAGTAAACCAAGAACAATACTCTAAATCCGGAAATGTCCACATTTACCTTATTTTTCTTAATTTTGCAAGAGTATAAAAACATGAAAATAAAACTTTCCCAAATACTTTATTTCAATATACCTCACATGCATTTGCACTAAACATCATTTAATGATACACAAATAAAACTATGCAAATATCTTGAAACAATGAATTTAGCAAATCATCTGATGCAAATTTTTTTCAATTTACAGAATCGCCTCACTATAAATTTCTCATTCCAGAGAATACTTATCAAGCTTGACATACCTTTCTAACATTTATTCCAGCAGTTTTCTCCCCTTTAGCGTGACGGTTACGTAATTCAGTGACGGTGGCTATAGGATTGAGACCAGCATTTTCTGCCAGTGTAAATGGTATAACTTCTAAGGCTTCAGCAAATGCTCTAAAACAATACTGTTCCATACCAGTCAATGTGATAGCATACTCCATTAATCTCAGTGACAACTCTGTCTCCGGAGCACCACCACCAGCTATCAGAGCCCTTAATAATAATACAAAATGTTTATCATCAATTACAGCCTTAATAAAAATTCCAACCAAAAATCCAAAATACAATTTCATATGTGGTCATACGTGTATCAGTTTTGATTAAATCTACGGTACTTGATTTTTATATCCATTTAATACATTTGACATATTGTAATTGGCACTAGTTTTAAGGGATTTAACAACTCTGTACAAGTCAGTGTAACTTTGTATGGGTTTGGTGAGATCCAACTCTTACTGTAAATGAAGTTGTTTCATGTCCATGCTGCTCAAAATGTTTTTAATGTACTTTTCAAGATATCACAATACTACTTTTTTTTACCTATGATTTTAGATTTTTAACCGTATCCAATTTTGATTTTGAACATTTTTTCATTATTTGGCAGAACATGATTTTTATAGGTTTGTTGAAGGTGTGTGGATAATCTAGTCTCTGCAATTCCAGAACCTACAGACTTGATACAAGTGAAATTATCTTGACAGAGGTTCTAAACACATGGTTTTGTTTATCCACAGAATAGAGAAGTAATTATGTTTTATGCCCTGATCAAAATTCTTCATTTGCATCTAGGTGGTCAGTTCCAGTATGATGAAGATAACTAGAAAACAACTAACCTTCGGCAAGTAAACTGACAAACTTTTTTTCACACAATCTACCTGAGCAGGATTGGAATCTAGGCAGTTGGAGGCAATATGATCTGTAAGGGTGCGATTTAGACACGGTCACTGAAGCCCTTTTTAATTAACTAAGATGCTTAGTCAAATAGTTTTACCTCTTTTTGACCAGACATCTGATAACACAAAGTGCATCATGTAAAGATCTGTCAGCTTCTTCCAGTACCAGTTTATTAGAACCTCGGATTAATATAGTCACTGTTCTACCAATGTTTGCAACACCAGTAATCTAAAATGCAGAGAAAATACACTGTAAAGTATATACAGTCAACCTGTCTATAAAGGTCATCCAAGGGAACCTGTCTATAAAGGTCATACAAGGGAACCAGTAAAAGTGGCCTTTATATACAGGTTCACATAATACGAATAAAGAACAATAGGGATACAATTTTACTGGCCTTTATAAGCAGGTGACCCTTATGGCAGGTTGGACTGTAGTCTTTTTGAAACATGCAATACACCAGAAGTGAGTTTTTCTATGCTGATTTAATTACTGTTATAGAATAAGTTTTACATTACATGTATGTGTAAAACCAACACATCAATATAGAACACCTACACACAATTACTTATCTTTTCACTTACAGTATTATTCAATTTCACTTCAATTTCTGTGATTAATTGACAAAATTTAGTCAAAAACACTGATATGTAAAAGTACTTACAAAAAGTCACACACACAATATTTTTACTATTTTTCCAGGAAACATAGATAATTGATTTATTTTTTATATAAAATCAAGCATTGTAATATTGGTACTTATTTTGATATCCCTGTAAATAAAATCATATCACCTATCAAACCTATGAGGTTTGCTGACTTGAACTTGAATTACAAAACAGGTATATACCGAAAATTTTGTTGTTTTTCAGAAAGAGAAAAACCAATGTTAATGTACCTAAGATAGGTGTACATCACACCTGGTTGACCTGCATACTCATTATTATCACACAGGTGGTAAAAACAAGGTTGTCTTTCAGGTGTGTGTTTCGAGATTTACTCATACTCATGTATATGTATAATAATTACCCTTCATGCAATGCTCTAAATTTGCATATGAGGCACGGATAACGAGAGGGCATATGTGCAGTGTTTGAAAAACAACTAATATTCGTATGTAAAGCAAAACCAGAGGACTGTAGAACACTTATTTTTTTCCATTTAATTGGGCTTTTATATTTTAGATTCAATATATATAACATTGACTATAAATCATTCCACATAAAAGCTTAATTGACAAAAAAGCAACTACATGTATCTTAAGTTCCCTGGAACAATAGTAGTATACAAAAGAAGTGTTTAAACCAAAGTATGTCAACAATATTAAATAAAAATCTTCAAATAAATCTGGTTTCTCTATTGAAATTCAAAAGACATTTACTATTTAAGAATTGAGGTATATCTGGTTGTTTACTTACTTTGACAATTTTACTCGATCCAGTTTGAACTTCTTCCACTAATTCAGCTGATCCCAGATTTTCTGGTAAAAAGTGATCAAGACTAGCTATAGGTCTACATCCTGTACTCTATAAATAAAACAATTAAAATTACAGTTCTTTAATTAACTGATCAGAGTGTAAAAGATACTAAACATAACATTAACACTTTCAAACGGCGCTGACAATATATAGCACTTAAAAGATTGATTGAATGGGGTTTTATGTTTTGGTCGAGAACACTTCACTTAAATTGGAATGTGAATGTCACCAGCTAATGGGTAAAGTGACAATTTTTTTTTACATTTGCAGTGCTCTCAGGGAGGGTTCTTTAGCATGCCACACCAACTGTGACAATGGCCATCAGTTTTAAGGTATCTTCTGACGGACCCTGTGACTTTCATTTCTGAGTGCTTGGCAAAAGAACAGTTACTACCTACTTTAAAATACTGGTCAGATCCCAACCAGGATGTGAACCCTGACCTCCCTTATTTAAAGTGAGCACTCTACCAACTGAGCCAAGAACTTAGTAACTTTCATTTCTAAATGCCCATATGTGTGGTGAGAAAAGTTGCTACCTATTTTCAAGCCAGGAAAATATATAGACCTTCTTATTTTTTTTTTTTTTTTTTGCTAAAATAGGTTACTTTTTGAAATTTCGGTTATTTTAGGTAATAGGAATGGAAACATTAATTTCATTTTTTAATCTCTGACAATCTTGACCTACCTTACAGACAAATTCAATGTCCTCTCTTTCCACATCTTTAACTACCATTATTTTCATCTTAGCTAAAAAGTGAAGTGCTAAATCGCTAACTGCATCTCTGAAAAATAAAATTCAATCAAATTTAATTTTAAGCAGCTTGTTCAAATTAGAAATAAAAGTCTCATTTTAACAGTTAATTTAAATGCTGTTAATTTTTTTTAAATATCAAAATCCAACAATCAATGATTTATTTTACACCAGCATATGTTTTGCCATATCCATTTTAGAATTGTATGTGATCATAAAGCAATACTCAAATCTGTTAAATATTTATTGAGTTGAATGGAATAATGGTTTTGAATGCCCCAGTCAAGTTTATTTCATTTATATCAAGACATTTAGTTCAGGGATAGTGGAGGAAACCAGAGTGTCCATAAAAAACCACTGACCTTCGGTAAGCAAACTGATAGAAGTTCTTGTACTACAATCTGGCCATCTTCGGTAAGCAAACTGACAGAAGTTCTTGTACTACAATCTGGCCATCTTCGGCAAGCAAACTGATAGAAGTTCTTGTACTACAATCTGGCCATCTTCGGTAAGCAAACTGACAGAAGTTCTTGTACTACAATCTGGCCATCTTCGGCAAGCAAACTGATAGAAGTTCTTGTACTACAATCTGGCCATCTTCGGCAAGCAAACTGATAGAAGTTCTTGTACTACAATCTGGCCATCTTCGGCAAGCAAACTGACAAAAGTGCTTGTACTACAATCTGACCATCTTCGGCAAGCAAACTGACAAAAGTACTCGCACTAGAATCTGTCCAGTGAGATTTAAACCTAGGCAGTGAGAGGGACTGAGATCAGTAAGTGTGGGTTTTAAGACCACCCGCCTACCAAGACTACTTATGAATGTAGTGCTGATAACTTTTCGAAACACAACAAAATCAATTTTACCTCAAAATGGATTTCTGTATAAGTAGGAGATTACATCCAGCTTTCTTTATTTTCTTTACAATATCTAATATATATTGTCTCTCTTCTCGTAGTACTCTGTCCATCTGTGTATAATCTGACACTACGACATTATTCTCCATCTAAAAAATTAAGATATATTGTATATAAACAGTACAAGATCTACAGATTGCAAGTCTCCTCCAAACAATGGATTTTCAGTAACTGGTGCAATTGACTCTTTAATAATTTTCACCAAAATATATACATACATGTATATGGTTTCTTCAGGACATTAACAAACATTTTTAATAAACATTTTACAAGGTTGCAAAGATGTTGACGACCTTTCACTTTGACCGTTTCAGAGTTTATAATATGTAATAATTGCTTGCACAACACTGATCACAAATAAACATGGCTGTCAGACATTAATAACACATGTACATTTTAAAACAATTCTAGGGAAATATTACCCCAGACATGCAACTGAATGAGGACATTGCAAGAGTAGGGTAGATTAATAGAGTTTTACACCCCATTTAAGATTTTTTCACTTAAAATGAGGTAGTATGTTAATGGATGGTGGAGAAACAGTTAGGATTAGGAGTGCCCCGAGAAAACCACCAACATTCAGTAGTCAAGATGTTATACAATTAATTTAACACTTGTTTAAAATGTTCAATAAATCAAATACCCTGTACTTACATCAGTCTTTGGTGGTGATATACAAAACTGGATCAAACCAATTTTAGCCTTTTCTAATTTACCTGGTCCACCTGATGTTTTCTGTGTAAATACTAAACCGTCAATTAATTCTGTATCTTCAATAGTACCCCTGTAATATTGAAAAATAGTTACACCTTAAGCATAAAAATCACGCAAAACAATCCAAGTTTGAACAAGTGAGAAATCTGGTGTACAGCCCAATTAAGACTATTTCATTTAAAATATATCTTGAAAATCACCAAATATTGAATGCACTTGTTAAAATTAAAAGTGAGGGTTCTTGCCCACACCCATCCCAATCAGTTACATATACCATTACTGAGGTACTGGTTTTAATGTCTAATCTGGTGGAATTAAGTTGTGGAAAACAATGAGCAAAAGTTTTAGAATTTCCTTTATTTTTTCCTAAATTTCCTTTATTTTTACAAACCTTGCAACAATTACATTTGTGCATAATTAACTTGACACAAATAATCTAGCAGAATTTTGTTATTTTCATTCTGTTAATTAATTCTGACATGTTTAACTCTTATTCCAATACATTAACCTTGCTCCAAATTTGAAAATCAAGAAAAACATGGTTCTACATTTTGGCAGGTACAGCAAAATGTTTCATTGAAACCTGTGATATTTTTAAATCTGTCCTAAGTGGAAGCATTAAAATGTTGAGATATGTGAAAATTTCAGCCAAATTTTATATATTGGAAAAACATTTATACAAAATGAGCAGTGATTTTGTTACATATTTTAAAACTACCTTCTGCATTATAAATTGAGAAAATCTGAAGTTTTGAAATACAGCAAACTGTTTTATAACATGCTTGCATGCAATAGCTTTGGACTCTCAATACAAAGATTTGTTTTGGGGAATTTTAACAGTCAAACTGGGAAATTTTAGTCATTTTCCTCAGAGGAAACTACCTTTATTCGGTAGTAATTTTAAGGAAACCAAATCACTGACGAGACAAAAATGCATAGCGATACTTACCCTAGCTTTTTGACAATTTTGATATCATGTAAGTCAACATTAGTGGCTGTAGCTGGATTAATAACTTTTAATACAGCATCAACAGCTATAGGTGACAATGTACCAGAATTCTGTGATACTACCTGTAACAACATAAATAACATTTAGTGTATGTAGACAGATAATGATTAACTGCTTGTTGACAGAGGTGTAGGAAATCACAAGTGATAACTGTTAAATGATGATGGCTCCATACCACTTAATATGCAGACAGATAATGATTAACTGCTTGTTGACAGAGGTGTGGGCAATCACAAGTGATAACTGTTAAATGATGATGGTTCCATACTGCGGATAAATTTAAAATCATTGTGTTTAACCAATCCAAAGTACAATATGCCGACATTCAAAGGAACTGGCTCCGTGATTTATGAAGTTGAAGATCTCATTTTTCCATTATGTATATACTTGTATAAAGTAGTTATTGCATCATTGTAAGTAAATAACCCCTTCTAGCTATAATTTCTACTTACTCTCCCACAAGGCAGCAATAAGCAATAAAGATTATATATACTAAGCCATATAACCACCAATTCCTTGACGAATGATAATGAGTAGAAAATCACAAGTGATAAATGTTAAATAAGGATGATTTGGAATATGGTTGAATAGATCACAAGAGACACAGGTCTCTTTTTTTTTATTTAAACCACTATGAAAGTGTATCATTGGAGATAATTCAGTTATAATCTGATCAAAGGGAAATAACAATGTCATTTTAAATCATCCTGGCAAAACAGAAATATGCACCAGATCTCAGTTTATCTAACCTTTATGAACTAAAGCTTTCTTTGATTTGAGTCCAAATTTAAAGAACTTTTAGTTTGCTAATATTTATACACAGCACTTGTTACTATTTATTTTTTATTTAGGTCAAAACTTGCCAAATGCAAATTATAGGAAATCATGACCGATTGACTGAGGTTAAAGAATATACCACTTATATAGGAATGTCACAAGCTATAAGTAAAGTGTCTGAATTTTTAACCTTTGTAGTGCACCGAGGGCGATGTACAGTGGTGGCTCTTAGCACTATATGTCTACTGTGACAATTGCATTGATATTTAAGATCTCTTTCAATAGACCGATGACTTTCCTTTCTAAATGCTGAGTGCTTGGTAAAAGAACAATAACTACCTATTTTCAAGAATTGGTCAGACCTAGTCGTGGTTCAAATCTGTGCTTCCAAATAACTGAGAAAACACTATACCAACTGAGCAACCATCATGTTTGTAAAAGAAAATATGGATTTGGCTACTAATCACTTGTAGACACTTAAATCATATTTGTAGAAAGAGACAATTAAAATGTTACCTTTGAGTTCAATGATGTGGATGCACTTTTAAGTAATGATTCTCTGTCTGAGAGTTCAACTGGTGTAGAAATACCTTCTATAATCTCCATAGACTTAACTGCAGCTTTCTGGAATGCCTCAGATATGCTTGTTGGATGAATACCTACAACATTGAAAATATTGAAATAATGTATTAAAGGCTATAAATTCAGAATTCACATTCAAACATGCAATAACATACAGAATGGCGCCTTTAAATTTCAAACAAGAGGCCCATGGGCCTGATACGCTCACCTGATAACTAATGGCTAGCTGATAGATTTAAAGAAAACATAAATACTAAACCCCAATGACTTTTTTTTTCATCATGATAACTGTTGTATCAATACCTACAACATTCTAGTATACATGCCTATACAAAAAGTTAATAGTTTTCAAGGTAATTAACCATTTCAGTATTGTTTCACATCTGTGACCTTGACCTTGGAACCCATGACCTTTTTCTATACATCAAAATGATCATTGAATCGATACCTACAACATTCTAATATACATGCCTATACAAAAAGTTTATAGTTTTCGAGATAATTAACCATTTCGGTATTGTTTCACATCTGTGACCTTGACCTTTGAACCAATGACCTTTTTCTATACATCAAAATGATTGTTGTATCAATACCTACAACATTCTAATATACATGCCTATACAAAAAGTTTATAGTTTTCGAGATAATTAACCATTTCGGTATTGTTTTCGCATCTGTGACCTTGACCTTTGAACCCATGACCTTTTTCTATACATCAAAATGATCGTTGTATCAATACCTACAACATTCTAATATACATGCCTATACAAAAAGTTTATAGTTTTCGAGATAATTAACCATTTCAGTATTGTTTCACATCTGTGACCTTGACCTTTGAACCCATGACCTTTTTCTATACATCAAAATGATCGTTGTATCAATACCTACAACATTCTAATATACATGCCTATACAAAATGTTTATAGTTTTCGAGATAATTAACCATTTCCGTATTGTTTCGCATCTGTGACCTTGACCTTTGAACCCATGACCTTTTTCTATACATCAAAATGATCGTTGTATCAATACCTACAACATTCTAACATACATGCCTATACAAAAATTTTATAGTTTTCGAGATAATAATTATAATCAGAGGTAAAAAAAATTAGGTCACGACCTTCACAATTGACCTTGACCTCATTTTGAAGATACTAACAAGAAGATGTCAAACTGAAAACCCCATGTCATTATCTGGTCAAATAGTCAAGTTATAACAATTTGAAGCTATTTTACGATTTTTCAAAATTTGACGCAAAAACGCGTAACCTATTTTTTATCCGAATTTTACAAAATGAACAAACTATAGGCTTAAGACCCTAGAGAAGCCAAATATCACATCAGATTTTTTCTCCAATCAGTACTTTCGGAGAAGAAGATTTTTTAAGATTTTTGCACCCCTAGGTCACCTTGACCTAGTTATGGTAGCCATGGCAACGCCACGAACAAATCTGAATTGCACCGGCCCATATATACTTCTGACAAAGTTTCATTAAAAACTGTCCGGTAGTTTCAGAGGAGAAGTCGAAATAGGTGTTAACGACGCACACACGCACATACACACGCTGCGCTATGCCATAAGCTCACATGACCTTCGCGTCAGGTGAGCTAATAAAACAGAAACATTTCAAGACAAAGACCTTGGAAATCTATATGCTATGAATATGTATTATACAATGTATTAATAATAGTAAAAACAAATTTATGTTTTACACAGTGCTTTATGCTCCAGTTCAGATTCTTTCACTTAAACTGAGGTGGTCGGTTCATGGATGGTAGAGGAAACTGGCGTGCTGGAGAAAACCACCCACCTTCGGCAAGCAGACTAACAAACTATCTCCTACTAGGACAAGTCCTGAGTGGGATTCAAACCTGGGTGGCGAGAGACACTGGAATCCTTGAGTGCACACTTTTGACCACTCGACCAGCACGGCCATATCATTGTCTTATAAGTATAAAAAGCATTTTTTAAAAATAAATAATGACAAACCTTTCTCTAACAATGATGTACAGGCATCTAATAGACTTCCACAAATAACAACTACAGATGTAGTTCCGTCACCAGCCTCAACGTCTTGTGCTTTAGATAATTCAACCAACTAAAAACATAAAATTATTAACATAAATATCAATATTTTATCATAATTCAAAACTGAACAAGTATAAATTGAAAATCAACAAGAGATCCAAAGATTGAAAAACATTTCAAAAAAAGAGCTGCAATGCTTATGCTGGCAACTGTATGCAGTGCTGGAAATAAGCTGAAATTTTTCAACTAGCCCTTAATCATTTTCAAAAGTGGTCCTTAGAATACTATTGAAACAGTAACCAGTCCTTCCCAAAAGTTACCTCTCTCCAACTGTCAAACAGGCTGTTATTTCCAAAACTGCTACATGACTATCATGTCTTAATCAATGATGAAGCTACCAGACTAGACAATAACAATTGATAAAATTTTCAATACAACTTACTTGTATGTGTTAAGATAATTTTACTGAATATTAGTCGAACCAGCCGGAGTATTTGAAAATGAAAGTAGACCAATTCCTGCATTTAAACTTACCATTTTAGCAGCTGGATGAAGGACTTGCATCTGTTTTAAGATTGTTGCTCCATCATTTGTAATTGTTACATCCCCATTTCCAGACTGGATCTAAAATTAAGGAAAACACATGAAAATTCCACAAATTTATGTATCCTTCTTTCTTATTGATTTAAAATAAGAAATTTATACAGTAAAACTTGTTAAAGACCACTAAAGGGACCCAAGAAATATGTACCATATAACTACATCGACATGTGGTTTTTATATAGAGGTGGTCACCATAACAGGTTGAACTGTATTGTAGGGGTGTGTGGTATAATGGGTATGGCAAGATGGATACAAGGTGGATACAATAAAAATCAATATTATCACAAAATAGGGACATAAATATGCAGATTTCCACTATCAAATGTCACAATTCATCATGGGATTGCAATACATCGAAAAAAACTCAATTTTGTGAAGGTAGGAATGCTACAGTACCCTGTATTATTATATAGCAATATATGCTTCGCATAGAAATTATACGATAAATCCCGAGGTGTTGGCGTGCAATAAATATCGATATTTGCACGCTAACTTTGATCCAGTCCAAGGTTTCCCGAAACAATTTTTTCATACTGCACACAATTCGTCACATGACGTTGTCGTCATATTGCACTAGTTCTTATATCCATTTACAAGAACTAGTGTAATATTTAATGTTTTGTACGACAAAATGGTATTTTAGATGAAATACTTGACAGGAGTAAACGAAATTTATTTTGCTATATAATAAAAGGGTTATTGAACTGATATTGTGAAATATTGTCCCTCGTTGACTCGAAATTTGCACTTGCAATCTCGTGCAAATGTCAACGAGGGACAATATTTCACAATATCAGTTCAATAACCCTATAATACTGAGTCGACTATGATAAATTATAATAAATAAGTGTATACAAACTGAGAATCAATGCACAGAACACAACTCTGTACAAGTAAATGGAGAACAACTGGAAGATGTAGAGAAATTCATGTACCTCGGCAGCATAGTAACAACAACAGGAGGTACAGACGAGGACATAACATCCCGAATCAACAAAGCTCGTCATGTGTTTGCCATCTTGAAACCAGTATGGACCTCCTCCTGCATGACAACAAGGACAAAGCTGAGGATCTTTAATAGTAACGTAAAATCTGTATTACTATATGGATCCGAAAGCTGGAAGCTCCGGAAAGACCTGATAAGAAAACTGAGAGTGTTTCTTAACCAATGCCTTAGGACCATATACAAGATCAGATGGCCAAGAATAGTGTCTAACAGCGATCTTAAAGAGCTGACCGGACAAGAAGACATCATGGTAGAAATAGCGAGAAGGAAGTGGAGATGGGTTGGCCATGTGCTTAGGAAAGATCAGAGCGACATTACCAGGGAGAGCCTTTTCTGGACGGCCGACGGGAAAAGGAAGAGAGGCAGGCCAAAAACAACATGGCGAAGAACAGCCGAAAGCGAGTTGAAACAACTTGGGTGGTCCTGGAAGGAGATAGAGAAGAAAGCAAAAGATAGGACTGGATGGAGAGACTGTGTGGCTGCCTTATGTGCCGCATGGCACGAGGAGACCTAAGTAAGTAAGTAATACAAACTGGAATTCTGAAGTAAATAAATGAATTCTGAAAAATAAAAATAATACTTACTCATCAGTGCTGAAACTGAAGAGCACATTTACTCATTGTTAAATTCATTTACTCGTGGAATGAAAACTTGATGAGTAAAATACTCATGTGCTTTAAAATTATTTGGAGCTCTGTTATCAAATACATACCATTTTGTCCATGCCCCTTGGGCCCAGACTTGTTCTGATTGCATCTGCAACAGCTGTAAGGAAAAGGTTATTTTTAATTATAAAACTTGATTTTTCTGTAAAAGGCAAAAATTCAACTGATCATGATTGATATTTCAAAATCTGACTAGAGTTGAGTTGAGTAATGGTGTTTAGAGTCCCAGTCAAGAATATTTCACTTATATTGAGATGTCGCCAGCTAAAGGGGGTAGGTGCAGAAATTTTGCCTGTGTGTTGCACTGATGGCAGGTTCTTTAGCATGCCAAGCACACCGTAAAACGGGACCTCGTTTATTTTAAGTTCCCATCCAAAAGAACCGCAACTCTCATTTCGTGATGTCGAATGCTTGGTGAAAGAAATGTCACTACCCACTTTCCAAGTCTTGGGTCAGACCCGGCCGTGGATCGATCCCACGACCTCCCACTTACAGAGCAAGCACTGTACCAACTGGTGTCAAAGTAAAGCAGAAATCTGTTGAAACTGGATGAGGATAAATCAGTTAACTGTTTGCAAAAACTGTACACGGCTCAATAAATATAATTCGCCAAAATATTTAGTTTAAATCCAAGAACAAGATTTTAAACAATGTTCTGAACAATAACTAGAACAGTCTCTTGAAAGACAAATGCCCCACCACATTGCATATTTTGCAACTAGGGTATTTATCCGAGTTAATAACACAGTAGACACTAGACAGTAACGCCCATGAAGCATCTGATAAATTATATTAACATACATATAAGAAGCCCATTGATCCATTTCCATATCAAATGGGTTAATAAATTTCGAGAGAAGGAGGTGGGGAGATTCTGAACTTGTTATAGTACAGAATTTGAGGTGTTCAAAATCTATTTGTACTTTAAAATCAATCTACAAGGGGGTTTGAATGTCGACCATGTATATGAATACATAAACACAATAAAGAGATACGATCGACACATATTTTACAGTGGTTACTAAGGATAAAAGTGTAAAAACTTGCCCTTAGCAGCAGTAATGTTGCTACTACGGATTTGTGCAGGCTTTTCCTTGTCTTGGTACTCGGACCGCTTTCCGCCGCCTCTCTTAGGATTAGCGGCTTTTGGAGCTGGCATATTGTTCTGATGTTAGAACCCCTAAATAATCTTTTTAAAAACAAGGAGATGTAGATGTTAGCGGATGATCTATTGCTAACTAGTTCAATCACGTCGCTTTTCTGGAATGTTCACTAGCGACCGGATGTAATGATTGAGCATATAAAATATAGGTTGGAAAGGAAACGACGTTGAATATTCCGAGGCAAGCTGATGATTGATCGCGATTAAATGATTCAGCGGCCAGTTCTGCATCATTTACGATTTTATGGACATTTTCTTAATAAAATTCACAGTTTCTCTGTCAAACTTTTTACAAACTCTTACATGAGATGGATTTCATGAGTCTGAATAAATGTGAAAAACGTTAATATAAGAGTTTTTTGTTTTCTTGGTCTAATCAGCGACATGATTTAATACTGTGCTAAATGTCGATGGTCTAATCAAAGGTGAATTTTGTTAAAAATGTACTTTTCAATGTTTTTCGAACAAAGAGGATTCAAATACAACTTTTTCTAGATACATAAATTGTATAAATGCATATTAAAGAATTTTGAAAAGCTAAAATAGATGTGACCCGGGGTATCATGTCAATAACGAGACTCCAATGATTACAAAACTTTTATTACGGATTACGTCGAACATATGATGAGGTTACAAATTAAACCTACAATATATGAATAAAAAGATCGAATTAGCGACTGAATTATCGCCAAACTTTAACAATGCCACAAATTGTAAAATACAATAAAATATATATAATCGGACATTCCTAATAAATAAATAAAAATAATGTCAATCTTACCAGACATCTGAGTATTGCTTTGCAGCAATGCACAAGGTGATTTAAAGTTGTTATAATATTTTTCCCAGTATATTCTCAATCCCCCTGTTTATACTGGTGGAGTTATAGCGGGAAAGTGGTGAGTAAAAACCCAGCATGCACCGTGATTTGCAATTGACCAGTCAAGTTCAAGGTCGCATAGGTCGCCGTGATGTCATACTGTCCGGTTAGTATACATAAACAAACACACGTGGAAAGACAATAAACAAACACACAGACATTATTACACAAATAACACCAATACAACTTACAAATCACCTGGTTACATAGATATAGGATGCACAGGGGTTAAAAATTATAAAAAAACTCTTAATTTTTTATAATTACAAGCTCCTGTGTCGGTGATGTAGTAAATTTTTGCTGATCTATCCCAGCAGCGACATTAAATACAGATCTGTATTAAATGTCGCTCGGGTCCCAATTTCTCTATTTTTTGGCTTGCGCTATTTTATTTGTCTTTTTTTCAGCGATAGAATCGGAAAATTACAATACTCAAAAAATACATAAATTTTTGGATCATGATAATTGTTAAATTCAGAGACACTAAGAGTTACCACCAGTCAGTGTTACATATTTTGGAAAGTATTTTCAAACACGATTTCAACCAGACCGTATTATCAGAACACATCCATCCGTAAATATCACTGGTCACATCACTCAGAAATCAAACTAGTGATATTACTTATTCCATAATCTGATAATTCTAATGAGTGATGTCACTTATTCGTTGACGAAGAAAATAACCAGTGTCTCCAGTATCCAGATCTCGTACGAATTCTTCTATGCCTCCAGTTCTTATAACTGATACTGACGTTTCTGACCAACTTAAAATTCTTAATCTTAACAAACCTCCAGGTCCAGATGACATTTCTCCAAGGATATTACGCCAAATATATCCATCTATCTCCTTGACACTAGCCAAGTTATTTAACTTATCTCTCTCTGAGAGACAAGTTCCTTTTCCTTGGAAGCAATCACATATTACCCCTATTTATAAGGGAAAAGGGGATGTAAAGTCAGCTAGTAACTATCGCCCTATTGCTCTTACTTCTGTTCTCTGCAAAGTGATGGAAAAGATTTTGTTTAAGTCTCTTTTTAATTACATACGACAAAATAGTTTGCTCACACCTAATCAGTCCGGGTTCCAACCTAACGATTCAACTATCTATCAACTCTTAGATATCTACAACTCCATCATAAGTAACCTAGATAGTGGTAATGATGTCCGCTTTGTTTTTTGTGATATCTCAAAAGCTTTTGATCGTGTTTGGCACGAAGGACTGCTGTGTAAGCTTAAAGACTATGGTATCAACGATACCTTAATACACTGGATATCTAGTTACCTTTTAGATAGACAACAGAAAGTTGTACTTGATGGACATTCATCCTCCTTTCGGTCAACCAATGCAGGTGTTCCTCAAGGGTCTGTACTTGGTCCTTTCCTATTCTTGTTGTATATAAATGATATTGTGGATAATCTGAATTCCAATGTTCGTCTCTTTGCTGATGATACTTGTCTATTCGTTATTGTAAACAATGATCCTGGAAATGCTTCTTCTATCCTATCTGACGATCTATCTACTATTTCCAGTTGGTCCTTGAAATGGGCAGTAGACTTTAACCCCACAAAGACTGAAAGCATTGTTTTTACAAGGAGGCACCTGTCTCATCCGCATATTTTTTTCGGCACAGAGCAGGTAACAAGTGCTACCTCTCATTGCCAGCTTGGTCTTACCCTTCAGTCAGATGCTACTTGGTCTAAACATATATCTAACGTATACAAAAAAGCTTGTAGCAGAATCACCCTTCTACGTATGTTAAAGTATCAACTTGATAGAAACTCTTTGTTAACACTCTAAGTCTTTTATTCGACCAATTCTTGAGTAAGGTGATGTGGTATGGGATAATTGCACTCAACAGGATGCTGATCTCCTTGAAAGTGTCCAGGTCGAATGTGCTAGAATTATCACAGGTCTTAGACGAAATTGCTCTAGAACTGTTCTTTACTTTGAACTCGGACTGGAATCCCTAGAGGCCAGGCGCAGGCAACATAAACTAATTACTTTCTATAAATCTATCAATGGCTATGCCCCTGCTTATTTGCAACATATCATTCATCCCTACTTTCCAACTGATACTGGTTACAACTTAAGAAAATCGGGTCAATTCTTTCAACTACCTCTTTGTCGAACTTCTTCCTATTACAATAGCTTCCTGCCATCTACAATAAAACTATGGAATGATCTACCGATTACAATAAAATCTGCAACTTCTATTGCATCATTCAAGTCTAAACTTAAATCATATTTTGCACAAGTGAAATGAATTCTTCCTTTAACTATGGTAGTAGAGTTGAGATATATATAACTGTCAGTTGCGCAATTTCTCGAGCAATCTTAAGCGTCATCTTTTTGATCACTTTATTGAGAATGACCCATCATGCCATAAGTGTGGATCCCCATCTGAAGATAATCAGCACTTCTTATTTCACTGTGTAGCTTTCTCTCAACCCAGACAGAAATTATTTAATGCTATTTATTCTATAACTGGCTTACCTTCTATAGACCTTCAAATTCTTCTCCATGGTTCTCCAGAATACTCATACGGTAAAAACACTCAATTATTTCAAGCAGTACACAACTTCATTAAGGATTCTCAACGATTTAAATCTAGTAATTCCAACTGAGTCACTCTTTTGTACATATTACTCTTACTTTCTTAACCCTAATAATTCACATCTTCTGTTCTGTTATTTTCAACCTCTCTTTTGTTGTTTAACTTTGCTAACTATTAGCTACTCTCTTTTGTATATATATCTCTCTTTCACTCATTTCTCTTTTTTTCATTTTGTTTTTTTCATTGTTCATTGTTTTCGTTCTGTTTTATATTGGTTTTTTTTCTCTTCTTCTTTTTTTCTACATTTATTTTTCAATATTCCAACAAAAATGAATTTTTCAAATTTCTAGTAGTTACAATTATATTATCATAATTATTGGCATACCACTAGTCATTATTATTATTATTATTATTATTATTATTATTATTATTATTATATTATTATATTATTACATTGTGTATTATTATTAATATTATTATTATTATTATTCATTGTGTATTATTATTATTATTCATTGTGTATTATTATTATTAATATTAATATTATTATTATATTGTGTATTATTATTTTATTATTTTTATTATTATTATTATTATTATTATTCATTGTGTATTATTATTATTATTATTATTATTATTATTATTATTATTATTATTATTATTATTAATGTTATTTTTGTTATACTTGTTATTATATATATTATGTACTCCGACTAAGGAGAGGACTTATATAGGCAATGCCTGCTGTCCAATCCTTTTCAGCATTTTTTTCTGAATAAAATATTGTTTAAATTAAATTAAGAAAATAAAAAATGCTTAACTTTTTTATCGTTAAGTGTTTGATTTTGGTACAATTTCCATATAAAAAGACCGAATTTTTAGTACTTTTAATTTAAAAAAAGTCCGCCAATATATATCCGTTTTATGATACAAACCCACAAAAAAAAAAAAAAAAAAAAAACTCAACTTAAAATATTTCATTGTTTTGTGCTAATTTATTTAACTAGTGATATCTGAAATTTGAATTAGTGATATCACTAATTTTATTTTTTTAAAATCACTAATTCGATTTCTATATCTCTAAATAGAATAAGTGATATTATTAAATCGATTTTTTATATCACTGATAGAGTTTGATTTATCGAACTAATATCACTAATAGTAATTGGTACAGCTATATGATTTTCATATCTTCGTCAAAGAATTAGTGATATCACAAATAAATTTTATTTAGTGATATCAAAATATCTAATTAGTGATATCACAGATAAATTTTATTTAGTGATATCAACTTGAATATCTAATTAGTGATATCACTAAATAGAGTTGTGTTAGTGACATAAAAAATAATTGGACAAATAGCGCCTGACTAATTAGAATTTAGTGATATCATTGAGCTAAAATGGAATTAGTGTTATCAGTTAGTTACAAATTTGGTGATAATCCTAAATTCGATTTTTATATCGCTTATTAAATTAGTGATACCACGAAATTCTGAATAAAAAGAGACTTTCTGATTTTACTACAATTCATTACCAGTCAGATCAGAAGACAGCATAGTTCAATAATTCAGAGTATATAGTTTCTAAATAAGAAAACACAAACCAAACCATGTTGGTAAAGAGACACGGATATTCTACGCCAAATCGTCACCATTTCACGCGTTATTGATGTACTTCCGTTTTGATCGGAACGAGGCTTAGCGCGGAATTTTTGATCGCGGGAGTGTGGCAGTTCTCTTATGCACCAGAATGGCGATATTTTCCACCTTAATGAGAAGAACGAATGGTGCGCGAAATGAAAATCGGAGTAAGTTTGATCATTATTTATGATGCTGGTGTTGATGCGTTTGATTTCTGTCAAAATTATAAATTTATCCCATTGTTTACAAAAAATTGAATGTGGATCTCATTCACTGTTTGTAGAAACACATGATTCTGAAATTTTATCAATAGGTTAATAAATACGATTATAGGGGAAAAACGCTAGACAATTACTGTACTAAAAAATACCAGGTGCTCATAATATTTTCCCCAATGATACTCCAGACCCCCACCCCGTGGATGGCATCTGCATCCGTGTCTTTTTTACCATGGAATTTACATAACTGTTTTCTGGAATTCCAAGGAGATTTGTAAAAGATTTATGTAATTCCAGTGTTATCCATCACCCAAACCAAATAATACTGGAATTACAAAGAGATTTGCTAAATTTGTAATTCCAGGGTCATCCATACCAAATTTTACTGAAACCCCAAATTAAGGTTTTAAAAAAGCAAAATTTTCTGGAATCCTTGAATTCCGTTGTCATGGTAGAGTCTACTAGACGATGATTGGATGATGTTATACGTAGTAAGGGACCACAAGGTCTAAAGTTTTGGAGGTATCATCACCAAATAAAAACAAAATTAGAATTTAAAAACTTATAGAAAGAACACACATTTCTAAAACATGAATTAAACTACTTATAATGATATTGTCAGCTTTTTTAGTCACTGATGTACAGTCTGTCCTGCCTTACAGGCCACCTCTATATAAGGGTCACCTGCTTATAAAGACTTTTGAAACTGTATATAGAGGTCACCTGCCCATAAAAGCCACTTTTACCGCTTCTCTTGTGTGGCCTGTATAGACAGGTTTGACTACAATTTTATTGTAATGCAAAAATGTACTGGCAATTCTGATTACAGTATAAATGGATTATGTCTCTGATTATTGATTGTCAATTTTTGTCTGATTGGACATCACTACATAAACATAATATTAAATAAGTATCATCATTATTGTGAGGACGACCATAAAACGTTTTGATTTATTAATTTATTTATCAGTAAATTTGATTAAATATGTCTTATTTCTTTACAGGAACTCATAAAAGATTTGATGTGTCTAGTTTACTGGAAGGATTTGAGAGTCTGTCTACAGATGAACATGTCATTGTAGGTGAAGAGGATGGAGTAAGTGCTTTGTAATAGTTTAAAGTGTCTAATGCCCAATTTCATGTATTAATAGGTTGGCAATTACAGGAGCATAACAATGACATGATCCAAGTTTTAGTATATAGATGCATTTAATGTCTGAATGTAGTTATCTCTTAAGAAATAGTTACAAGAATGTTTCACTTATATTGAGGCAGTCTGTTGAGGAATGATGGAGGAAACTGGAGTGCCTAAAGAAACCATGACCTTTGGCAAGTGAACTGATATACCAGTACTTCCTCTTACTAGAAGCTGTCCTGAGTAGGATTCATTAAGCAGTGAAAGGTACTATAAGAACATGCATTAGACAACTTCGTCACAGAGAACCTTCTTAATAAGAGCTTTCAGGGCAATAAATAAAACAACAGTTTTGATCCTGTGTAGACATTGTTGAAGTTTAATTTTAGTTTGGTCGGCCCTATCTTAAAATGACCATGTCTTGCCTTAAAGTTACCAATGTATGACTTGATTTTATTTAAATTTTATTCTGACATCATTTGAACAGCAAAAAAAAACATCATAGTATTACTCTTAGTAATTTTGCATGGATGACCATTGATGGTATTTAAGTAATGTGTTTCTATTGTTCAAAAGGATATTGTTTTTAGCATGCAAAGCCATTATTTAGTTTTCAATTTATATTCCATAGATATTTTAGATTAATTAAAATCTACCTTCTTTTATTAACAGTCAATGGTACCAGGACTTGCCTGTCAGTTTTGTAAATGTAAGTATCCATAGTGTATAGGTGTACACAAGTTTTCTAAGTTGTTGCATGAAACGTGTACATGTATTGTGTACATGTATTTAAATAAAATCACTGCTATCATGTATTATTCTGAATTTCTGATTATTCATGGATTGTCAGGGATTTTTCTGACCATTCACAATGTCGGGTAAAAGGACCCATTCCCAATGCCAAAAAGCATACATTTTTCATCTTTTAGACTGCATAAAAATTGCATTTGAAAACACAATAAAAGGTGACAAAAAAGTCAAAAGCTCAGTTTTCTCCACCATCCTTGAACTGACTGCCTCAATATAAGTCAATGGTTCTTGACTGGGGTGTAAAGCTCCATTATTTCATTCAAAAAAGTAGTCATCAGGTTGGCAACACACAAGATTTAAATATAAAAATTTGCTGCCAGCTGACAAACTTGGATCTCACATCACCTAATTTAGTCACAACTTTTGAGTCATGACAAATTTGAAGGGTGAAAAGGAAGCCTTGGTCAACAAAATAACAACAGGAAGGTTTAAAAAGGGCATACTTTGATTTACATATGCTACCAGTAGTTTAGTGATGTACATGTGTTATAATAAGTTTATATCATACTTGCAGTAAAATCTTATAATCAGATACTGGCATTGGTAGATGAGAACGGTTATACAGTTTTGTATGATACAAATAAATCTGGACAGGATTCAGTACTCAAAGGTAACAAAAAATTTCACCTGTATGCATTTTTACATATTTTGTTCTCTGTACTTCAAAATGACAAATAGAATTTCACTAGAATTTGTCCTGGAATAAGAAAGATAACAGACATACAGCTCCAGTTAATCCTAATCAATTAGGCTAGTTATGACCCCATTCCTTGATGTTAAAACAGTATGATATGACTGAAAAATAAAATAGTATTGTAATAGTTACAATAATATTGTAACTCATATTCTGATTGGCTAGAAATTTTTGATTGACAGTTTCAGACCCTAAATTTGCGCTTGGGCTATCAACTACAGTAATTAATAGCAGAATTTGTAATTTAGGTACCGGGTAATTTGAGATGCCATATTGTCTTCATTGATAATCAAGATTTTGTAATTCATAATGCAAATTTGAAATGCTGATATTGGTTTTTGATGGACTTTAGTTAAGGCAAGCTAAGTAATTGAGCGTGTCCTTCAGCCCTCAAAGTGGATTTCTAAACCAAGTGGCCAGCTGGTCACCAATTTAAATTTTCAGGTGACCAGTAAAAATTCCAAGTGGCCAGGTAGTCTTGAAGGCAAATGAAGGAAAATTATATATCCTGTATTGGTAACAGTATTTTGTGATGCAGAAATAATATCTGGTCTCTGGTCACAAAAGTTCAAATTTAAAGTGGACAAGCTGGCCACCATTTACAAATTTTAGGTCGCCAGACACAATTCCAGGTCGATTTGGCCACCGTTTTAGTAGACAAAATTGAGGGCTGTCCTTTAACTTTTCTTACAAATTTTTGAAACATCATCTCTTCTTTTTTTCTCCTCCAGTTTGGCAGGCACACAAAAATGCAATATTTGATTTGGCCTGGTTGGGAAATGAAGAGAAATTGCTGACAGCTTCTGGTGATCAATGTATCAGTTTGTGGGATGCTAGAACTACAGAGAAGATTGACGTATTTAAAGGACACACCAGCACCGTTAGATCTGTGGCAGTCAGACAAGAAGATGATGGTATGATGTGTATAATATTAGAGTAATTATTTGTACAGTATGGCAATCCTTTCAGCCCTAAATTGTTATTAGATTGTTATTGTAAATTTTAGAAGTTGAATGGTGTACATTTCAGAATTTAATCCTTTTGCATCAGTTTAAGGACAAATAAAGTTGGGAGTTCATGAATACAAGTTGAATAAAAAGATAAACACATATTGAAACGATCGAGTACCAGTTGTGTGTTTTGCTCATTCAAGATTCTTTCTCATATTTTAACACAGTCAGTTCTGGGAATATGGATGGAACAGTAGTACCTGAAAAAACCTTTGGCAAGTGAACTGACATACTTTGTCACACCAGGATCTACTCTGAGTGGGACATGAACCAAGGCAGTGAGAGGGGCTTTAATTCTTAAGTATCTACCTTTAACCACTTAACTACCGAAGCATCTGCTTTTGAATGAGAAATAAACTGTTGCTGATTGCTCTAGTGTACAATTGTAAACTGTCTAATTTGTGATTAACTTTGTAGATCTTGCAAGTGATCAAATGTATTTTGCCGATATTTTAACTTATCTTTGATTTTATTTTATTTAGCTGTATTTGCGACTGGGTCTCGGGATGGTCACATAATGATTTGGGATAGAAGATGTGCTAAGAAAGGTAATTATAAATATACAAAGAGCTTGGTTTATCTTATGATGCCGCAAGAATTGGCATTGTATTTTGATCATAATTGCAGCCCTCAAAGTGGGGTTTCAAAACTAAGTGCCCAGCTGGCCACCAATTTAAATTTTCAGGTGGCCAGTGGAAATTCCAAGTGGCCAGGCAGGCAACCTTTTCTTCTGAATGCAGGAAAATTAAGGCATCTTTTAGGTATGGAGAACAAAAATGCACAGTTTTAAAACTGACTTACAATTACTTACATACATCAGTCAATATTTACAATACCTATTGAATGCCTATGATGAACTCATTGTAGAAAATTTGGGACATTCAGCAATGACCCACCCCTTTTCACATACATTGTGCGTATTAATATACCTATGCACTACCCAGTCCAACAAAACACCGTGCATTGATGTTTCGAATACCCTGTCTTCTATACAATCAGTATTGCAGTCCATTGGATTTGCTAGTTTGAAAATCTGGGTCATCACTTGATATCCCTGAATAAAAAAAAGTCAATTTTTAATTAGTGTTATTTATAACAATAATTATGATGTAAAATGTCTATTATATTGCCTGAAATGGCAACAATATCATGAAAATTCTGAAACACAGAAAAATATTATCTGTTCTCTGGTCACAAAAGTTCAAATTTAAAGTGCATAAGCTGGCTACCATTTACAAATTGTAGGTCGCCAGACACAATTACAGGTTGATTTGGCCTCCATTTTAGTAGACAAAATTGAGGGCTGAATTGTACAGATCTAACATGAAAGATCATTTGATGACTAAATTGATTAACTGACTAATTATTATTATGTGTTTATATTGTTCTGGCTAGTAACCCACTTGTTTGAGTGTTGGTATGCCAATCTGTTCATTTAACTTGTCATTTCAGAATCTATTTTTCATTTGAAAACTTTGGATAAAAATGTTTGATATGGACATGAAGTACTAGTACTTCATATGCAACAAATAATATAAACGTTTTAGTAATGATGTGTGTATTTATGATTTTCAGATGGACATATATCACCAGTCAACATTATAAGAAATGCTCACAAATTACCAACACAGTTGGGAAGTAAAATAAAAAAAAATCAAAGTTAGGACCTACTAGGGTTAGTATATCTGGGGTGCTACAAATTATTCAGTTGTTTTAAGAAATTTGATTTTCATAAAATCAATAGTAGGATGATACCAACACCCACTACTCAAATATAAGATGTTGGTATCACCCCCTTAATTGTTTATTATCCATTATT
Organism: Anadara kagoshimensis; assembly: GCA_021292105.1. NCBI lineage: Eukaryota > Metazoa > Mollusca > Bivalvia > Arcoida > Arcidae > Anadara > Anadara kagoshimensis. The sequence goes on from CM037858.1 coordinate 43,244,060, forward strand.
GTAGACTTCAATGAGTGCTGGGTAATCCCAAATAACATGCTCCGATTACCAAGGAAGTAATGGCAGATTTTTGAAAATGCAACACCATTGTTTACATACTCCTTATCAAATAAGTCATTTCTAAGGGAAATGGAAGCTGTATCTCTCTTGGTCTCGGTGGCAGTAGCCATTTGGTCAGGTGTGTGCATGTGCATATAGATCACAGTCTCTCACAGCCTTCAGGCACTCGATTTTCTTTCATATCTGCTAATGTAAGATAGGGCTTTTCCCCATGTAAGACACGCATATCTTGCATGACCACGTGACCTTTTGTAACGTCACAATCAAAAGACAATTATATGACGTCATCATGTGGGGGCATGACATCATCTTGCGGGAAAATGACATCCAATTCTTCAAAAATTTAGAAATTTTGAGTGCGCTTGAAATGTTTAATATTGGATTTTTAAATAAATGACTTTGTGTTGTAGTTTATACATGTTGTATAAAAATCTGGTACATAAAATGGTCATATTTATTTTAAAGTAGAATGTCGAATTACAAACTTAGATTTTACAAACATGGTGTCGATGTCTATGTTAATCGTACTTGAAGCCAAATATTGGCGCTAAAATGGAAGAAAAATAATCCATTATGAGTTTATCTATGTAGGATAGGGAATCTCACGCTCGGGGTTGAACATTTCTGGTCAGAGACTCGACAAGCCTCGTCTCTGACTAAAATGTTCAACCCCTCGGGTAAGATTTCCCTATCCTACATGGATACTCATAATGAATTCTTATATTCTTTACCATGCCTGAACTGAATGCCTCAATAAACGAAGTGTAGGAATCATGACTGGGGTTTAAAATTCTATTACTCTATTACACCCCTTTATTTTAATGAACTTTCAATGTGTCAGTCCCATCCACACAAATTATCAACTAAAACATTGAATTTTTTAATATGATACAGGATAGCCAACAAAGTGTTACAGCTGTTGTATTTCAGAATGATACATCTTTAGTATCAGCAGGAGCAGTAGATGGGTGAGTCATTTTATAATACATGATCAGTTTTAAGTGGTGAAAAAAACAAGTGTTGATTAAAAACTACCAATATTATCTATAAGCAGAAGGAAAGAAAAAGCAAATTGTCCTCGCTGGTTTGAAACGGTCCTAATTTTGTAATATGACAATGTTCATTATACTTATAAAACAGGTGTTTGTGCCTTTTTGATAATAGTTCTAAGTACATAATGTTGGCTGATGATTTTCTGTATCAGAGGAGGGACTGTGGTGTTACTGGCATGTACAAATGTGATTTCTATATTTTGTTTTAAATGCAAATCCTGTACAATGATACATGTGTATTAATGTAATAATGTTGTATTTCAGTTGTGTCAAAGTTTGGGATATTAGAAAGAATTTCAGTAATATTACAACTGATCCTTTACCAAAACAAAGCTTTTACTACAGTGGAACAAGCAAAAAGACACATGGTAAGCAAATCTCTCTCTCTCTCTCTCTCTCTCTCTCTCTCTCTCTCTCTCTCTCTCTCTCTCTTCCATGACTCATGGCTTCTCTCATGACTGTTCTCCTTCCCGTCTCTCTCCCTCCTTTTTTGGTTTGAACAAATTAAAAGTAAAGCCTGTCTCATTGAAGGCTAAAACACATTAACTGAACCCTTTAGTTAATTATATACCTGTGATTGTTAATTTGAGTAATTATTTTCTAATTAACTGTGATTTACAGGACAATCTGTTAAATACATTAACTTGCTTTTTTTTTTTTTTTTTTTTTTTTTTTTTTTTTTTTTTTTTTTTTTGATCTTTTTTAGGTTATTCTAGTCTAGTTCTAGATTCCAGTTGTACTCGGTTATTTGCCAGTTGTACAGATGATGTGATATATATGTATGATTTGACCACACCTAGTCAGAAGCCGTGTAAGTATAAAATGTTTTTTTCTATGTGGGAGGCTGGGGTTTGATCCTGAATTGGGATCTGACCAACCCTTGAAAAAAATATAGGTAGTGACTTTTTCATCAGGCACCTGGCATTTAGAAATCAAAATCAGGGTCCTTCAGAAAAGATTTTAAAAACTGCTGCCCTATGTCACTGCAGGCATGACATGTTAAAGAGATTAGCCTGCATTAACCTGAGTGCACTTTTGTCTATAGCTTGTGATGCCTTGATATACCAAGAGAAATATTTTCGACTTGGACATAAAACCCCTTTCAATCATTTAATATAAGTGAATGAATCTAACATGAGGTGTTAAAGACCATTACCCCTTTCCACCCCAATCTTCAATATTATTGTACACATATTTGGCTACGAGAACAGCCAACCTTGATTGATATAAATGCCAGATGGAGTTAATCTTTACTATATTTCATTTTATTTCAGTGAGTAATTACAAAGGGCACCAAAACAACACCTTTTACATTAAGTCTAGTATCAGTCCTGATGATCAGTTCCTACTAAGTGGTTCTAGTGATGAACTAGCCTATATCTGGGAAGTAAGTATCCCTTTAGCTTTGAATTTAAATACCAACTGTTGCTTTCACCCCCTTCAAAGTTAAGGGGTATACAATGTATAGGAATCACCCCGTTTGTCTGTCTGTCCCAAAATTGTGTCCCTTCCATATCTTCCATGTCTGTGGATGAATTTTGATCAAACTTGGCATGAATGTAAACTGACATGAGAAGATGTATCACATATAAGTGCACATGTAGAGGTCAAAAGGTCAAATCTTGGAAATAACAATTTGGTATTAAATGTTGGGCACAGGGGTATTTACCGGTACATGTATCAAATTACTGCTCTAGTTACTGGAATTAATGTTAATTATGCTGCAAATAGAAAAAATCTCTTGTAATTCTGTTTTTTGTTGGTTTTTTTTTTTTTTTTTTTTTTTTTTTTTTTTTTGTGTCCTGGTACTTATATAGTAAAGCGGTAAATGTATATATAAATATTGGTACATGTATATGGCATGAGTAAATTTACATGTAAAATAAATCCTTAAATATTTAAACATCCAAATTAATCGCTGGAATGTAGATAAAGTGTTGCTGTTTGTTGTTTTATTGTGTAAGTTTTCATCTCTTGTTTGTTGTTTTATTGTGTAAGTTTTCATCTCTTCTTTTTCAGATTAATAAACCAAATAAAAGTCCAATTATATTGAAAGGTCACAGAGCAGAAGTCAGTGATGTGGCTTGGTCTAATTATGATTTGACAAAGGTAACATCTTTACTCAAATACACCTAATTCAGAGCTATTAAATATCAGAAGTTGTAGATTCTTCTACCTTTATCATGTTTTGTAAAATCTGAGTGGAGTGGAGTAAGGTGATTAATGTCCCAGTCAAAAATCTTTCACTTTATTGAGGCAGTTAGTTCAGGGTTGGATGAAAATGAGAAAACTCACAAACTTTTTTGTCCCCAAGATCTGCCTCAATTTGGGTTCAAACCTAGGCTGTAAATGGCACTGTGATCCATAAATCTACACTTGGCCACCAAGACCCTGTAGATCTGCAAGAATTTGAATCAAGATTATGTGTCATGTAAGGCATTGTTTTACAAGTGTTTATGATTATCATCAGATATATAAGTAAATAAGTAAAAATTCTATATTGTGGCATTGTAAAACAAATATTTTTGAGTGAGTAGGTCATTGAAACAAAACAAATCATACCATTATGTGTTGGGAGACACTAAAAGCCAGTAGCTTGGGCTGTAACGTAATCAAAAACTGTGTTTGGTTTCTGTAATTGGTGATCCCGACATTTTTGGAGCACCCAATCAATCAAGTCATTTATTTCCTAAAGTTTTGTAAAAATAATACCCAGTATACTTGTGTATTCTCTTATTTCTTCCATCTTCCTATGTTGGAGATAGAGATTTCCGCTTGAAGAAACGATGGAAGAAATTTCTATCTTCACCTCCTTGTGCGGCTTTCAGTGACGCCACAATCAAAGGACAATTGAATTACGTCATTTCGTGGAGACATGACGTCGTCTTGTGGGAAAATGACACCTGAGTCTCCCAAAATTGAGATATTTTCACTGCGTTTCAAATGTTTATTTTGGAGATTAGAATAAATGGCTTTGTTTTCTAGTTTATACATTTTGTAAAAACCAAAATCAGGTACATTCTGTCCGATGGTCATATTTATTTTTATGTAAAACGTTAAATAACAAAGTTAGATTTACAAGGATGGCGTCGATTTTGATGTGACTGATACGTCAAGCCAAAAATTGTCATCAAAATGGAAGAAAAAGAATCAATCATGAGTTTATCCATGTAGGATAGGGAAATCTCACCCTCGGGGTTAAATATTTCTGTCAGAGACTCGGCAAGCCTCGTGTCTGACTGAAATATTCAACCCCTCGGGTGAGATTTCCCTATCCTACATGGATACTCATGATAGATTCTATTATTACTTAATTGCTTAAATGTATACAAAACAACAATAATGATGTACATGAGATTTTATTTGCATTTATATAAAATTACACATATTTTACAAAATGTTTTCATATTTACAGATAGCAACTTTATCAGATGATAACACAATGCGGATATGGAAATTAAATAGACGACTTTCTGAACCCAATCCAGGAGAAGTTACAGGAACAGCTGAAAGAACACATAGAGAAATTGGTAAGTCTAATGCAGTAATGCTAGTGTCACTGGATTCCCTTAACAACAGTTGTTCTCATTACCACTGAGGTATTAAAATAGCTAGATTTATCCATGGTTCACTTTTAGACTGGGTCTTTTGAGTCTATTTTTGGGCCCATTTTTGACCTTTAGAGGCATAGAAATGACATCCCATTATAAATATTAGCACTCGTTTTATTTTTAGGCAACCACACCCTCACCCTGAACTTTTTTGTCATGACATCCAGGGCTCAAAATAAGGGCGAAGTTGGGCGATATCTTCGCCCTGTTTCAAAAAACTTCGCCCTAAACTGTCTCAAAAGCGAAGTTCTAGTCCCCTAAGTTTTGACAAGTTTATTTAACCCCTCAAGGCGCCTCTGTATATTACATGCATACAAAGGTAAACACAGGTAACTTCCGATATCTACAGGTGTTTTAATCCGCTAATTAGCTTAACTTGAGATCATCCATGCATGTCATGGATTCATCAACCTGTTGACTGATGTAATTGAATGCCATCTTGATGAAGAACCTCAAATATTTGCAATAAAAACGTCTGTACGAGTATGGAAACGGGGGGGTTGTATTGAACAAAATAGTAGATCGTTATTGTTTTGTATGAAAATTTAATAAAATAACAGACCTTCACAGAATGTTGCCTCCTCACAAAGGAATCCATAATTAAAAGCATTTTCCAATTGAATGATTGAAAATGAGTAAAATCATCTCTAGAAATTTGGAGTCAGGCTCATGACATACATGTGCTTTTAAACAAGGGGGATAACTCAATCGGAAAATAAAAGTGCACAGAGGGGGGCTACATTTATTCTTTTTTATTATTTTTTTTATGTTTATAATCATTGTATTTTTAAAATTAATTATTAAAAGAAATTGTACATGTACTTCACATTTACATTGTAATATTTAGACAGTGTTAGTGATGTGACAATGTAATATTATTAGGACATGTTTATATGATCAATGTGTTTTGCTTTAATAAAAGAGCCTTTAAATTACAATAAACATAAGAACAATATTTTTGTTAAATTATTATCAGTATGGCGGCACTGAGCTTGTACATATATAATCTTCACATTGCAAAAAAAAAAAAAAAAAAAAATGGAAAAATTAAAATAACTAGATCTTAGAAGAATTTTACATCTTGGTTTATTTTAATTAAATAATTAATATAACATTTATGTAATATGCAAGTCCTAAATAGGGATGCTCCCATTTATGAAGACAAACAGCTTGGGACATGCGTCGCCACATATTATATTTCGTGGCGGAAAAACTTCTCCCTGTTTTTAAAAACTTCTCCCTCATCTTGGCTGAGGGAGAAGTCACTTCTCCCTGTTTCAAAATCTAATTTGAGCCCTGGACATCATGGAGGCAATCAATATATTGACAATAATAAACCTATTTACAAGATCAAGGATTTATTAAAGGGAATTTATTATACCCCCGCTAACAAAGTATAGGGGAGGTACATGTATAGGGAATCAACCTGGCCAACAGTCCCAGTATCATATCCACACAATATCTTCCATGTCTGTGAATGGGTTGTGATCAAACATGGCTCAAAATTAATGTAAATCAACACGGGACTGTTTCACATACCAAATTTAGGTACATAGGTCAAAGGTCAAAATCACATGGTCAAATTGTAGAAAAAAAATTGGCAATTTTGGGGGTCGGAGTGTTTGTCTCTTGAGACTGATCTAGTTTTACTTTTTATATATTTACATATACATTATATTTTTCAGGAGTGTCAGCAGATCAGTCAGAATGTAGTACAGAATATACCAATAGTGATATCACTAAATCTGAACAGACGCCGAAGAAACGGGACATCGACGTTAATACAATGACAGATAAAAAACAATTTGTATCACCATCCATACAGCAGTGGTTCAACAAAACTAACAAAGTGTCAAGTAATTCTTCAACAGCAGTCACTAATAAGGAAAATATAGAAAATCACAGTGAATCTAATAAACAATCATATATTGAAAATTCCAGACGGCCATGTAAGCGGAAACTTGTTGACGATGATGAAGAGGTTGAAAATAATCCACCAAGCAAAAGACGTCAAATATTAGATGATTTTGAATCTGTTGTAAATTTAACATTGAGTCCAAAGAAATGTGAAGCAAGTCCAAGAACATGTCAACATTTGAAAGTAGTCTTAAGTCCAAGGAAATTACCGCAGGAAGATCCGGTTAGTCCTAAGGTTGTGGCATCAAATCTTCTTAATCGTATATCATGTGGAGCTTCACCATTAGCTCAGCGTCCTTCGCTTCAAAATTGTGTTCAGTCACCAACAATGAATTTACCAAACTTGGTCTTCAATGGTGAAATCAATAAAATCAATATCAGACATCGAAAATGTGACAAGGAAAATAGTCCTGTGAAAGGACAGAAAATTGACTGGTTAACTAAAATCAGAATGAACAAAGAAGGCTCTGCAAGTTTGAAAAACAATACTAGTTCACCTAAAAGTAAAACAGGAAGTCCTGAGAATGCTTTCAGGAAAGTGTTATTCAAAAAACATTCCAAATCACCAACAAGAAAGGAGGGAAGTCAAAGCTCTGTAGAGTGTTCATCTCAATCTAGTCAGGAAATTGAGGAAAGTGTGAAAATAACTCCAGTTAAAGGAATGAAATCGCTGTTACATTACTTTCAGCACAAGGACTCGGAAGATTAAATAGATTCATTTTGATGGGCTATTTGTCATTCAACTTGTGATTTTTATGGTCTTTCATAAAATTATTTACCAGTGAATATTTTTTTCAATAGAATTTAAATATCAAATCCAGATACTTAAATATTGGGTTTATAACTGTTTTTAATTAAGTTCTTTATTTTCATTTATATCATTCAATCATAAAATTCATTTGGATAAAATGTATCAGATTTTGAATACACAGAGAATTATCAGAATATGTATTGGATTTCTTTATTTAATTATTAAACATTCAGAAAACAACAACTTGCTGCAACTTTGTTGTTTATTATGATGAAAAAACGTATCAAACACAGATTTGGAGCCGTCAGCGGAATGTCATGCATTTGACAATAGACAAGGGTTACCATAGACACACTTCAACATAATAAGTAAACAAGACTGACATAGGTATTGTATTGACAAGGTTCGTACAGGCTTAGAAAAGTCCTTAAATTTTTAGGTTTGCCCTAAAAAGACTCTAAAAACAGGTCTAAAAAGCCCTTGAATTTGGCTAATTGAGTGTCTGTATAATATTTGATATTAAGTGGTTGGAAATAGACTGATATACATAATAAATAAATTAATAAATAAGTTGCATTGAAATGAGCCTCCTGAATGCCTAACTTCGACCTCCACTTTAAGTGTAGTTACTATGGGCACAGAAGTAATTGTTTTAATGATTTAATTGCCGTCTCGCACCAATATTTTTTTGATAAAATTGTCCCTCTGATGAGGCCTTAAATTTGCAAATACGACCCTAAAAAGTCCTTAAATTTGGAGTCCAAATGTCTGTACGAACCCTGATTGAGACACTGCTAGATTTTGGGGCTACAATGGCAGAATTGTAACATTTACTTGGTATTAGCCTTCAAAACCCAAGGCGTTTCACTGCTGTTGACTTGACTGCAATTGAGAAAGCTTTTTTCCTTGTATGCCTAAGCTGGTTGGCTCAATACCAATATATAAAGGTTGTCATTTAAAAGTGTGTACCACTGGTATGAAACACAACAGAAGTACATGTACTTGCACAAATTTATGCACCAAACGAAAATTTGTCGATTAATGCTTGACATAAAGAAAAAGATGTGGTGAAAATTAGCTAACATTAAACAACACTCAACCACCTGTTTCCATTAGTATAGAGGGTTAGTTGGACCATATAGTAGGTAAAATGTGTTTTGATCAATTCCCCCTATACTGTCAATATTGTCTGTTATACTGATCTATTTTGAATTTAGGAATGAGAGTCTTAGGTTCTTTGAAGAGGCCTTTAAACCGATGCGCCATTTCCTAGTAGGTCTAGGGCACAGCATCTTGCCCGGAGACCACTACAAAGGTAAAATTTCTGTAACTTCACCTGTAGCTGGTGATGCCTTAATATGAGTGAAATATTATTCACAGAGACATAAAACTCCAATCAATCAGCTTGCTAGAGTTGTTAACATTTATCACAATAAATTATAATGTAACTAATGAAACTGTTCTTATTTGGCCTTGCAGACAAGTTTTATTCAAATTGCATGACCAACCTCATTTGTACACAAAAAATTGGCACCCCTGACCAGTCAGTACTTTCAGTGCTTTGATCTTTAGGTCCCTTAGACCATTTGTGTCACCAACTTTATGTTAACATGTTTTCTGAATTATTTCTGTTCCTACTCCTGTTAATTCCTTTGTTTATTTAAATATATAAGAATAAAATGAAATTGTCCCATTTCTAAGTACATTGATTTAACGGTATTTTGGGGGATGTCTGATTCATATCCATATTGCCTACTTCAGGATTTATTTCGAATAAAGCCTATGCTTAATTCAATTTTTGCATATACTTAGTCCTCTTCGTGCCTGGGGCACATAAGGCCTTTTCCGAGGAAATCCTCGGTTTTGGTTTCTGTAGCGGTTGTATTTTTTACACGTTAGGGTTGCTAACCCTAAGCATAACCCCCTGGACTCGGAGGACCAGTGGTTTTCTGTTGGGGGTTTTCCTTCCCTTAGTCACAGGGTCCGGTTATTTGAAGGCGCCGGAGGCTCGCCTTTCGCTACGTCACTCAGCTGCCGAAGCATTTTCAGGGTCGCCAAAACGAGGAGGTATGACAAGTGACTTGCTGGCAGAACCTATTTGAGACGGTGGGCATTAACTCGTGGTTTTTGCATATTTTTGGATATCTTTAAATAATGGATATGCATAAATAGCAAAAAAATACCAGAATGGCGCCTTATACTTTAATTGAACTTAAAACTTTAAACTTCTTAAATATTACAACTCGATGCTGAATTCCGTCTCGTTACAACTGAACCGTATCACTGGATTCAGCAGCTCTGGAGTCAGGGACCCGGCTGTTTAGCTTCTTGTTCGTCAAGGTAACTAGTTGGTCTTTGAAATGGGTATATATTATAATCTTTTCTAGACTCTGCTCAAAAGTGAATAAATACTATTGCTGCTATTAAATGGGAGAAGACTAAGTCAAAAACTGTAGGTCTATAATGCCTATTTTAAAACCTAAAAGTGTTGTTAATTTTCAATGTTAACGAAACCTTAAACAAATGGGTCTGGAGCGCTGACCATTGCACAACTCAAGTTGAGAGAAACAACGCCTACTACAAATGAAATCCGTGTCTTCAACCATTCTGTAAAACATATTACCTGTATCTACAATCTATGGTGTTCTATTTTCAAGGCTAAAGTAAGTTTATAAAGTCCATGTGTATTAAGTACATTACTTACTCCTAGCTAGGTTTTATATCTGATAATTTGTCTCCAGTATTGTGTGGATGAGAGACGTTATAATTTCTAAAATGAAGAGTTTGATTGCTTTTCTTGCTTGCTGTGTAATTATCACCTGCGTTTTCGGAGCGACGATATTTCCTCCAACAGATCATGGTGGGTATAAAAAAGTTGGGATCTAAATTCTAGAGATATCCGTCAACAAGGAATTTGTGTAAATGATTGTCAACTGAATGTAGATCGTTTTCAATTTTACCGAGGCAGTCACTTATGTGACAATATTACATGTAATAAATGTAGTTCAGTATTTGGTTCATTCAGGATTCGGTATCACTGGTTCAACCGCAGTTTTGTGCAATTGTACCATTCTGCTAAATGGTTTCACTCTTGCCAATTGTTTATTATACAGTGCTTTGAGGCGCCTAGTCACTTGAGGTGGAGGTCTTTTTGTCATATCGAAGACTTCATCACGACTGATTAGATGCATATCTCCAAACAAACCGGAGATGATAAAGGTAATACAAATAAAATTATTTTTGTAACATGTACTACTCAACTTAGTTTCAGAACAATTTCTTCATCTTTCATATGATTAAAGTTGAGAGTTGATGTCAAAAAATAAATGGTGTTTTACATCCAAGTTAAGAATATTTCACGTATATCTAGAGGTCACCGGCTATAGGTTTTTACCTTTGCAGTGAGTGCGCTCATGACAATGTCAGTGGCGTAGCAGCTCCTTATGCTTGCATGCACATAATTATTTGGTAAAGAAATCTTGGTTTGCATCAGTGTTCGAAATATTTGATTCATTTCGATCCCTGCTTCCCTTTATTCTTTTTACATTCAGCGTGAGATTTTCAATTCTCCCTTCTCTTTTTTAAAAATAGTTTTCGATTTAAACATGTATCTTTCTATTTGTTTTATTATGGTTGGGTTGGTGTGTTTGTTTCTTTCTGCACCATATTATAAAGAAAAATTAATTCGTATTTATTTAAAAGCGCCGATAGCAAACCACAGGGTCGGATATTTACACCATTGGTAGAATCAGAGAAAGGTCCATCAATCATTGAACCAACCTCACAGCAGAGTATTCTCCTTCCATACTGCGATATGGCTTTTCTAAGGGTTGGAAATGTCACTGCGACAAGAAAAAAAATTCCGGAGGAGCAAGCCCCCGGACCCCCTAGCACTTCAGGGACTTCGCCCCCTCACACATTAAGCATGCACATTCATTTTCCTCTAGCTTCGCCACTGAATGTGCAGGTAGAAAGTTCTTTGGCGTGTCATGCCTTTCGTGACATGAGGCATGTTCTAAGGTCTCTTTGAACTCCCACATACAGAGCGAGTACCAACTGAGTTACCTGATATCAGAGAATTACAAATATTAAAAAGAATACAATGTATTGTCAACATATACAACTTTATATATTAATGCGTTTCAGATTGTACCAAAACAGTATTCCCAGGGCCATGCTATGGATTTTTCCCACGTTTTTTCTTCGACGGTACTATATGTAAGCCGTTTGTCTGGGAGGCTGTATGAATAATGGAAACAATTTCGACTCTAAGGAAGAATGCGAAGTAGAATGCTTACATCAGTCATCGCAGTGATCACCCACACATGCATGCGTGAATTTATAATAATTATAATATGTAAATTAAAACATTAAATTTAATTTAACGTATTTGGCTCATAGATTTTCCCTTTGCCATAAATAGTGGAAACATTCAGCTCACATTTGACATACCAATGCTTTTTGGCCAGTTTGTTTTATCGAAGAACGAAGGGAATATTAAGTTCGAGTTTCCGTCTGTCCTTCCATCTGTCCGAAATTCTTGTCCAAAACTATGAAGAACTGTTTCGCGAAACTTGGTACAAAGTATCAACATTGATAGATGTGCATATCGTTAACCCGAGTTGGTTTGCTCATTTTCCTTGGAGTTATAGCCCTTTGAACACAAGTGCAAATCACAAAAAAGAACCTACTCGCGGGGATCCTAATTCACTGAATTTGCTTGTTCAAATTATACCCGACTTTGGTTGGTGCTCTCTGAACCAAACAAATGTGTTCTTAATAACTTCCTTGTTTAATTTCTTTGTCCCCGTGCACGGAATCGGGACTATTTCTTTCAGGGGTCTCATCCGTGCAAATTTTTCTTAGAAATCTTAATTCACACACACACACACACACACACACACACACACACGTGTTCCTCTGTCTGGTATGGTCAAATGTGTTCTATGAAGCTACATTTTTTCGTCCCATAAGTTAGTATATAATTTGATATCGTTAACTAATATCTCTACCAGGGGTACAGGATTATACCGAAATGTACAGATTGACATGTTCCTCTTGCTGGGTAAGAGGGCATCTAGTCAGTATCTGTAGAAACTGCTAGGGGACATCTAGTTGCTCTCTTAGGAGTTCAGTTGAGTGATAGTGTTTAACGTCCCAGTCAAGAATCTTTCACTTATATCGAGACGACGTCAGCTATAGCGAAGTTGCAGAAATTTTGCCTGTGTGATGCGCTGATGATATTAAGCAGCAGGGTTTTCATCGTGCGACGCCTTCCGTGACACGGGACCTCGTTTATTTTAAGTTCCCATCCGAAAGAACCATGACTTTCATTTCGTAATGCCAAGTGCTTAGCGAAAGAACAATCACTACCTACTTTAAAGTCTTGGGCCAGACCCGGTCGGGGTTCGAACCTACTGAGCAGCAACTGCTAAGGGGCATATAGTCGTTCTTTATGGGAACTGTTAAGGGACATCTAATCGATCTCTGTAGGAAATGACTTGCATGTGCACAGGAGATTTCGGTTGATCAGTTAGATACATATTTCCAATAAAGTCTGTGATAGTTATTTTTATGGATAGTAAAGTGTTTATGTTTGGAACGTTTGTATTGTTTTGTCCATCAAATACTTTTAGAAGCAAGTGTACACGTTGTTCAATGTTGAACAGGCATGGATGATCATTTAAATATCCATAAATCAGATCATACAATAGAACGCGTTGGAGAAGATAAGAATATATTTAACCTGACATGACTTGGAACAGATTGAAATTTTCTCACATAACGTTAACAGTAGGCCATTGTAATTCTTCGTTTAATGTCACGCAGCGTGTAATGCGTGCAATAGAAGTACATGTAGCCCCGTCATGGACAAAACACATTGTCGTATCAACGGCACTGTGAGTGCCAAAGTTAATTGCTTTGTCTAAGTATAATGTTTGGAGGTTTTTTTCGTTTTATTGAATAAAGCTATAATATAGACATGTCAAAAGTTGAGCTAGCAAAAAGGAGGAGTCGAAAGTCGGCTGTCGAGTGGTCCAGATATAAGTTGCTATAGTGACCGAAACGCTGCCGAGAGATAGATAACAGCTGATGCGATATAGGTAACGGGAACCAAGATGAGCTGTCATTTCGGCAATAATTCGCTAACTTGGTGTTAACTTTCGACGGGCATGTGCTGTAGTACAACAACACATTATTACATTTGCTTTCCCTTAGCCTGTCCTTAGTTAAGGGACACAAACAAGATTGTTACAACACCAGTCATCATTTTACAGAGATTCAAAATTACATTTTGTTGGATAAAAAAATTGCTTTAACAATGAGAATTTTGACGGCGTTTCTCTTTTGTCTTATTATATCATGTGTCCTAAGTGCCACAGTACCGTCAAGTGCGTCAACTCAACCCCCATCGACAGCTAGACCTCGAATGGTAAGTAGAATTGTAATAGACTTAGAAACATTTATTTATTTATTTATTTATTTATTTATTTTTATTTATTTATTTATTTACCTCGAACTGGATGGTAAATGTAGACATTTATACATGAAAATTTATTTATTTATTTTTATTTATTTATCTATAACTATATGGTAATATTGTAAAGACGTTTAAACATGAAAAAATATTTATTTATTTTTATTTTTTTTTTAATTTATTTTTGTATTCGTTTATTTTTATTTATTTATCTCGAACTGGATGGTAAAATTGTAAAGACATATATATACATGAAAATTTATTTAAAGCCATTCCAAAAATTATACCAGAACGCACATGCGCAATTAGGGACTTTAAAAAGGGGTTTCCACTCAAATTGATCCAATCACGTGAACTTCGATCCACCAGGGGATGAGACTGGGTCGTCCGGAAGAGTAAGCACCTTCTGTGTAGCTAGCTACATCCACCACGCGTTAGACTGAATGGAACATGGTACTATGGGGTGTGAAATGTATGCAGAATATTTTTTGATACACTATGTACAGTTTTATTAGAATCTTATTATTTTCAATTTCAGTTTGTGCCGAGCCTAAAGCGCCAGGGCCATGTAAGGGATTCTTTCCACGATTTTATTTTGACAACACCAAAATGGCTTGTGAAAGATTCATCTTTGGAGGCTGTATGGACAACGGAAACAACTTTGTCACCGAGGTCGACTGTAAAAACACATGTGCAAGTTAACCGAGTTTAATGTTTTCCAAAAAATGGAATTTATTTTGTAATGTTAATAAATGTAAGACTAATTGACAGAAATGATACTTGATTTATTTGTTTATTTATTTGACTTGAAAATACAACGACGCAACTCCTAGGTTGGTCAAAATCCGAAGTTGTCAGTTTGTTATTTGGTATGATATATAAAACATAGAACCAAAGGTTGTTTGCCAAATCCAAAGAATTTAGTTCGCTATTCGGTATTCATGATAAGTATGAACAGTGTTTCGAAGATCAAAATTATTTGTTCAGTGTTTGGTATAAAATATGAAAAATACAACTAATTTCCAAGTTGTTGGTTCGTTGTTAGTTATAAAATAGTTATACATATGAAAAATGCAACCAAATCACAAGCTGTTTGTTCGGGTTTTTGGTATAATATGCTGATAATGCATGAAAAATACAACAAAATTCCAGGTTTACGTTTGCTGTTTGGTATGTTATGTATGAAAATACAACCAAATCCCCGGAGGTTGTAACGGTTCGCCGTTTGGTATGTTATGTATGAAGAACACATCTAAATAAAAGTTGTTAACTGTTTCGTATATGTGTGAAACATGCAACCAAATCCCAAGATGTTGGTTTGCTATTTTGTATCACAAGTCAAGTTGTTGAGTCACCGTATTTATATTTAGTCAGTAGATCTACAATAAGTTTAATAAAAATACAACCAAATCCCAGGTTTTTGATTACCTGTTTGACGAATGCAACCAAATTCAATTCCAAGTTGTTGGTTTGCAAAGTTTGGTATTAAGTATGAAAAATATATGACCAAATTCCAATAGGCTGTTCAGCGTTACAAGTTCGAGTTGACATCAGACGGTGACTGTGTAAATGCAACAACTTGCGGTAAAGCGAACTGACATATTTTAATACTAAGATCTCCTCGATTGGAATTAAAACTTTCACCACTCGGCCATCCTGATCCCCTAAAATCAGTAGATCTAGTAATATCAGGGGAAAAATACCAATTCAAATTTCGCGCCCTTTTAGATTTCAACTCTTCAGCCAGGGAGGTAATTAAATATATTGTAAACAAAGAACAGCTGAAGAAGCTTCAGGAGGAAAACGGAAGAAATGTAAACAGTTTCTTGGTTATTTAAGGCAAGTATTCTTTGTATTCGCTCTTAAAAGGATATTCTGAGTCCAATCGCAGTTATTTTAACTCACAATACACGAAAATATGCTCGTTTTTGTTTCTTAAAGGTACTTATTTACTTCTTGAAGTTGTTCCAAATTATTTTATAAATGCTTTATTCAGTTCATAAATCGCGCTGGTTGTAATTTAGCATTCATCCGCTCTAATGTTCTAAGAACCAGACACAGACTAAGTAGTTGAAGTATGAAAATTTGTGTTAAGAAGATCCACGCACTTGTCACTGTTAAATTTCCATACTTTACCTGTTACTTTTTTAAACTACTAAGTTTTAAAAACAATTCATTATCTGTCTATTGATGAAGTTCACAAGTTCTATCTGAACTTAAAAAATCATTAATTGTCATTGATGAGAATCACGGGATAGTTAATAATCATGATTCACGTGTGACTACATCAACCATTTCCGTCACACTTCAATGCACGCTGAAAAACACGGACACACCTCTTGAGCAACAGGTAAATAATGTCTTGAATTCCACAAATTTATGTATTAAATAATTTTCCCGATCAGTCAGATTGGTCTAATATTGTTTTTTGTCTGTCATTGTGAGTATTTTTTAAAATAATTTCTTTGATACTTTTTAATTACAATGTGTATGTTTTATTTTCTTCATGCCATCTTCCATTTAAATTTGAACTCGCAAAAATAGGGTTGTAATGGTCTGCTGTTGTTTCTGAAAGGTATCTGGCCAACTCTAAGTTCTAACTTGTTCCACTCTTTTATGCTGTGTTCCACTGAAATAACAACTTGTCCAAATTTGATTTTGGGCAAGTTTGTTCTACAGTTGTTTGAAAAAAAATTATAGTTCTGTATGACCTTTGCAAAATCATTACAGTCACCTTGTCTATAAAGGTCACCAAAGGGAACCAGTATAAGTGCTCTTTATGGAAAGGTGGCACTTATATACAGGTAAAAGTAACATGAATAAAAAGAAATTAAGATAAAATGTTACTGGCCTTTTAAGGCAGGTTATCTTTACATAGAGATGACCTTTAAGACAAGTTTGACTGTACTTGCTATTGATAAAAATAATACTTTATAAATACGTATTAATCATTATATACATGTACTGGTAATAACCAGGTTCAGACATGTGAAGTGTCCATTGATTGACCACATTCATCATACATCATTTTAAGGCATGTTGGCAATAAAAACTGATAACTTGTAACCAGGACAACTCATACCCAACCTGAGACAACTGTACCCAGAAAAACAATTTAAGAAAATAAGGAAATTTTTCTCCTAGAGTAATGGTGTTTTACACCAAGTTGGATATCTTTCATTAACCTGGTATATAGAGGCAGTAAGCTGGGATGGTGGAGGAAACCAGAGAAACCAGAATACTACTAATATTCAACTAACAAACTGACAAACTGTCTTACATCAGGATGTTCCTAGTGAGAGATGTTATGATCTGTTACAAAGTACTTATAATTCTTCAATATTTTCTTAAATCGTTTTTAATGCTGTTTAAGGAAATTTTCACTGTAACTTTTTAAATTGAATATAGTTTAGGCACATCATGTTAAAAAATTCCACATAAATATACTAGTGGATAATTTATTCTTCCCTTCTAATAGAGGGTCCTTTGGAATAGACCTAAAATTGATGCCCCATGTCATGGTACACATGGCATGTTAAAGATTTCACCTTGCACATTGCCCAAATCCCACTGCAAAGGTAAAAAATTCTGCTACTTCATCTGTAGCTGGTGATGTCTTGATAAAAGTGAAATATTCTTGACTGGAACATAAAACCCAAAGCATTCAATCATTCAATTAAAAGCTATTTCAATAGAATCTTATGTTTCAATGCTTGGTAGCCAAAATTACCATTGGCTATTACTTTCTGATAAAATCTTCCAAAAAGTAACATCTTTTAGTAAATTTATTTTTAAAAAATACTTTATAAAATATCATACAGTGCAAACTTGCCTTAGAGGCCACCTCTATATAAGAGCCAACTGCTTTTCAAGGCAAAGTACATTTTTCCCAATATGCTCTTTATTTAGGTTGTTTGAACCTGTATATAAGGTCCATGTGTCCATATTAAAAGACACTTTTACAGGTTTTGTTGGAAGGTTTGATTGTATACAGTCAAACCGTCTATAAAGTCCACCCAAGGGAACCAGTAAAAGCAGGTGACCTTTATATACAGGTTGAAATAATATGAATAAAGAACAATTGGGACACAAATCTACTGGCCTTTATAAGCAGGTGGCCCTTATATAGAGGTGGTCTTTAAGGCAGGTTGAACTGTATTCACAAAATTTTGAAATTTGGCTACTAATGATTTTACGTTTGTTGAAACCTATAGAATATGTCAAATTTAGCTTTAGAAGCTTCATCTGTAGCTGGTGATGTTTTGATATAAGTGAAAACTTCTTGACCTGGACGTAAAACTTCATTCAATCAATCAATTAAAAAAAGTTTAAAAACCATAGAAACTTACATGGAAATCTAGAGAATGTGTCAAATTTAGCTTTTAGAATCTAGAGAATGTGTCAAATTTAGCTTTTAGAATCTAGAGAATGTGTCAAATTTAGCTTTTAGAAACTTCTAAGTAGAAGAAGTTTAATTGAAGACATTGTTATAATAGACATGATCGAAGCACTTTTAAGGAAGTTTACGTAATGTATGATAAAAGTGAGTTTAATTTTAGTTAAACTGGCCTGATCCGCCTAGTGTGATTTGCACAGGTGTCACACTGATATAGAATCTTCATTAGAAGGTGTCATATTGGGCAATAGCTTGTAAGTTACACATTCAATTTTTTATAGATTTATGTATACTGTATTGGGTCTAAATAATTTATTTAGAGAATTTGTAAATGATATAATAAGTTACATCAAATGTTGAATAATATTTTATCTGGAAAATTTGTAGTATTTGATTTATAATTGACCATGTTAAAACTCATTCCACTGTTAATTTGCCAGAACTTATTCAGTCAAATATTGGTGTTGTAAATGGGTTTGGTGATAAACTGAGCAAGGATTATAAAGAATTAGAAGAAATAGATTTTGGTACATTACTCCTGAGTATATTGAGATAATAAGCAATAAGTGAGATAGTAAGGTTATTGAGTGAGTGAATTATTGTCTAAAGCTGCATCAGCACTATTGAAGCTATTCACAGCTAGAAAATGTAAAAGATACAATAGAATCCATAAAACAACTTATAAAAATGTTAAACGAAAATAATAATACATGTACATAAAAATTTAATAAAACTATATGCTAAACTCATGAAACAATTATTAAACAAGTTAATTTCCCGAAGTAGGTAAGGTTATTGGGACATTATAATAAGGTTTTACTGTATCTTACCTTATTTCAAAGTTCAATGTCTCTCTTATCTATAGCAATTTGGATTTGAAATAGTATGCATAATAAAGTTTAATATTCAAATAAAACTTAAAAATTTATATGCCCTCATAATCAATGATTTTATAACATAAATATGTAAGCAAAACTAGAAAAACTTCGGCAAAATTTGGAAAACCAAGTACAGTATGCACAGCAAACTAATACTAGTACTTGTATTTTAAAAATCTAAGTTCTTGTTGCCCTCATAATCAATATTTTTAACCTTAATATGTTTGTGAAACAACAAAGAGATTTAAAAATTTTTACAAAAAAGTAAGTTTGCACAGAAAATTAATATTTAAAAGAATATCTAAGCTTTAATTGTAAAGGGATGTAGTAAGGTGCTTCTGATGCCTTTACTTCCAACCCCCCACCCCCCTAACATTTCTGTAATGAATATTAATTTACTAATACATAAATATCGCCATTATTGTTTTATTAGTAAAACCATTGATTCATTCCAACTACCATAGATATTACTGCAGATGTTTGCTTCATACGGAAATGACTTGCTTCCTGAAATTTTTAGTTGCAGACACTTGAGTTCACTTGATGTTTCCATTTACATAAACTGAATTACACTTGTGTATTTTTAAGACTTTTTGATAAAATATAAGAGAGTGTCATATGTTTGATGTCCTCATTCATATGACACAAGCTAAACTTTGAGACCACTGCAGTATCTCAGGTGGTAGAGTGCTCACTTTGTAAATGGGCGGTCTTGGGTTCTAATCCCGACCCAATCTGATACAAGACTTGAAAGTGGTTCTTTTGGATTGGAACTTAAAATAAACAAGGTCCCTTGTCAAGGAAGGTGTGTCACCATAAAGAACCCTGCTGTATAATGCCATCAGGGCAATGCTCAGCCAACATTTCTGCACCTTTGTCTATAGCTGGGTGATGTCTCAATATAAGTGAGACTCAACTCAACTCTAAACTATAAGATACTATTTAAACAAAGCTATCTAAAAGTTTATTGTAAAGGAGTATGTATATTGATCGTCACAAGTAAAACTAAAGTGTTGGCTTATGGATCTCGGCGCCTCTCACCACTTAAGTTCAAATCCGACTGACAGATTCTAATGTGGGAAAGTTTATTAGTTTGCTCGCCAAAGATTGGGTTTTCTTTGGGCACTCCAGTTTCCTCTACCATCCCATAACTGATTGTCTCAATATAAGTAAAAGAATCTTGACCGAGATATTAAACTCCATTACTCCACTTCACTTGCAGGTAAAAAAATGTTTTGGTACCTATGACCTATATGGTACCTTACCATACCTACTCCTTTTGATTTAACAGATGGGCAGTTGTCATTTACGAGCTCGTACTACATATAACGCAGGTTCCCTCAAAATTATAAGCCCAATCAAAATTAATATGTATAATAACAATTTGAACAAAAAACAAACACACAACAGGCACGCATCTTATAATTCCATAGATAATATTTAATTCTATAGATAGTATTTAATTCTGTCGATAATATTTAAAAATTGTATAATTTTGAGAACTTTATGGTTATAATTTTGAGAAATTTATGGGTGTAATTTTTAGAAATTTATGGGTGTAATTTTGAGAAATTTAAGGGAAAATTTCCTCATTCCTATACATAAATATCAACAATTCAGTTAATACTATCCTAAAATTAAATCAACAATAATTATGTATCAGGCTACTTCCTTTAAGTATTTAAGTTTCAAGTCAAAGGTCACTTTTGTAAGTTAGTAGTGAAATACGTAGTTATAAATATTCCAAGTTGTCAATTTTAAAAAAAAAGAAGAATCGTTTGATTGATATGTAGCAGTCACACAGGATTTTAATTCATTTTAAAATTTAAAGGCAAAGGTAAGTTTGATATGTAATAATTTAGATTTTAAAGTTTAATTTACTAAATATACAAATTCAGTATATATAAAATTTTTAAATTGCCATTCATATAACTGAAAACATGTCTGATAATCCCAGGAAGATGGAAATTATCATTAATGAATGAAATCATTTTTTTTTTTAATTTCTGAAAATATTTGACATTCTAAACAATATATACGGTCAATCCTGCATGGCCACCTCTATATAAGAGCCACCTGCTTTACAGGCCAGTAAAAATTGATCCGAGTGGCTCTTTATTCATGTTATTTAAACCTGTATATAAGTGTCACCTGCCTATAAAGGCTACTGTTACTGGTTCCTTTGGGTGTTCTTTTTTGACAAGTTTGACTGTACTTTTGTAAGGAAGTGTAGTGGAGTGATGGAGTTTAATGTCTAAGTCAAGATTCATTTATGTTGAAGCAGTTGATTCATGGATGGTGGAGGAAACTGAAGTACACGGAGAAAAATCGGACTAGCAAACTGACAGACTTTCTCAAACTAGGGTCTCTCCCAAGTGGAATTTAAACCTAAGTAGTGAGAGGTGATGTGATACATAAGGACGCATTTTAGATCACTTGGTCACTGATGCCCCTATCATTGTAAGGGATATACCATTACAATGCAGTCATGTGATTGCTCAACATGAAGTACTGTAGTACTATCTGATTGTTTACATGTGACTATAAATCAGAAGTAGGAAGTTAAGTACATGTATATACTTTACCAGGTATTTTCTCAACAAGGATTTAACAGTAATAATATACTCCACAGTGAATACTTTAACCACATAGATAAATGAAAAAAGACTTCCTTTTTCACCAAACTCATATGACACCCATTTAAACAGTGCTATTTTACTGCATGTACTGACAAAAATCTCAATTTTGCCTTATTTTTGATTAACTTGCTGAAAAATAATTTCAATAGAGGTAAGGTTACAATTAGAGACCTTTCAAAGTTTTATTTATTTATTTATTTATTTATTTATTTATTTATTTATTTATTTATTTTTATTTATTTATCCCAACTGAATTAATTCAATCTTCTGGTCTTAACAATATAATATTTAAAAGAATAACTTTAACCTAGGTTCCTACTTATCATACTTAAAATGTTTAACTACTACTAGTTAAACCACTGTGGTAGCTCAGTTGGTAGAGTGCTTGCACCGTAAGTGGGAGGTCGTGAGTTCCAACCCCGACCCAAGACTTTAAAGTGGGTAGTGACTGTTCTTTCGTCAAGCACTTGGCATTATAAATTGAAAGTGACAGTTCTTTTGGATGGGAATTTAAAATAAACAAGGTCCCATGTCACGGTAGGCTTGGCACGCTAAAGAACTCTGCTGTATAATGCCATCAGCACAGGCAAAATTTCTGCATCTTTGCCTATAGCTGATGATGTCTCGATATAAGTGAAATATCATTGACTGGGATGTTAAACACCATTACTCACTTACTACTAGTTAAAACATTTAAGTATGATAGCCATTTTAGACATAATGATGTTTTTATTATAACATTTTCAAAAAATTGTAAGAAAGGATGATTTTCAAAGAAAATCTGGAATAATTATTAACCAATGGTGATTTTGGCTACCGTTATTGGGAACCTAGATTTAAGATGCAGATATAGAGTTTCAGGAAATTTTAGTAGCATTGTATTGAGAACTTAGACTTAAGAAATTGATATAGTGTCATATTTTCTGAAAATAGCTGTAAGTTTAGATCCTCTTGTAATTACTGGAAAAATACTTGTCATGTTTTTAAAAAATTAAATCATCACATCATTGAAGGCATGTGTTGCTTACGTGATCCAAGGCAAGTCTTGCTTAGGCCTAAAAAAAAAAGTGTGTGTTTCCGCTAACCTGACCGACCCAACTAAAACAAGACTGACTCTAGTTTTTTTTCCGGATTTTTAAAAACCTGTTTTCGTTTTTCGATTAAAACTCTATTGTAGCAAAAAAAGTCAGCAAAACGTTAAGCAGTGAATACATGTAGAAGATACAAGTATTTTAGTTATATTTTTAATTTTAAATTACATCTAAATCATCTGAAATAACTTAAACAACACATTTATAATATAATTTTAACATAATACATTACATACATGCTATTAAAAAAAAAAAAAAAAAAAAATTCGACCTACCGACCCTTTATAATAATTCTATGTTAGTGGGAACACACATATTGTTTTTAGGCCTTACATGAGTCTGACTCAAGACTGAGGAAATGAAAAAAAATTGTGTTTAGATATTTATGGGAGAGTTAAGTTATTGATAGTAGAGAAAGATTTTTATAACTAAAACTTCTACAGTAGGTACATTGTACATGTATGACCTATAAAGTGAAATTAAAAATTATTGTAAACCTACTGTACATTGACATTCCATTGGATCAGAACTACAGGTAATAAGAGAAATAATTAGTGGATTGAAATATAAAGGCGGAAAAAAAAATTATGGCAGTTATCCAAATTTGAGGTGGGGTAGATGAGATACTAGTATATAGTTTTATAAGTAATTTTTATGCACATTAATATACTAAGTAAACATTTATTAATTTAATTTTTCAGGTGCATTATTCATTATTTGTGATACCTCAGAATCATAAAATGGCGTGGATATTGATGTTGCTTAGTTTCATACCCTATGTGTAAGTAGAAATTAATAGTTTGTAGTTTATATTATAGTTTAAGATAAAATTGTTACTGTCCAGTTTCAAACTTGGAACATTTCACACCTTGGTCTAGTTATCTAGAAACTGAAAATTTTTTGCTGACATTGTGCTCCCAGGGTTCGTACAGGCCTGGAAAAGGCCTTAAATTTTGAGGTTTACCCTAAAAAGACCCTAAAAACAAGTTTGACCCTAAAAAGCCCTTGAATTTATCCTGAAGGCCCTAAAAAGCCCTTGAATTTGGCCAGTTGGGTGTCTGTATTTCGATATTAAGTGGTTGCAAATAGACTGATATAAATAAATAAATTAATTAATAAGTAATATTGAAATGGGCAATTTAAAGGTACCTGGCCCAACCGAACAAACAACGTCAAACTCCATTTCAAGTATCATTACTATGGACACGTAAGTAATTATTATTTTTTTGCTGAAATTGTCCTTCTGATTAGGCCTTAAATTTGCAAATAAGACCCTGAAAAGACCCTAAAAAGTCCTTAAATTTGAAGTCCAAATGTCTGTACAAACCCTGTGCTCCATTCTTAAAAGTTTGTCCAGCCTACTCCTCCAACACTTGTTAGGATATTAATTTTTTACTAAACTTGGTAAGCATGATTACCAAAATATGACATTGTATGTGCCAGAAGAGGCTGTAACAAGTCTCTAAGAGTTGAACCTTTAAAATTTGAATCATGATTTTTTTTCTTATCTGGCCTACTACTTCCACACTACTGAACAGATTGGGTCATATTATTAACTAGAGTTGGTTTATGTTTCCCTTTCTCATGATACTTCTTAAATTTTTATGTTCTTTTGTATTTTGCCGTCATTGTAATCTCTACCAATAGTTTAACAGAATGGCCATGTCATGACATAGAGGTTTTTGTTTCCCTTTCACACGAAATGTTTTATATTACTTTGTAAATTTCCATCATAATAATCGTTACCAAGAGTTTAATAACAAAATTGTAAATTGGCATATCTTGCTTCACCGATCATCTCCAGATAGGGAAATCTCAACCTAAGATCTAATATATTTGGTCCAGAATGAGGCTTGCAGAGTTTTGGACCAAATATATTGGAACGAGGGTTGAGATTTCCTTATCTGGCACTACAAGTAGTGATTAAATCTATTTCTTGCATCAGAAAGTACAATTTTAAATTTAAAATCAATTTTAACTTTCGATACACCTCTGATTTTGTTGATAAAATTTTGCGGGGAAAACGGTAATATGTAGACTATCTTGCACAAGGGGTACAAGATGGAGATATCTTGTACCTCTGTTTTTATGGATTTTTCTGGGGTGCAAGAATACTTTTTTCACACATACCTAAATAATAATGTAAAGTTGGTTAGGATTCTTGTTTTCTGAGGTATGAGTCCTCCTTCCTAAGCTAGGTTGATTGGGCCATTCATGTGTACCAGTATTACTAAACCTGTTTTAATTTGCAGCACTAGACAACCTTTTCGAAATAAAATTCCTCATCAGTAGTGCTCATACCAAAATAGTAAAAATCCAAATATCTGCTGAAAAGAAAAAATAGAAGACCAAATGTATTTTGCCAAATCCACCTAAGGCAACACTTTGAAGGATTAAGCATAGCTTAGTTTTTTGAGAAATTTGAATATTTCAGAAAGAGGTAATTTTTGTCTGACAATACTATGTATTGCTTCTTGGGTTAACAATATCCTTGGAGATTCTTAGTCCACTAGCAGAGATACCAACACAGTGGTTGTAATTATTACTTAACTGCTTTTAATTTTGCAGCACTAGACAGCCACTTCAGAATAAAATTCCTTGTCTTAACTTATTGTAATTTTGTTTTTCTAGCATATCAGTTGAACAATGGAACATGTTTATTTTTGCCCAAGAATGGCCACCAGCAGTGTGCATTGAAGGTGAAAGGGAGGTAAGCAGGGATTCCATTTGTAGTTTGATGTATTTTTTCAGAATTAGTTTTCCATGTTCTAGGAAAACTAAGTTACTGGTAAAAGAAGGAATTTTTCTATCTACACTGAACTAAAAAGATCACAATTACCCAGAACCAAGATTTGAAATAAAATAAAATCACCCAGTTTTCTTAGCATCTCAAAATCATAGGATTGGCAGTCTGGCACCTCACTTTGGACCATGGAATTGAGAAACCTCTAATCTTATAGGAATTATTCTTTCAGCAAGGTGACAACAATCTTTATCAAAGAGTGGAGTATTGGAACTTTATGCCCCAGTCAAGATTCTTTCTAATTCTATAAAAACTGAATTTCTCAGATATCAGGAATAGCATGTAGGAATGTGAACACACGAGTCATATTATTAATTCAGAGACAAACTAAAATAAAATGCCAGCATACTTATTTACCAGTTATAATCTGAACATAAACTTTAGGTATTAACTTGTGTGAGGATGCTTTGATTTTATAAGAATTACTGAGTCATTATTGTTGTTAATGTTGCATTTGCAAATTTTCAGCTAGAGCTGAAACAAGAGCAAGTTTATTGATCTAAGAACCTAAGTTCTAAGTTTGTGTTTGCGTAAGATGCGTTAGTATGTTTTATAGTCTGCCTTGTACTAGCACACACTCAAGGGGGGCTTTAAGGTGCAACCTCACCAAGTCAGTATGCCACAGGTGAGCATACCACTCCCCATTTACATTTACATTATCTTGGCATCAGGTGAACCATTCAATACTTTAATACTGATCACCAGGTAAAAGAAGCAGTACTGTATCGTAAATTTTTAAAGTATTTTTTAATTGTCATTTTCTGTTTTATTTTGTAGCATCACAAATGTGGCATACCAGATGGAGTAAAGACTTGGGGAATTCATGGGTTATGGTAATGTATATTTTATTATTTTTTGGTTCATCTGAGCCAATCAGAAAAATAGTTTAAATGAAACAGCAGGATAATATAACATACAGTTACTTACACTTAGCCTGTCATGTTGAAGCTTTCTTTTTCATATAGTCTTTGGCCACTATAGTAGTTAAGTTGATTAAGTGATGGCTTAGTATGTTGAAGGTTGTGGGTTTGATCCCTGGCCAGAGTCAGACCAATTCTTGGTAAAAAGAGGGGACAGTTCCTTGGCCCAAGGTCTTTCAGGAAGAACGATGAACCATAAATACTGATGACCCATGTCATGGCTTCGATCCCTGGCAAGAGTCGGACCAGGACTTGATACAAGGAAGTGACAGTTCCTTGGCCCAAGGTCTTTCAGGAAGAACGATGAACCATAAATACTGATGACCCATGTCATGGCTTCGATCCCTGGCAAGAGTCGGACCAGGACTTGATACAAGGAAGTGACAGTTCCTTCGCCCAAGGTCTTTCAGGAAGAATGGTGAACCATAAATACTGATGACACATGTCTTAGCTGGCATGGAACATAAAAGAACCCTCCCTGCACATTGCCCTTAGTGTACTGCAAAGGTAAAAATTTCTGAAACTTCACCTACAACTGGTGATATCTTGATATAAGTAAAATATTCTTGACTGAGACATAAAGCCCAATTCAATCAATCAATCTCTTATAGATTTAGAAAAAATATCCCATGAAAAATATGAATGACTAACAGAGAAAAAGCTATTTCAAACGAGAATTATTTAAGGGGGCGGGTAATTTAAAAACCTTTGTTATGGAAAAATAACAATACAGGGGTTCATTATGTGCAACATATTATTTTAGGCCAACATTAAAAGGTACAGAGGGACCCACAAGTTGTAACCAGTCTTGGCCATTTAGTGTCAAACCTATTCAGGTACTATTTTTACATTATTTATTTATTGTTTTAATCAGGTTATTTATATAATATGGCTGATTTTAATATGCTCATTTCTAGAAACAGGATGTACAGGTACTAATTCTGTGCAAAGTTGTGAGCTTTTGAAATTTTAATCCTGTTTTTTAGTGATCTTGCCCAACAGTTAAAAAATGAAAAAAATATAAACAGGCTTGTCATGCTCCACCTAATGGCACTCTCATTACATCAGAGTATTCTTTGGTTGGAAGCTAAAAATTGTTGCCCTGTTTTATGGTACAGATGTAGTTTAAAAAAAGATTTTTGCTGCACATTGCGGTTAATGCATTTACATGAGTATTAAATTTTGTAATTTTATCTGTGGCTAGTGACATCTTGGTATGACATCTTGATGCTACATAATGCTATAAACTCACTCTATACAAAATTACTACTATAGAAATACCTGTGAAGTTTGAAGCCATGTTTGATTGAAAGGTGATGTGAGGATGTTGATGATTTATAATTTGCCACATTTGGCACATTGGAAATTTCAAAACAAATGACCAACAGCTTCTATGGAAATGTTAATTTTCCTTTCTTAAGAATCGCTTCATTCACCTATACTTGCCTTATTTGGACATAGTGCACTTTCCTAACCTTTTTTGGTAAAATTACAGAAGTTATATCATGGTATGGTCATGAGCTTGGACAACATTTTTAAGTACCGGTATTCTGGCTCTAGTTTCACAATAATTTCTTAACTAAGATGTTCCTTGAACTAAATCTGGCAAAAAGTTTCAACAAATCTAGACTTGATGTAATAAGCTTAGAGAGGTCTTCAAAACAACACCCCAAATTCATAAATATCTTTGAAACTAACATAATTACAGTTATTCAGATTT
The DNA here is from genome assembly GCA_021292105.1 of Anadara kagoshimensis. Classification (NCBI taxonomy): domain Eukaryota; kingdom Metazoa; phylum Mollusca; class Bivalvia; order Arcoida; family Arcidae; genus Anadara; species Anadara kagoshimensis. The sequence goes on from CM037858.1 coordinate 43,272,376, forward strand.
AAAATTTCCCAGATTAAAGTTAAGGAAAATCTTAGTTAAGAGATAATTGTGTGAATAGGGCCTGATGGAATGGATATGCAGGTGAGCTGTCCTGTTCTTCTGGCAGCTCTTGTTATATTTCAAACATGTAGTATTTTATCCATGGACATAGATATCAAAATCATCTGATTAAGAACTTTCGAAGTAAGTTACTTTTTAGCATTTTTCTCACACTTTACAGCATTGCAACGGCAATTGAAAAAGCAACACATTTAGTTGAGTTTATGACTATATTTTTTCAGGATCTTTTGCCAGAAATGATGACAAAATGGCCAAATATGTATGAAGACACATCTCAAAACAGTTTCTGGTAGGTGGTAACATATAAATATCACATTTGGCACAGTGGTAATTAGCCAGGGCTTGATATTAATGTTAGCCCTATAGCCCAGGACAACTAAAAAGTGCTGTTGGACAAGCCAATTTGACAGTGATATTGTCAGATGTGGCAATTAATAGTTTTCACTCTCAATCAAGTGTTATAGACTTTGGAACATTTAAAGCGAAAATGATTCACTGGAACTTGCATGTAAAATACTTTTGTTCATCTCAGGAACGAGGTGTCAATCTTATTCTCCTCTGCACTTAAGGGGCCTTGAAAGCTGAGTGGTAAAGTAATAAAAAAGAAAATATGTAGAGCCTTCAGATCTAACCTTGGTGAATTTTTATTAATACATGTATAAAGCAAAGGCTTAGAATTATTTTGTATGTTGACAACTCCATGGTTCATTGATTGAAAAAATATGTCTGTTTCAGCCACATGTAATTAAAGTTGTCATCCATATATTTCTCTAATGAGTCTTTTATGTATTTTATCTTGTGAGGTACAAAAATGACCAATTATATATATTACCTTTTTAAACGGTGAAATAAAACTCATATTCGAATTTATTTAGCCAATTAAAACAAAATAAAATGAATTGAAAGCTTGATTCAGAACCACCATTTTATTCATTCAAATTTTGTCTCGATAAAGGCTTTTGGCAATAAATCGAGGGAAGTTAATAAAGAAAAATATAAAATAAATAGATTTTGGGACTTCAAATTATTGTGGCGATAAGCGAAGTGGCAAAGCCATCAAGTGGCATTTAAAATCAGGTGTTACTGTAATATGGAATGTAGTGATAACAGCTATCACTTACCAGTCTTGTTTTATATTTCAGGGAGCATGAGTGGACTAAACATGGAACCTGTGCTACAAGTCTCCCTGCGACAGCTGATGAGTATAAGTATTTCTCAACAGCATTAAAAATCAACAACAACTATGGTGCTTCCAAGTGAGTTCTATCTTTGCAAATATAATTTCATAATTTTCATTCTTTAGATAAAGTGCTCAGACACTAGTTCTGACGAAGTTTAAACAGTCAAGTTACATGTGAAATTTTTTTCACACTCAGCCCAGTGCCAAGTAGATCATTTGTGAGACTTTATCCATGATTCAAATTGAATTGTCCAAATGTAATCCTAAAATGTAAAAAAATAAATACCATAAAATAAGATTTCATCTGCATCTGTTACTTGACACAATGCCAGCAGTATAAAAAATTTATCTAAGCCGCAAAGTCTTAGATTTAATCTACATATTTTCATTTGCATGTCTGGTTTCTGATCTGCCTATCTCATCAATGGATTTTGATCAAGTGTATTCCAGAATTGGTGCTACAAACCACATTTAGGTGTAGCTCAGAGGTCAAGGTCACAGGATTGAACCATATTTAGGGCATAGGGCATGAATTTTTGTAGCAGTCACTGAGTTTGCAGGTGGTAGCTCTAAGTGATTTTGTTTATGCATTCTATACAGTAAAACACGAATATAATGAACATGCTTAAAACGAATACATGGATGGAACAAAGTTAATTATTTGGCATGACCTTTCTCTATATAAGTCTTTATATAACAATATAACGAAGTTAAAAATAGAGTCCCTAGGGCTTTGTTATAAACACGTTTTACTGTATATGAAGCATTTCATTTTATACAAGGTCATTTTATTTGAAGGTTGTTAAACAAGCATGGTATAATACCTTCCAAAACAGCCTCATACAATGTAAGTATGTTATACAGTCCAACCTGCCTTAAAGGCCACCTTTATTTAAACTCCAGCCGCTTATAAAGGCCAAATGAATTGTATCCCAAGTGTTCTTTGTTCATATTATTTGAATCTGTATATAGAGGTCACATGCCCATAAATTCCACTTTTACTGGTTCCCTAGAATGGCCTCTATAAACAGGTTTGACTATAAACTAAACTCCAGTATCAGTGAATTTATAACATTTTTATAAACACATTTTGCCATTATGATGATTGGGAAAATTGACGTTCTGAAATATAGCAGTCACAAAATGTATAATAACAATATCTTGGATCTGACATACAAATATTTTATATTGTGACAGTATTTGGAATTTTGTGAGTTAAGATAACTGGATTTATTTACTACTGTAGGAACCACTGTGACTGTGACAGTGAAATACTCTTTATAACCATAGAAAATCCAATACATTTGAATAAAGTTTGATGTTTTTCACTTACTTGTACCTAGTCGTAATAGGAAATCTGTATACGCATCCGCGATTGTCATAAAGTATGTCTGTAGAAAGGAAAATGTTGGCGGTATGGGGATTTTTTACATGCGAAATGACGATGTTTACACCGGAAGTGATGTCCTTGGTGACGTTTTACGTCATATGCGCAACAGAATCTGCCATTTGCCTGGTTTTTCAACATGTTAAATTCCCATAGCACCAACGTTTTACCCTATGCAGATATATTTTGGGCTAATCGCGGATGCGCATACAGATTTCCTGTTACGACTAGGTACAAGTAAGTGAAAAATATTTATCTTAATTTAAATTTATTTGATTTTCTATCGATATAAAGAGTATTTCACTGTCACAGTCACAGTGGTTCCTACAGTAGTATATCACTCATGGGGAAGTTTTAAATGGTCAAACTGCAATTGCAATTTCATCTTTCCCAGGGGAAACTACGTGAATTCAGAACTAATTTTAGGCTTATTTCAATAGTCAAAACCACAAAAATATAACTCCAGGAATATGAATTACTCTAGTTTGTATCGATATTTAAATTTTGATATACCTAGGCCATTTATCATGTGCATGCAATATTGACCACAATGTTAATTAATGTAATTATTTCATACAGTATTGCTTATTATTGTATTTTATATGTTTTATTACAGTACACACAGTATATGACAGCATTAGCACAAGAGTTGGGTGGTGCATTACCAGTTATCCAATGTTCATATGATCAGGTAATTCTTTATTATTGGTCAATTTCTAAGCATGTGGTATGAAACAATAATGCTGCCGATTCATAATGTTTGAAACAGCAGTCATCATTGACATGGAATATTGCAGTGTTCACCACTAAGCACAGAAACTTAAACTGTCATGGAAACTATTGAGTAATTTTACTACTGTCCGTATATCCCTACTTTCTAATTAGGAGCACCCAACCATCACCTGAATTAAATTAGAATGCAAGAGTTGTTGTTAGATTAAAAGGTAAAGAGAAGATCTTTTTTGTTTGGTATTATAAAATAAGTAGTGCCCTTGGTTGAAGAAAAATATGGAGGATTGTCTCCCTGAGGTAACATTTTCTCACAGGCAATTGTCACTATTCCAGCCATAAATATGATGTCCAATTGGTTCCATGTTTCTTTCGTTCTCAATTTTGATTTCACATATGACGGGTATTAAGCTAGGTAGAGAGGAGGAGTTTAACCTTCTTGAGCACCCAGTCTCACTTTCCTAATGGAAGGTCACATGTTTTAATTTGCCAGTTTTCAAAGTTTTTTCAAACTTTACTTTTGGGATTTTGATTTTAACATGAAGGGGTATGCTTGTGCTTGATTATTAATAAAAAAAGTGAATATTGTATTTATTTTATTTCCAGAGCACAAAGCATCATATTATCTATGAAATAGAGATTTGTTTGGACAAGCAGACGTTGGCGCCAGTGAGTTGTTACTCCTCAGGAAATGGTACAGGAAAACGTTCCTTAGTGGCCGGCATGCTGGAAAAACGACATCACCATCACCACTCCTCAGGAGGAAACCCTCAGAGTGATTGTCCAAAGAGTAGCCAGATATATTATCCCCCAATACCAGGAGTGGACCCCGAGCTTGTTGGAAGATCTATTGATGTTTCAGTTCTTTAGTGTATTGAAAAGTCTTAATAAAATGTTGGTGTAAGAGATCTTTATTGTGATTATTAAAAAATGGTATCAAATATGATATCAGAAAAATTGGGATCACATTTGAATCGGACAAAGATTTATGTGATTTCAGGAAAATGATGATCCCATTGAAATCGGACAAAGATTTATGTGATTTCAGGAAAATGATGATCCCATTGAAATCGGACAAACTTTTATGTGATTTCAGGAAAATGATGATCCCATTGAAATCGGACAAACTTTTATGTGGTGTCAGGAAAATTGGGATTCTGTTAAAATCAAACAAACTTATCTAATGGGGACCCTGTTCAAATTTGACAGACTCAGATGTGATATCAGAAAAATGGGGATTTCGTTAAAATCGAACAAACTTAAATGTGATATAAGGAAAATTGGGATCCTGATAAAATTTGGCAAACTTATACTCAGCAGTTGTTCTGGGAAAATTAGATAAAAGTAAAACATTCATTTTGTCATATGTAGCATTATTTAAATATAATGAATTAGAACTTAGAAAAATGTACTGAAAATGGCAAAAAGTAACATATATTCAGGTTATAAAACATAAATCATCAATTACTATCTGTGTCATTGTGTTTGTGACGGCCAATTTTGAAAAATTGTCATAAATGATCAAATAGAATAATGACTTACATCTATTTAGTCATAACTGGAAGTTACTGTGCACATCCTTGATGACCATAAACTATCTATGCAAAGGATGATGTTGTCACTATTGGGATTTCACATGTTGAAAATGGGCATGAATATATACCGTTACTTATACCTATTGTGACATATGCAGAAGGAACATTTGTTTGCAATATTTTTATGATGTAAAGTCCCCATTGCTTTCAAAACATTTCAAAACACACAGTCATGAAAACAGTGACACTGACAATAGATAACTCACTCATTTTAGCCACAGTTTCACATTACTAAAACTTAGAAAAATAGAAATCAATATTTGCTGTAAATAAGATGACACTGCTATTCTGTGGTCCATGAACTTGTACTAATACACATTGCTTAGATATGCATGCATTGTCAGATTAGGAAAATCTACAGAAGTTTCTTTATAGCAAAACAGTCTGCTCTTTATAAGATGACATTCCTGTTTTTGTGATAGAAATTCATTTGATTATTAAATGGTTAAATTATAGAGACAGATCACTTTGTTCAGACATTGGTCATCATGGAAATGTTGTTTCGCTTGTATCCATGGTCATCATGGAAATGTTGTTTCGCTTGTATCCATGGTCATCATGGAAATGTTGTATCACTTGTATCCATGACAATTGAAATAAAGTGATCTTGGTAAATAATAAACCTTCTGAATTGTTAATTTAAAATAAATTTGTTGTTAACAGGAAGTTATTAATACTTTGTATTATGTTTTGTTATTTCATAATTTGAATAAAGTAAACAGGAATTTTCTTAAGGGTTTTTTAGCGAAACTCAAGTTATTAGAAGAATAAGCTCACATAAAAATTAATTTTGCATTTTTTGTGTAATTAAATGTTTATTAAAGCATTTTTTTCACTTGCTTTTGTTTTGAAATGCTAATTTCTCAAAATCAATATAAACTCAACAGTCATGGTTAATTTGGATTTTAATGTGATTGATTGACACAAATTATAGATATAGTGTTCTGCATCAGCAGTGTAACATTATGCTCAAGTTCTTTTAACTTCATTGGGGTTTCGAAAAGGTGTGCATTTGTTGATAACTATGTTACGTCATTTGTAATGCCCTCTTTATACGACAGACAAAATGTTAATGAAACGTTTGCTGTTCACATTTTGAAAACATTGTATTTCAAGAACATTGTACATGTATTTCAAGATTAAGAAGTGTGTGTGTGTGTGTGTGTGTGTGTGTGTGTGTGTTCCAGTATCTATATTTTACTCAGGTATATCATTTTGACCATGCTCACTTGGAATGATTTGCTTATTAAGGGTTGCAACTGATGTCCCAATAAAAGTTTTTTATTTTTTATTTCATGGATAAAGTGTCTATAACAGTTTTGTTAGGCAATGTAACTAAGTTTGAATCTGTATGTTTGTTTTGATGATAATGGCATCTTGTTCATTCAAACATTCTGAATGGTTAAAGTGTGCTTTTTCTTGCAATTTTTGTATGAGGAAAAACGAGCAAACATTGTCTCCAGCTACATATTTCTACAAATGTTGTTTTATACTGAAATGTTTTTAGTGAAACATCTAAATAGAGCAAGAGGTATAGGCAAACAACATTGATCTGTCTGCTTGACCTGTCATTAGAAATATATATATCCAATAAATGAGTAGTAGCTGGATTTGCAGTTAATCATGTGTATACAAGGTCCTTGATTAGTGTTCACATTATGTAGAGAAAATAAACCCAGGTGATCCTGATACATAAATGCACTCGCCCAAAAAAATATTTAAATTAAATACTAGTATGGACAGGTCAAAGTTGTTTACCTGTAACATAATGTTAAAGTCAACAAATAAAAATTTGATGTGCCGAAAGTGCCTTATACTCCTATATACAAAATAATCCCTCTTGGTTGCAGGACATTAATTAGTGACATTACACTTATCTGATTCTAGATTCTTGTCAGCATATGTGAGAAAATGTAGGCCTAATATATTCGTTCAATATACAGACATGCACAATTTTTGAGAGTATAAAACCCTTTCTCAGGGATTATTAGTTTCCTACCCAAAAGTGATCATATATACTAGTAATAAAAATAATTTTGACAACCCCATAAAATACCAATATTCTACTCTCCTCTCAATGATCATAAATCCATACAGACTTTATATTGTGATTTGGACATGCATTGGTATAGGTAAACAACATTGACCTGTCCGCTTAAACTTTGATTTTAATATTCATTATGGACAGGTAAATGTAAGTAATAGGTCTATATTTCGTCTACCTGATGTGAACATTAATCATGGGCAATGCATATATGTATTGACTGCGAATCCGAATGCTTCCCATGTATTAGATGGGCCATCCTATATGAATATTCCTAATGAAAGGTCATTGTTGTTTACCTATATGTTTGCATTTTGATTGTAAATAATTTTTTCCCTATAATTTGGAGTTTCAATTTCATTAAATTTCACTTTGTTTCACTTTCTAGGTAGGAAATTTTTTTACGGTAATTGGATTTATCAGGTTAAAATTTCACTGTTTCATTGTTTTCATAATAGGTGATTTTAATAACTAAATAGTTTGGAAAAATTATTTCCACATGGTTTTTTGTTTATCTATGAAGTAAATATAATATAAAACACTATTTCATAGGGTAGAGTGCTTTCACTTTTTATTTACATGTATTTTGAACCTACATTTTATCATGACAACTTTTATTATGAATCTCCAATTGGGTCAGATGCATATTCATGCTAAGACGATATTAATAAGAAATGATTCATAAAAATAATCTTCTTCTCTAATGTTAAATTTCCTGAAGAACTAAGCTATACTGTAAAGTTCAAAGTATTGTGTTAGGTATATTTAGTAAAATAAATTCTGGCTTTATTTTTTTTCTTAGCAACTTCTTAAAAATATTTGAATTTTCTACTATTTTAGTACCGATAAAGAATCTTTATTCTGAAATTGTTGTCTAGTGCTGCAAAAGTGAAAAAAAGGTTTAGTCAATTTGCGTACTGGTTGATGAGATACACTTTGTGTTAAGCAATATCGGAACAGGTAGGACTGGGGCTTTGGTCTTGTTGAATACATTTATTAAGTTGCCATTGAACTCCCAGGACCCAGATATCAATAACAATGATCCATAAAATCTTTCCAAAAATTAGTTTTGTTGATTTAAAATGTAAGACTTTTCTGTATTTTGGAAACAACTGGGATGAAGTATCTGATTATGGTTATTGTGGTTTATGTAGGTTATACTTATCAGTGTTTAAATTTCTATGTTTTATTATTGGTATGTGGTGTCTTTCATGTAATGAATTTGCCATATTTAAGTTATTTTTGCCTTTATTTGATCAGTTAAGTAACTGTGATTTTTTGTTTCAATTTCGTTTTCAATACAGGTAGTATTTGTACATTAATAAGATATTAAGTATTTTTGTTTTGGCTATTCTTTTGTTAATGATGTTTTTATGTTATTTGGGAATTCATTAAATTTCTTTATTTTGTAAAACAAATGTTTTCTTTCATTTTTGTAATGCTTGCTAGAAAGCAAAATTGAATTCAATTTGTAGCAAGATAAAATGTTTTCGACAAAATTACTGGAAGCATGCTACGAAACACAATTACAGAACAAAGATTATGCGTAGTATAATTCAGGTTTGATACACAGATTCAAATGTAGCCCTTGTTGATATCATAATTGAGCTATAAGTCCAATTATTAAGCAGAACTTAAAGAATCAGTCGTATCTTTTATAAAATACATTTGAATATTTTTGTCCTGTGGATATTTTTACAACTCGCCCCCCTAGGATTAGTAAAAATATAACGTAATCTATATATCTGTATGCGAAGTTCAGTGATGTTTCAACAACCTCTCCTGATTTAACAATGTAAATTGTGATTTATAGTTTAGTGCTGTAAAATTAAAACTGATAATATGTAATCTTACAAGTAAAGAAACAAATCAGTAAGCAATGGTGTAAAGTATCACCAAAGAGTTCATGTAAATAGTTGTACGGAATAGAGTAGAAATATGCAGCGTTGTTAATGAAACAACTGAACAGATTGTGTAAAAAGTATTGACTATCTAGAGCAGACGTATGCAGGTACAAAAAGAAGTTTCAAAATACTGTCGTGACTTGGTTCAGAAATATTAATATCACTAAATTTATATAACTAACATCTTAAACTGGTTCATACATATATTCCAAAACGGTCGTCCAGTGCTGCAAAATTAAAACAAGTTCAGTAAGAAATACAACCACTGGGCTTATACCTGCTGGTGGATCTAGCATCCCCGAGGATATTGCTAACCCAGGAGGCCATTCATAGTATTGCCAGACTAAGATTGTTCATAAATATCATCTGCTTCTTAAATGTCAAAATCCCTAAAAAAACTAATCAATGCTTAACCGTTAAAATGTTGCTTCAGGTGGATTTGGTTAAAAAATGGTTCCTCTTTTTTTAGCTCACCTGAGCTGAAAGCTCAGATGAGCTATTGCTATCCATCTTCGTCCGTCGTGCGTCGTCCGTCGTCCGTCGTGCGTAAACTTTTTACATTTTAATCTTCTCCTCCAAAACCACTGGGCCAAATTTAATGAAACTTGGTAACCATCATGCCTGGGTGAAGCCCTCTCAGATTTGCACAAATGAAGGAGTTATGTCCCCTTGGGGCCCCATAAGGGGGGAAATAGTGAAAAACTTTAAAAATCTTCTCCTCTGAATCTACAAGACATATACCTTATTTATTTCATATATAACATCCTTAGGTCATCTAGTTTCAGATTTGCACAAATGGTAGCCATGGGGCTCAAAATGGGGAAATGGTAAGGTGCTGAGTGGGGAAATTGCTAAAAATTATGTATTTGTCAATATATCTTGAAAACTATTAACTTTTTGTATAGGCATGTATATTAGAATATTTTAGGTATTATCCTAACGATCATTTTGATATATGAATGAAGGTCATAGGTTCAAAGGTCAAGGTCACAGATGTGAATGAATACCTGAATGGTTATTTATCTTGAAAACTGTTAACTTTTTGGATATGCATGTATATTAGAATATTTTAGGTATTATCCTAACGATCATTTTGATATATGAATGAAGGTCATAGGTTCAAAGGTCAAGGTCACAGATGTGAATGAATACCTGAATGGTTATTTATCTTGAAAACTGTTAACTTTTTGGATATGCATGTATATTAGAATATTTTAGGTATTATCCTAACGATCATTTTGATATATGAATGAAGGTCATAGGTTCAAAGGTCAAGGTCACAGATGTGAATGAATACCTGAATGGTTATTTATCTTGAAAACTGTTAACTTTTTGGATATGCATGTATATTAGAATATTGTAGGTATTAGCCTAACAACCATTTTTAAATATGAATGAAGGTTATGGGTTCAAAGGTCAAGGTCACAGATGTGAACAAGATCTGAAATGATTATTTATCTCAAAAACTATGAACTTTTTGTATAGGCATGTATATTAGACTATTTAGGTATTATCCTAATGATCATTTTGATATATGAATGAAGCTCATGGGTTTAAAGGTCAAGGTCACAGATGCGAATGAATACCTAAATGGTTAATTATCTTAAAAACTATTAACTTTTTGTATAGGCATGTATATTAGAATATTGTTAGTACGGGCACAGTGGTCATTTTGATAGATGAATGAAGAGCATGGGTTCAAATGTCAAGATCACAGATACAAACAAGTACTGAGATGATTATTTATCTCAAAAACTATAAACTTTTTGTATAGGGATGTATATTAGAATATTGGCCGAATTATCATTTTGATATTTGAATGAAGCTCATGGGTTCAAAGGTCACAGGTGAGCGTTAAGGCCCATGGGCCTCTTGTTTCATTTCAACATCTTGAAAATACTTGGATTACCACAATTTTGGCCCGAGTTCTATTGATGCGAAATTTTATTCTTAACGGTCGTCTAGTGATGCAAAATTAATACAAGTTTAGTAATAATTACAATCATTGGACTGGTATCTGTGCTGTTGGACTAAACATCCCCGACCCGAGGATACAGGAACTCGGGAGGCAATGCAAAATATTGCCAGACAAACATATCTGCTTCTTAAATATTAAATTCCTGAAAAAACAACTACTGTAGGAACTACTGTCTGTGACAGTGAAATACTCTTTAGATCCATAGAAAATCAAATAAATTTGAAAAAAGATTGATATGTTTTACTTACTTGTACCTAGTCGTAACAGGAAATCTGTATGCGCATCCGCGATTAGCCCAGAATATATCTACACATAAATTTATTATTGTTACTTAAACTCGTCGTTTATTTATTTATAAACTTCTTCTTCTGTTATTTATAACTTAAAAAGTTCCGCACGGGTGATCCCCGTGAATGTAATACATATAGTCATTCGAAGGCTCTGTCTCTAACGCAGTAGACGTGTTTTCAGTTGTATACTTCTCGCTATCATGTCGGACGAAGAAAATGCCAACCACAATGAGGAAAGTCCTATGGATACTGGCGGTCGTTCCACTAATTTTGAACTGTCTGATGCAGTCGGGCTGTTTAAAGACATCATTCGGAAAGAATTCGACAGTTTTTCCATTCAACTTAAACAGGAACAAGAAGCACGTGCAGAGACCATTAAGAAAAGTTTAAAGGACAGCAGCCTCTTAAAACTTAAGGGCCAAGGTAACCAAACACAATTCGATTTCAATAACGAGATTTTGGAAGCATTGGATAAGCTCGAACGTCGAGCTTTCGACTCCAGGGACAGTCAGTCTGTGACCATTATTTCAGACACGAGGACCAAAATCAATCTTCGGAATAAACACATCCGCATTGCAGATTCATCCCCTGCAGGCTGGCAAACGGTGAATGAATACAAAAACAGCGACATAGCGGATAACTCCGATGATGAAAAGAAAATCAGAAGCGCCGAAACACGGGCACTCAGACAGAAAAACAACAAAAAACGCCCTCATCCATACAATACTAACAGATTCGCCGCTACTTCAGCTGCCGTCGGATCTCCAGCTCAGCCTAACTACTCCAACGGCGGACAACGGCCTTTTCTTGGCAAAGGACCTCAGTTGTCCGCTACCAGCAGACACCAAGACGTCAACCACAACCATACGACGTGTGTTACAACTGTTTCCAAACAGGACACTGGAAAATCCGATGCCCTGCACTCAACACAGCGACCACAAGCAAGTAAAGAACCTGCCAGAGTTAATGATAAGTATATTTATACTTTATTTGAGTATTGTGATAGAGAATTTGACGTAGAATTAATAGATCAAATTAGATTTTTTGACAAGCTAGATTTTAGTAACATTAAAGGCATTAAGCACAGTTTAAGGAATCATTTAGATTTCTGGAAAGAAATCGATGCTTATCCTTCAATTTTAAGTATAGTTGAACATGGCTATCAAATACCATTTAAATCGGATCCTCCTACTATGTATTTACCAAACAACAAATCAGCTTTAAATAACGCACAATTTGTAGCTAAATCTATCTCGGATCTTATTAGTTCTGGGTGCGTCGTACAGGTTCCTTTCAGACCATATATTGTTAGTCCTCTCAGTGTCGCTCAGAATAGAACAAAGCTAAGGCTAATTTTAGATTTAAGTCAACTTAATCATTACGTAAAAAGAGATAAGATTAAGTTTGAGGACTGGAAGATGGCTCTTAATTATTTTGATAAAAACTGTTTTGCCATCAAATTCGACCTTAAATCAGGTTACCATCATATAGATATTTCTTCTAAATATCAGTCGTTTCTGGGATTTTCGTGGGACAATAAATATTACTGCTATACTGTTCTACCATTCGGAATAACCTCTGCCCCTTATATATTCACAAAGACTTTAAGACCAATTTTGAAATATTTAAGACTAAACAACATCAAAATTGTCTTGTATTTAGACGATGGTCTATGTTTTGCTTCGACTTTTTGTCAGTGTCAGAATAACTCCAAATTTATTCAAGAAACCCTTTCTAGAGCAGGTTTTCTCGTTAATGTGGAAAAATCTATTTTCGAACCCGTTCAAGAATTAGAGTGGTTAGGTATTGTATGGAATTCTTTACAATTTTCCATATCTATTTCCGACACAAGAATCAACGATACAATTAGTTGTATTACAGGAGTTGTCTCCCGTTTACCACGTATCACCGCTAGAGAATTGGCAAGAGTAGCAGGTAAGGTTATATCTATGACCCCAGTTATGGGAAACGTCTGTAACCTCATGACGAGGTTTTGTTATATGGAAATTGTGCAAAGGCGTAGTTGGGATTCTCAGTTATGTTTTTCAAACTTCAATCTTGTTCATAACGAATTGCTTTTTTGGTTGCAACATATTAAAACCAGAAACGCTAGGTCTTTATCTAATGTTGTACGTAAAAATGTTATCATTTATTCCGATGCTAGCAACGTCGCTGCAGGTGCTTATACTTTGGAGGTTAATAGCAAAGTGTATCATAACATGTGGCAGTCCGAAGAATCTAATACGAGTTCTACTTGGAGGGAAATGAAAGCCATAGAGCAGGCTTTATTGTCTTTTAAAAATGTGTTTAAAAATACAGATCTTAAATGGTTTACAGATAGTCAAAATTGTGTCAAAATAGTAAAGTCGGGTAGTATGAAACCTTCCTTACACAGTCTCGCACTGAATATATTTTCAGTCTGTTTAAAGTATGGTATCTGTATTGACATTCAATGGGTTCCCAGATCTCAAAACATGAAAGCCGATTACTTGAGTAAGATCATAGATTATGACGATTGGGGCGTTTCTTCTGAATTTTTCCAATTCGTCAGTTCTTTATTCGGCCCATATACCATAGACAGATTTGCAAATTCTAATAACAAGAAAACAGTTAGATTTAATTCCCTATTTTGGAATCCAGGCTCTGAGGCCGTAGATTGCTTTACACAGAACTGGGCTGGTCATAACAATTGGTTAGTTCCACCCATACATTTAGTTATTCCAGCTATTAGACACTTGGTTCAATGCAAGGCTAAGGGCACTTTAGTTATCCCAAAATGGCCTTCTTCGCCATTCTGGCCTTTCATCTTTAAGCACGGTTTATCCTATCATGCTTATGTCTCGGATGTTATAGAGTTCAAAAACCCACACGGTATATATGTCCAAGGAATGAATAAAAAGTGTTTATTCGGATCTTCTGAGTTCAATGTACCTGTTATGGTGGTAAAACTTGACGCCTGTTAGTCGTCATAGTTCATACGCTGTTCAACACATGTGATGTGTATTTGATATTATCTTAGCTAGTGTTTAATTATGTGTGTCACAGTTTTATATAGTTTTAACGTTTTGAGTTGGTATAATAGTGGTGTATTGCAGTTGTATATGCATATAGGCCCTGGTACACCTTTTGATAGAATTAATTCGTTAATGCATTATTTAATACAATAGCGTGCGTGCATTACAGAGTTTAATTACGTTTTCTGTTTTGTTTCTATAGAACACTGGTGTATTGCAGTTGGATGCTACACTATAGATTGAAGTCATATTGTATATGTCAGAATATTGTGTATTACAGAAGTTTTGCATATTGTTGGTGTATTGCAGACGTTTTGTAGATCCTGGTACACTATTTTGTTTTGTAAATAGCTGGTGTATTGCAGATGTACGGCAGGTCCTGGTACACCTTGCCAAATGGCTACCGTAATACAAACTTACTTTGATGTAATTTTACATTTTTCAGATTTATTTTCGGTCGGGAGATGGACTAAAGATACTCTTACTAGCAAAGACTCCAATTTACAGCAACTCTACGATCTATTACCTACATACTGCCTTAATTCCAAAGCTAAGAACACATATAAACAATACAGGTATGCTTTTAATTCATTTTGTAGATGGTGCAAATCATTCACTCCCAGTGTTTGTTGTATGCCAGCTTCTGAAACTGACGTTTCTCTGTATCTAGTACATTTAGCACAGACTTCCCAGTCTTCATCTAAGATACAGACACATGTTCACGCCATCAGTTGGGCGCATTCACTTGCTGGCTATACAGACCCGTGTGGGTCGTCATTAGTACAAAGTGTGAAAGAAGGTGCACTGAGAGATACAGGTCGTCCAGTGGTTAAAAAGGAGCCTATATCTCCTCAGAATTTAGCTTCCCTTGTAGATTTGTATGGATCAAACTTGAGTTCTCTATTTGATATTAGAATTTCTTGTATGTGTTTGCTCGCTTTTGCAGGTTTTTTGCGTTTTTCAGAACTAGCTCAATTAAAAATGAGTCATGTTCGAATCTTCACTACACATATGATTCTTTATATAGGTAGTAAAACTGATGTGTATAATAAAGGTAACGAGGTATATATTTCCAAAACCAACACAAAAACCTGTCCTGTCTCTATGTTAGAGCGCTATATAAAGCTCAGTAATATCAAAGCTTCATCTTGTGAATATTTATTCAGAGGTTTATCTTATTGTAAGAAGTCCAATACATATAAGCTTAAAAAGCCCAACAAACCTCTTTCTTATACAAGAACTAGGGAAATTATTTTGTCAGCTTTTCAGTCTATTGGTTTAGATAAAACCAAGTTCGGTCTCCACAGCTTAAGGTCAGGGGGCGCCACAGCAGCCGCTGTTTCAGGCGTCAATGACAGAGTGTTTAAAAAACATGGTCGATGGAGCACAGACAAAGCTAAGGATGGATACGTAAGAGAAAATATAGAAGAAAAATTGTCAGTTTCTAAAAATCTTGGTATCTGAGTGATCAGTTAATGTTCCTTCTTAATTTTCGTCTCTTTCTTTATCTTCGACGTAACTGCACTCACAGAGCGCTTCACATCCTATATCGAGTTATAGTTTTATTTATAAATAATTTATGTTCGTTTGAGTGGAACGAATTAGAACATAAATAAATTTATTATTGTTACTTAAACTCGTCGTTTATTTATTTATAAACTTCTTCTTCTGTTATTTATAGTAACTTAAAAGTTCCGCACGGGTGATCCCCGTGAATGTAATACATATAGTCATTCGAAGGCTCTGTCTCTAACGCAGTAGACGTGTTTTCAGTTGTATACCCACCCACCCTCCCTGTAAGGTTTATTCGGTTCAGCTTATATTTACGTTTAAATGATACTAATATATTATTTTTGTATTTTGTAGATATCTTGGGATAAGGGCGAATGATTCGTTTTAATTGTATAATATACTAGTATATTAAAGATTTAACTGCACTCACAGAGCGCTTCACATCCTATATCGAGTTATAGTTTTATTTATAAATAATTTATGTTCGTTTGAGTGGAACGAATTAGAACATAAAGGGTAAAACGTTGCCTCTACGGGGATTTAACATGTTGAAAAACCAGGCAAATGGCGGCAAATTGCGCATATGACGTAAAACGTCACCAAGGACATCACTTCCGATGTAAACATCGTCATTTTCGCATGTGTAAAACCCCCACACCGCTGACATTTTCCTTTCTACAGACATACTTTATGACAATCGTGGATGCGCATACATATTTCCTGTTACGACTAGGTACAAATAAGTGAAAAATATCAATAATTATTCAAATTTATTTGATTTTCTACGGATATGAAGAGTATTTCACTGTCACAGTCACTGTGGTTCCTACAGTAACCAATGCTTAACTGTTCAAATGTTGCTTAAGGTACAATAGAAATTACATTATTTCTAAGAAAAATAAATAGCATGTGCTTAAAAGTTTGCAAAACTTACAGGATTGCATAAAGTGTAAAATTAAATCGGCTTAAGTTGTAAAAAGTCAGGACATTCCTTAATTAAACCCGCCATATCTGACATGGATGAAGATGTTTTGGAATACAAGATTCCATTTTGAAGATCAATAAGTGCGTATAACATTTGATTTGAAGTATCACTAACGAGAGTTGAAGTGCCATAATTGATTGTGTTAATTTGATAAAATTAACTTAATTGCCATATTTTTGTT
Organism: Anadara kagoshimensis; assembly: GCA_021292105.1. NCBI lineage: Eukaryota > Metazoa > Mollusca > Bivalvia > Arcoida > Arcidae > Anadara > Anadara kagoshimensis. The sequence goes on from CM037858.1 coordinate 43,289,235, forward strand.
ACACGAAGACAATTATTCGAAGTTACGTGCCTGCTTTATTTTAGAATTTCAAACAGAACAGATAGATGAAGTTTTACCTCCACTGAAATAATTCAGACTTAAAAAAGTGGAATGATACGGTTTTACTATCAGGTCAGAGATTCCTACAATTATATATAGTGGCCAACTGATACAAGAACACTAAAGAGAAATCAGAAGCATTCAGGAAGTGAACTGTCACTAGAATAAAAGTGAATTTGTTTCTTTCAAGGCATAAAACTTATTAAAGGAACCGTTTCATAGTGATTTTCACATTTTTAAAATCATTAAAAATATGTGATAACAATTGATGTAGGTTTTTCAAAATGATGAGAAGATCGACACCCCAAGTTAAAATTATATTTTATTCATACATACGCTAGCCCTGATGTTATAATTGCCATAAATTGCCACGAAAGCCAGGACAACTTCCTAATTAAACAATGTGGATATGATCTTAGCATTGTAATTAACGATAAGAAAAAAAGCTAAAGAAAGGTCAAGCTTGAAAGATTCTTTAAACTGTATTGAGACACTCAAATCTAAAATGGCAGATGGAGCCAGAAAACCTAGATAAAGTACTGACCCTTAAACATGGTTGCTGATTAAACTGTCACATGAGAATATGTCCGGCAAGAACCACTACGATAGGAATACGGAAATTTAACCCACCAAGATAATTTTTTCTTGAGTTCCTAAGCTGAATAGGGAAGTTTTTCTTAATAATTATACAAATATAAATAAATATTGTTTGGGCACATCATATTAAAAGCCAATATAATTTACTAGTAGTTAAATTACTTCCTCGACCAATTAAAATGTGTTAAACTTCTAAAAGGAAAACATTATATTCAAGGCTAGACAATACCGTTCCCGGTACATGCAAGGAAGTTAACATAATAAACATTACCGGTATATATGATAAATTTGAGGTAAGTTAGATTAGACTGGCTACCAAGTGCATCAGATATTGGTTCTACATTCAAAATGTCATATTAGGCAATAACCAAGTAAGTTTAAGATATACATTTTTATATATAATTTTTTGTAAAATATGTTAAATCAAATTTTAAATACTGTTATAATATTTACAGGCAAGTTTTTTAGGAATGGCGTTTATAAATGATCTTTTTTATACTATGGTTCTCCCCTTTTTAAATGAATGTGAATATTAGACAGCAAATTAATATTTTTTAAAATGCTTGTCATGATAATTTTTAATTTAACAATATGAAAGAAAAAGACAGATTTTAACGAAATTTGAAAACAAAATCAATTCATCAATTACCTTAATGTTTTCTTATTATATACACTAATGTTTTGCCATATATATATTCGTATATATATAATTTGTTCAGCGTATACAGAAATATATTACGCAAATCAAAATGCAAATGAAAACATTAAGGCCATTCATTATTGTTAATCAAATATAAATATACCAGGCTGTCAAAATCACAATCATTTCCTCCAAGTACCTGTTGTCTAGCTAGCTACACCCTTCACGTATGATATCAAATTGAGAATGAAAAACCTATAGGATTTACGTCACCATAGGAGGTGCTTACCTTTCCGGAGCAACCGGTCTCAATTCCTAGGTGACATTTAATTTTACTTTGAATTGTGATTGTGATCTGGTCATGGATTGGTACGTTGTTTTTTATTTCTAAAATATCCAAGATTTAGCATATCGTTAAATTTCAAATTAATAAATATCATACCAACAATACTTCCTAAAATTTCATTGAAAAATGATTATAATAATTTTATTAGTTACATTTAAAATTAATATAGTCGTTTATTATATAACTTCCTATAAGTATTTTTCAATTGAGCAAAGGCCACTGATGGATGATGTTTTCAATGGTTTAATTTATTTGTGTCAATGATTCAAATGAATAAATTTCCGCAGCATTTCTTGGAAAAGCAGGTCATATGCACGTGACAAAGTCATAAGTACACACTTAAGTATGTACTTAAGTTAAATCTTAACAAAGATTAATAATTAAATCGAAACTCCTTTCACAAAAGCTCGTATTAAATCTATGTAAAAATCTATATTTCTTATGTCATTCTCAATTTGGCCTTATTTTTGTTTAGATGATTGGGATATAATTTCAAAAAGGTTACTAAAAGAAGCATTTTTCAAAGTGTTTTTTGCGTTGATAATTTTTTTAATATATGTGTTATAGTTTCACTTCAACCTTCAAGTGTTGACAAAATAGTATAAATAGTTGATAAGTTTAATGTCTCTGTGTCTAGGATTGTCCTGGATATATTTGACGTCTCATAGTTCCATGTTCCTTTCACACAATTTTGATTACACACGTGGCGGGTGTAGCTAAATAGGAGGTGCTTACCCTTCCGGAGCACACATCCTCACTTCCCTGGTGGAAGTTCACGTGTCTAACCTAACTTGTTAGTTCCAAAGTTTTTACTTTGCTTCTGGATTGTGATTCGGACATGGATTAGTACGTTTGTTTTTGATTAATAAAATTATAACATAAGATATTGATCAAGAGCTTGATATATTGTCAGATTTTCTGAAAACGGATGTAAATTTCATCTTCTTATATTGTCTTCGTGACCCAAAAATGAGGAAATAAAAAATGTCTAGATATTTTCGGGGAAGTTAAGTTATTGATGTTCGTAATCGATTTTTTAAAACTAAAGTTTCTATAAAAGGTTTTGTTTTATATAGTTAACATTTAAATGTATGGTAAAACTACCTCACATCTCTTTACATTATACCATCATAGCTGCAGGAGTTGACAAAAACACCAATTGATTGAAATTCAGAAAATTTTAAATGTTTTCCAATTTTAATTTTGAGAACATAACTTTACAAATAACTTTTGAGACAGTAATATGCAAATTAATTATTACAGTTATCTTGCATTGAGTTTGAAGTGGAGTAGCCGAGACACATAATTTTACAAATATTTTTTATGTACATAAATATACTTAGTATCGGTAACTATTTCTTAATTTTATTTTTCAGGTGCATTATTCATAATTTCTGATACCTCGGACATCTACAAAATGGCGTGGATTTTGATTTTGTTTAGTATATTACCAAATGTGTATGTAGAATTCACAATTCTTTTATGTTACTATATTTACATCTGTAATGTTTTAGTTCTATAAAACTCTTTTCGAAACAAAATTTAATTAAATGACAATAATTACCGTTGATAAAGTGACATCACTAAATATAATGGTGGATAATTCCCCGAGGAAATCACAAACTCAGTAGGCAATAGTTTGGAATTGTTGTCAGATAAATACTATTTTCTTAATTTGCTGCAAGTTGAACTCTTAATTTCCTCAAAAATAAGGTATACTCCCTTATGCAAAGTATTACCTTAGCCAAATTTAGTAAAATATATATTGGTCCTTTTGGTATCTTTTCAGCAACTTAAAACAAAAACTGTCACACAATTTTGGTCCAAGCACTTCTGATGAGGAATGGTATTCCGAATCGGCCGTCTAGTGCTGTAATATTAAAACTGGTATAATATGTAATTTAAACCACTGCCCTCAGGTAAATTTGGTAAAATATATTTTGGTCCTCTGAGTATCTTTTCAATAGCTTGAAAAAATTTTTGGTTTATAGATGAGGAAATTGTATCCGAAATGGGCGTATAGTGCTGTAAAATTTAAACTGGTATAATACGAAATGATTCGTGTACGTGATGTTGTTTATTGGCTTTCCAGTAACTCGCCATATATGTTGTGGCCAGAATTGTTTTAAATTTCTTTGAAAATTAAATGTATTTAAAAAAATATTACAATATATATATATATATATATATATATATATATATATATATATATATATATATATATATATATATATATATAGTGAAACCTCCCTAAACCGGACACTCTCTAAACCGGACAACTCTCTATTCCGGACAAAATATTTGGTCCCGAATTTATCCTTCTTTATTTTAACTAACAAGAACCTCTCTAAACCGGACACTCTCTATTCCGGACACCGGACAAACTTTTTAGTCCCAAGTTGCTTATATCCTTAAAATTGAACCTCTCTTAACCGGACAACATTTTTTTATTTTAAATACTTGTTTTTTCCTTTTTAAATATATTAGTTTTAAACAGATTTATAATAATATTCAATTATGGACACTTAAAAATCAAAAGTTTTCTTATTTTTTATTCTTATTTAAAATATTTGGTATTCAATTTAATCCCTCGTGTATTTATATTTTAAATATTTTTCATCTATATATTTTTTCTATTTCTTTTTGTGATTTTCTTTCTAATCTAAATTTGTTCATTAATTTACTTATCAGTTGACACAATTACTTAAGATAAGCACTTCTATATAATCTTATCATATTATCTATAGTTGATACAGTTGTTTTGTTAATTATTATCCAGTAACATCTTATGGATCAAGGGATTGGAAAGGTTTCAACACTATTGTTGTCCTGTCAGGGATTGATAAAGGTAGTGTCGTTTGCCTTTAGTACCCTAATTAGCACCCTATTAAGAAAGTGAATTAAAGGTGATTTAAAACCAATTCAAACAGAGCATTTATGTATAGCATATCCTATAATACATTGATATGTACAGTGTTGTTGATTATGGCTTCTCTGACATTTATCACATTTAGTTAAGGGGAGATAAGCTAGGTTAAAATTTCAAAACCTCCTTAAACCGGACACCTCCCTAAACCGGACAAAAGGTATGGTCCGGAGCTTGTCCGGTTTAGAGAGGTTTTACTGTTTTTATATATAACAATTGATTCGTTTAGAAGTAGCCTTAACAGTGCTATAAACGCAACAGTCGTACAAAACATACTAAGCAAATCAAGCCAGTGCACGTTATTTAGTTTGATTGGCATGGTACTGAAAGTTTATCACTACAAACGTCATTTATAGACAGCTCAATTGTAAAGTAACTTGTTTCCTACTTGATGTTCAAACTTGAAACCTTATACATTGCCTCTGACACTTTGGCTGCGTTATCTACCGTCCAACCAAAAGGGAAACTTTATGATTTCCCAGCATGCATAAAACACTATATATCTTACACTGCATCAGTTGTGTATTTCAACTACAGTTGTATATAAATTTTGGTCCTTTGGGTATCTTTCAAACAATTTAAAAATGTTGGTTTCATAATGTTGATACGAGCAATACCGATTAGGAAATTGTAACCGAAACGGATGTCTAGTGCTGTAAAATTAAAACTGGTATAATACGTATGTAATAATACGTATACGTGATATCGTTTATTGGCTATTCCAGCAATCGTGAATGAAATTGTTATGAATTTCTTTTAAGATTAAAAATATTTTCAAAAAATACAATATATATATATTAGGTTTAGAAGTAGCCTTTATAGTGGTATAAACTCCACAGTCGTACAAAGCATACTAGGCGAATCAAGCCAGCGTACGTTATTCAGTTTGCTTGGCACGGCAACGGAAGTTTATCAATACAAACGTCATTTCTAGACAGCTCAATTGTAAAGTAACAGAAAACACGTTTTTATGACACCTTGACTCTGTTATCTACCGTCTAAGATAACGGGACACTTACTACCATGCTTAAACCACCATATATCTAACACTACATCAATTCCAACTAGCTAGGTCTTGGATTCCAACCCCAGTCAGAATCCGCGTCTTTTTCATTTCGTTGGAGTTGACCTGTTAATTAACGGATCGCCGGTCACGCCCACAATGTTCCGACAAAGGGTCGATATGCTTGAATTACACGCAAAAAGAATGAAAACTCGGCCTTATTTGTGCGGTTTTATGACGTCACTGACACTAGAACGTCATTAGTTGCCGTGACGCTGCTTTGGTACCTTGATGGCGGCCAGTGTTGGAGCATTGTGGGCGTGGCCGGCGATACGTCAATTGTTTTAATTGACCATAATTCAAGTTGACAAGGACCCTTAAGAAGTAAACTTTGAAACTCCTTGTCATGACTTAAAAAGACTAGGACTATAAACTAATGACTCCATCTTGACCATTTGCTTTTTGTCGAAAATGATTTTCTTTCAGACTGACCCATATGAGGTATATTCCCTCCTGTTTGAACCAGGCTTTCCGTGGTATCCATATGTTCTCAATATATTGTAATCTTGATTTTACAGCATATCAGTTGAACAGTGGGATATGTTTATTTTTACCCAAGAATGGCCACCAGCAGTGTGTATTCTGGGAGAACTAAAGGTAAAAACATAATAAATGCAGGAATTCCATGTGTATCTTGAATACTATTTTTTCGGCAAATTTTTGTGAAAACTGATTCAAATTCCGGGCAAGGTGAATCAAATTGATACAAAACAGTTACGATAAAAACAATGAATTGTTATTCAATATATGTGGAATTGTTGTCCAAACAGGAGGTGCTTACTCTTCCATAGCGACCGGTCCCACTTCCCTGGTGGAAGTTCATGTGTTTAATCTTTGCCAGCTTCAAATGTATTTCTTACTTCCGGATTGTGATTTGAAAATGGATTGGTATGTTTATTTTTAATTTAATATACCTTTCTAAACTTAATTTGCGTACATGGAATATATTTCTTTCAATGTTGCACTTATGAGTAAAGGATTGGATGATGTTGTATATGTTATACTCCAAATAAAAGTTACCTCGTAAAACATCGTGGTTAATTCATTTGAATACAATTTTAATTGTGTAAAAAGGACCTCCTTTCTCTAGTTTGGTGTATATAATGGCGGTAGTGTAAGGATGTCATGAATATCTAATAGATAGATAAAAGTACAAGGGCGCAGAGGTGAATGACTTCCACAAGCTGACAAAAATTCACCCTAAGATAAAGTTCTTTCGTTAATCGTCGTGGTTATTTTCATATTTGAAATACTAATGTTACTGTTTATAAAGGATCCCCTTCTTCTAGTTGTATATATTGGGCTAGTTTAATCTATAGTTAGATAAAAGTAAAGGCGAGTTGAGTTTAGTAATGGTGTTTAACGTCCCAGTCAAGAATATTTCATTTATATCGAGATGTCCCCAGCTATAGGCGAAGGTGTAGAAATTTTGCCTGTGCGTTGCGCTGATGGCATTTTTCATAATTCAAGTATCATAACACTGTTGTTTACTATTTATCATTTGTGTAATCCCCATATTTACAGTACAGTCGAACCTATGTTAAAGACCATCTCTATATGAGGGATACCAGCTTATAAAGATTAGTAAAATTGTATTCGAATGGCTCTTTATTCATATTTTATTAACCTATATATAAGGACTACCTGCCTATAAAGGCCACTGTCACTGTTCCAATGGGTGGCCTTTATAGACAATTTTGACTAAACGTTCTTTTAGATGTAACCACAATGGTTTACAAAAAAAAAACACTTTTATTTGCGTGCATCCTGCACGTTATCTAACAATTAGATGTTCATGACACCCCTACACTACTTCAAATATTCATCAAACTATAGAAAGTGTGTCATTTATACATAATTATGTTTGTATTAAATTGTCGTAACATGCATCTCTTTTATTCTACAGCATCACAAATGTAGCATACCAAATGAAGTAAAGACTTGGATAATTCATGGTTTATGGTAATATATATATATATATATTATTTTTTGTTATTCTTAGCCAATCAATAATAAATAGAAACAAAACAGAGTAATATTACAGTTACTGCAACTGAATACCAAACGCGCGCAATGGCAATGATTAAGATGTTTTGACGAAATCGTATCGGAAAGAATATGATGAAAAGAGAAAAAGATATTTCGAACAAGTTTCTTTTAGAAGGGGTGGGGTTCATTTTAATTTTTTGTAGTGGAATAATATCAATTAATACCTTTAGAACAAAGAATATTACTAAATATGCAAGATATTTTTATTTTAGGCCAACAAAAAATGCTTCAGTAGGACCCACGTGTTGTAATGAGTCTTGGCCATTTAGCGTCAAACCTATCAAGGTACTCGAACTTTTAGTATTAATTAATAATCAGGTTATTTAAACAACATATTTTTATGCTATCATCATTAGTTTGGATAACCCGAACTAAAGTTTTTTGGTTAAAACATTTTAAATGAAAAAAAAAATGGAATGGATATGCAGATGAATAAGCTTTTCTTTTTCTTCTTTTACTACAATAAGACTTCTGGAAGTTAGTTGCTTTTAAGCATTTTGCAACAATTCAACTAATTTGCAAAACGCAACTTGTTCATTTAAGACTTATAAGTATTTTGTTTAGGATCTTTTACCAGAAATGAAGATAAAATGGCCAAATATGTTGGACGACACACCTCCATATGAGTTCTGGTACGTAGCAATATAATATGTAATTATGATTCCCCATCACCGAAGGTGGGGAATCATATTGTTTTCGTTCTGTTTCTTCTTATTATGATTCCCACCACCAAAGGTGGGGAATCATATTGTTTTCGTTCTGTTTCTTCTTATTCTTTTTCTTATTATTATTATTCTCTCAAGACCTACCATCATAGTATATGCTGATGCAGATCTCGGAAACGGCTTGATGGTTTTAGATGAAATTTGGTACCAATTATCTGTTATCTGTGTAGGTATGATCAATTTCTCTTATCTCGAAGTTAGGTGGGTGTAAATTGCGTAATTAAATACATAGTTGAATACCCGGGGAAATCAATTCTGTATGGACATAAGCTGGTTATGACACTTTAATTAGACCAAGCCAATGCTGTCACCTATGAGTAACTCCAATATGAGTGACCGTTACTCAAGCATGAAATCTTGTAAATGAACAATTTAATTGGACAAATCCAAGTAATAGATCAGTACGGGTGCAGGACAAAACGTACCCATGCCATGACGCACCCTACCAGAACGTACCCATTTTTGGACGAAACGCACCCACCAAAATGTACCCATACCAGAACGTAACCACCAAAACGTACCCGCCAAAACGTTCTGGCAAAAGGTACGTTTTGTCTATAACCCATCTGTATAATACCAAGTCAGCCAATATAAAAGTTAAAGTCAAATGTTCTCTAAAAAAACCCAGACATATCAGATGTATAATTTAGATAATATGTAGTTTATGGATGGTGGGGAATCATACGTAACTGGTATCCCAGCTACAATCTCTAGTTTTATTATTGTAATGTATAAACATGGGGTCCAATATTCGCAAGCGATCGATTAATGGAATAGAAAAATATGAATGTTTTCGTCGTATTAATATTTATTAATTGTTTCGTAAGTGCTCACACTTCCGGAGAACATTGCTTTACTTTCCTTGTGGAAGTCCACGTGATTAACTTAATTTGTCAGTTTCAAATTTTTTACTTTGTTTTATGATTGAGATTTGGACATAGATTAGTATGTTTGTTTTTGTATTTGTATTATCTGCATTTTTGTATTGTTAGGGGTTATGAAAAGAAATGAGAGCGAAAACTATTAATTCCACAATTTTGGTCCGACCCCTACTGATGATAAATGTATGCAGTTATCATATACCAAACTTGTATCATATTTCAGGGAGCACGAGTGGACTAAACATGGGACCTGTGCTACAAGCGTTCCTACTACAGCTAATGAACATAAGTATTTCTCAACAACCTTAAAACTCAATGATAAATACGACGCTTCGAAGTGAGTTTCATCTTTTGTTAACTTTTCTTTGCATGCCTTAATGAGGATCTGCCTTTTTTTAACAATAGTATCAACGTTTAAATAATGAACGTTAACTTTCGCTACAGTAAAATCGTGTTATGCTCTTAACAAAGGTTAATACTATGGAACGTGTGCAGGGAATATGGATACAAGCACTTTTAATACTAATTACACGTTCTTTTGGTTATTGTAATATACAAAAAGATGTGTTACTTAAAAAGGTCCCAGTAAAGATACTATGATAATGTTCTATAGGTGCGTCATTAGTGAAAAACACCAGTCACTTCTTTTTTATTAGAAATGCAGTGTTTAATACATCTGAAAATTTTACTTGAGCAGGTACTCTTTCATATCATCACGTTGTACAACAAAGTGACTAAGAGACAATTACAGAAATTAAAGTTAAATCCTGTGATATTCCTGTTTTGGTTTTGACATGTGTATCTTTATTATTATAAAATCATATTAACGTTCCCATTTCAAATTGGAAATTATTTCTTAACATCAGGTTTGGTGAAACACGTAACTACGGTGCAATTAATTAATTCTTGCCGGTCGTTGCTCTCAGTATTTTTGCTTACACATTTTTGCTGTATTTGAAATAATTTATTTCATAATTTTTCATTTATTTTTAGACTGTTAAACAAACACGGTATAATACCTTCCAAAACAGCTTCATACAATGTAAGTATTAAAACTTTAGTAACTCCAGTATTATCTTCTGATATATGTGATGGCCTTAGTTGTCAGTTAAGTGATGGCTTACTGATCACAACGACTCTGTCATTCCTTCAGTTCGAGTCCCACATGATCAGATCAGATGCACAATCAGAAAGAGGGTCGGTTTGCTTGCCGAAACTTGATAGTTTCCTTTAAGTACTCCAGTATCCTCCATCATCCCAGAACTAACAGTTTTAATATGTGGAAGAATCATGACTGAATAACTCCGCTCGAATCCAGTCGACAATCAAACTAAAATGTATTTTCTGATTCATCGATGCATCGAAAATACGTTTTAACAGTAATATAAGGAATTTTGATTTATATAATTTCTTATTATGACATTTTAAAGTTGTAACTCTCGATAATCAAAACTAAGGCTTATACTAAAATCCATATATTATATTGCTTGATGATTTGTTTCTTTATTCGTATAATGCATACTTTTTACAGAAGGTTGTTAAATTTGGAGAGAGGACTGTAGTAAAATCTTTCAACGCCACATCCATATATACATATCCAACCTACTTTAAAGCCCACCTCTATATAAGGGCCACCTGCTTATAGAGGCCAGTAGAATCCGAATTGTTCTTTATTCACATTATTTGAACCTGTATATAAAGGCCACCTGCCCTTAAAGGCCACTTTTACTGGTTTTCTTGGGTGGCTTTTATAGACAGGTTTGACTGTATATATATAAGATTTGAGATTATATGTATGACATATATCCCAGTCAGCTTGATTTAAAAGATACGACTGATTTTTCAAGTTTTGCTTCATATTTAGACTTGTGCCTCAATTATGACGGCAACGAAAGGCTACATCTAAAGCTGAATGTCAAACGTGATGACTTCAGTTTTTTATTGCTAACTTCTCTTTTCTGTGCAGCAATATACCTTCTTCTCCTGCTTATGGTGTATTTGTTTCACAATTATTACGCTAAGGTAGAGCTTGTTCTCACTACAGTAATGTGATAAAACAAAGCAAGCTGCTGCTTACAAATAAATTGATGACGTAAGGATATTGCATGCCTGAGCTTATCAAAGCCATGAAAACATTTTATGATCGTCATCACAATATTGTTGATAAGCATGACGTTTCTGTATCAAAAATTACCCTGAATATATATTTGACGTTCCTAAGTTCCTTGTACCTTTTATTCCTAATCTTAATTACATATGTGACGGGTATAGCTTGCTAAACAGGAGGTGCTTACTTCCGGAGCGCCCGACGTCACTTCCCTGGTGGTAGTGCACTTGCCTTATTTGCCAGATTCAAGTTTTTACTTTGGTTTGGGATTGTGGTTTGGGCATAGATTTGTATGTTCGGTTTTTATTCTGTATGTTTTCATGCACGTAGGCCTCAAGTGTAGACCATAATATCTTAATATATCTGAGACACTGCATTGTATCTTATTATATGTTGATTTTTGTTCAATTTTCGTATCTTTAATACAGTATACACAGTTTATGGCAGCATTATCACAGGAGTTAGATGGTGCGTTACCATTAATCCAGTGTTTACACGATGAGGTAAATTATTAAATATTTTGTCTGTATCCAAAATTACCTTAGATATATTTGACGTTGTTCTTAGTTCCATGTTCCTCAATTTTGCTTACACACATGGCTATAGTGAATTTTTTCCCGGTAAATATTTCCTCTTCATTCAATTCTCTTTTGTTTCAAGTATTTTGATTGGTTGGGTCTTTCCGGTTATGTCTGCATTAATGCATTGGCTCTCAGTGGCATCATCGTATAATCGACGATGTACCGGGACAATTAAATGCCTAAACTATAGCGATGGCGTTATTTTCTTGCTATGGCAAGTATTGTTGAATGTGTTGATTTGTTGTTGAAAAAATCTATAAATTGAATTTTAACAAATGAAAATACTTGTTCTTGTTGTCATGGAAGTATGACATTTTCCACACGTAACTTAATTCACATAATAGTGCAGTGCGCAGATTATCCAATTCGTTCATATTTTCATTAAGAAGAAAATTTAGTTCATTTCTTTACTTTCTATAATAACCACAATAGTCAATTACCCAGCAATTGAAAGTTATGTATGAAAACTGAAGTAAAGATTTGTATTTATTTTACATCCAGAGCACAAATCAGCATGTGATCTTTGAAATAGAGATCTGTTTGGACAAGCTGTCATTTGCGCCAGTGAACTGCTACCCGGGAAAGATATGGAGCAATTGTGTGAAATTAAGCCAGATATATTACCCCCCAATACCAGGAGTGGACCCTGAACTTGTTCAAAGGGAAGCTGTTGTTTAGTTCTTTAGTTTTTCGATGTAGGCGTAAAATATCTTTATTGAAAATGACAATAAAATTACATAGCCATAAACCATCAATTATTATTAAGCTATTTGTTTGTGACAGTGATACTGCCTAATTGCCTATTTACTTCAACTTGGTTACAACTGAAAGCTATTTTAATCATTTATAATTGTATGGAAAGAGACATTTGGTACTTTTGTGAATTAACATGTTGAAAACCGACATGTTTATATATCGGAAGTGATGACCATGTGAAATACATGTATATGCAAAAAGAATTATTTTTGTTTAGATAGTTAAGCGCGTTTAATCCACAAAACGCCACTTTTTTCTCTGCATAGGGACATTGTATGTTAAGTGATGTTTTTGAGAATCGCTATTTATAGTAACATAATGATGTCAGTTTTATTTTGTCCGATTGAAATTTGTAAAAATAACCAAAATGACTAAAAGAAAATTAAATTATCTCCTTTTATATAGCTTTCGTTTTCTTTTAATAACATATTTTACCTTTTTAAAAGGTATTAAAAATAATTTTTTTTTTGGTAACTTACTGTGCTGTAAATATAAAACTAATATAATATTTCATAACAAAAGACTCACTTTCTATACATATTGTTCAATAAAATTGGACCATTTGTGACATATCAATACATTTTAGCCTTCCAAAAGATAATATTTGTAAGCCTTTCAATACAACTATATGACCCTTTTGTTGCATATTCACATCTTTTTACACGTTGGGTCTTTTGCCATACATCAATACATAAACCTTCGAAACAAGATCACCTTTTCTACTTTTTCAATAATTTTTAACCACAAAAAATGGTCTTTTGGTACATATCAACAATTTTTTTTACCTTCCAAAGATTTTCTTTCCTAGACTTTCAATACATTTTATTTTGTGGCATATTCATATCTGTTGACCTTCCAAAAGGTGACCTGTCCTAGCCGTTCAATCGAGACTTTTTTGTGATATATCCTGATCTTAAACAAGATGACCTTTCTTTACATTTGATATAAAAAAATTTCATTTTCATCAGGATCTTTCTCTTAATGCAAATGTAAATTTAAAAAATATTTCAGTCCCAGCTGAAAGCGGAGAAAAGTAATTTTGTAGCACGCCCATTTAAGATTCTACACTTATATCGAGGCAGTCAGTTCAGGGAGAGTGAATAAAAATTAAGTAACCAGAAGAAACCTCCGACCTTTGCTTAGCGAACTGGCAAACTTTCTCACTGAATTCGAACGCAAGTAATGAAATGACTGTGGTCCATATGAACGCGCTTTAGAACACACGACAACCAATGTCCAATAAAGTCTTGGCGTGAGGTGAGATGTATATCTATTATTCAACAAGAAATAATACTTTCATATACTAGTAATAATAAGAAAAAGCCATTTTGTGTGACAAAATATAATGTATTAATAACATGTACCCGTGATGTCAAATAACAAAAATTAACAAAAGTATACAAGTTCATTTTCTAATTTTAGTTTGAGATGCTTTATAGTGACAATCCATGCGCACATCCATCCATACAAAGAATAAGTAATGTCCTACTTACTGTCGATACGATTTCAAGTCTATAAAAGAATTCCGATAACAGATACTGGAACACGTTTTTTGTCCCAATCAACAGTACCATCAGAAGTCCTTAAATTACATTACCTGTTTTCATGATTTTTTTAATTTACATTTATAAAACAAGTTACTACAAAATGTCCTATGTTATTCAATTTAATAATCAAGAAATCTTAGTGGAGAAAAGTGGACCCGTCTCCAAGTACCTGTTATTTCAACTTATAGATTTCTAACAGGGAAAAAGCAATTGAACATAGATATTAAAGTCCAAATTCTGATACAGAACATATCCTAGAACAACCCTCATCATTTGACAACTTCTTCCCTCCTTCTAGCACTTTTCTCTCTCTTCACAGCACTTTTAATATTATCATCAAATATATCGGCTACGTCGGACTCATCACGTCGTAAATTATATTGTTTTCTTAAATCAATCTTCTTTTTTCGGTGTTCCTGTGATGTTTCCATAAGTTCACTGAAATAAATATTAACCAGAATATTATTTTAATATGAATATATTATCTTTTACATCAAAACGTTGTAGTTAAATAGAACTTGTACGTAAAATGTGTCGAGAGCCAAGTGCTGTAAACATTTATTTAAAATGTTTAACCACATACATTATGTATTGCTTTTGATGAGTCTTTACTGGTTGTCTGAGGCATTGTGATGTGTCAGTCTTTTGTGGTTGTCTATTACATTGAGAAACATCCTTCTTTATTGTTTTTTCTGTGACATTTTGGGTAAGTGTGTTAAATATTCCGCTTTTACAAATCTGATATAACACAAGAACATAAATTGAATACGGCAAGATAAAATCTTTTTGACTGGTAATTGCTGACCCATTTTATCATCATTATGATTTAATAGAACTCATACATGCATTACAAGTCAAAAGCAAACATACCAATCCATGTCCATATCACAATCCAAAAGCAAAATAAAAACTTTTAAACAAGCAAATTAAATAACATAATGTAGATAATTCATTCCAAGCATTCGTTTCAAGCATTTTGACTGTTCAATTCTTTGCTGGTATATTTGCATGAAAGAATTGGTTCTCGCCACCGTCATGTTAATATAGACGATACACAAAGACTTTTTAATTCATACGCCATAGCGATACAATTTTTTAATTTATACAGTCGTGTTACTGTTTAAATTGTTAAATTGTTCGTTTTAAAAAAAACTATAAATCGAGTAGATGGAAATAATTGTTTTTTGTTTCGGGAAAATAGGACGATGGGCATTTTGTACAGCTAAATTCGCTACACGTATAAAAGAAAATTTAATTTCGTTTCGACACTATTTGTAACTTTCCTATGTTGTTAAAAATTATATTAATACAATTAGCAAAATGATACTTACGAATAATCAATGTATCCATTCTTGTCTTTATCCAGTCTATCCATCAAAATTTCGATTTGTTTAACGCTAATCTGTATACCATTTTTCTATCAAAATTAATTACAAGGAAATTACAGTGCATGTTTACACTAAGAATGCTTATTGTAAAATAAGTGGGATGGTTAATTCAATTTTGCCTATTAAAGAATCCACGTCCCAAAATTCATAACCATTCCTTTTTCTTAATTTAAATTTAGCATTTTAGCAGTCTCTTTGGGAATTACAAAAAAGCATTTTTGTAAAAACTCAATACAAAAGTAATAAGCTGAAAGTAATCTTCAAAATAACACTTTAACCTGAATATCCTTAATATTTACAAAATAAATTTTAAATTGTCAGATTTAAATTAAGGAAAGGTTTAGTTAAGTAATGATAGTAAAATTTGGGTCAGTGACTTGTCTCATGTATGTTTGTTGTTTTGTGTCTTAACAGCATTAAGCTATTGCCAGTAAACGTTTTCTGTTTTTTCTATCATGAAAGTAAAATTCTCTGCGAGACTTTCCCTAAAACAAAATACAAGAAACAATACTACACAATTTCAAGACAAACCAATGCCAAACCTTTCAGTTTTAATAACTTATTTATTTATGTTTTTATAGATAAATATAATAATTCCATTGTTTCATACCTTTTCCAGAAGCTAAACTGTAATAGTTATTAGTCCTTCAAAACATCCATCAAACTTAATGTTTCAATTTCTTTTGCTATTTTGAAATTCTATTTAAGTATTGCTATTAGAGTTGTAGTTATAGTAATTTTTTCAGAATATTATTAACATTAGTTCAAATAAAAACTTTTAAAGGGAGTACTTCAAAATTAGATATATGCTATCTTAAATGCGCAATCAATAATTACCTTAAGACCAGCTATCAGTTCATCCTCCGTCAGAACCATATTTTGATCTCTGTCAAATTCTTTAAATAAATCGTACATTCTATAACCTGCGTCTTTTACGAACTGCTGTACAACCGTCATGGGGTCTCGTCTAAATGTTTCTAGGGGATCGTATCGTATAGATTCGAAGTCTTCAGTTTTTCCCATAATTCCTCCGTGTAAAACCGTGAATATCCGCTCTTTTTCTAGCTTATTGGCCAAGTCATAAAACTCTTGTGTAACTGGAACATCCTAAAATGAAATAGCATTGAATGAATGATTGAATCAACGGGATTTAACGTCCTAATCAAGAATATTCCAAGTGTATCGACACGACACCAGGTGATTTGGCCAAAACTGTGACCCTTACAGTGCGCTCAGGCAAATGTATAGCGAGGGTTCTTTAACGTACATGCCGTGATACGTTGATCAGTTTTTACTTTTAGGTCTTTTCCGAACGACCAGTGACTTTCATAACTAATCTTAGAGTGTTTTGCGAAAGAACAATTACTATCTATTTTCAAGTCTTTGTCAGGCCCCTATCGGGGTTCGAACACACGGTCGCCTACATAATTGAACCACCGTAGTGGTACTTGATCTTGTGACGTCATCCTATAACTGTATTTTAAGTCATATGAATCATAATAGCGATTTTGACCACCCAATTACGGAATTAACAGCTTTAAGGAGACCATATTCCGGGGATGTAATGCCCCTTTGCTCTAGAAAATGGTGTTTTAAACATAGGCATACCAAAACCAGAAACAATATTTAAAATGAATGAATTTTCATAGCCTATTTCAAATTAGAAATTTTATTGTTTTTAATAAATTGTTGTGACATCATCTCCAGATAAAGTAAACTTGTTAGTATCAAGTGTATGCGCACTCGTAAGAAAACTATCAGCGAGATAAGCATTACTAATATCACGGGTTATATAGATACGAAGTTTACCTGTGGCTAATATCACAACTATTTATACATCACTATTCAATTTCAGATTTTAAAGGATTAATTTTTTTTAAAAATCAGGTTTTTGGTAATTTTTTATATTTAAAATTTCCCATTCTATGGTTAAGAAGCATTAAATCGCCAGATAATGGTCTGATTATGGTTGTGCATACGATGGTCAAAATGAGGTACAAATCGTAATTGTAGTTTTAGTTGCCTTGATAACAATACTTACTGTGAGATCTAACAATTCTACAGATGTTATATCATTCTTTTGTAATGCATCAAGTAACGCCACTGGACCTGCTGTACCAAGGGGATTATACCCCATCTGTAAAATAAAAAAATATACATATATATATACACACTTGAACTTCCACCGTGGAAGTAAAACAGCGAGGCTGTATGGGTCCGGTAAATACCTCCTATATAGCTGGCCACATTCATGTGTATGAAATCACAATTGAATATGAAAGGCTGGTGGAACTTTTTGACGTGAAATATATCAGAGATAATTTTGGATACAGACACATCATAAAAATATTGTGATAGTGAGCTTTGATAACTCTAGGTTTGCAATATCCCACAATTATTTTTATTTGTGAGAACTTTCCGTAGTGGGAATAAGGTCTACCATAGCGTATTAACTGTGACAAAATACACCAGGATAAGCAGATATATTGTTGAAAGGGGAAAATTGAGAATAGCAAATTGAAGTTATGTTGTCATATGGCTCGAAATGAAATCTTCCGTGGGTGTTCTAAATTGGATAAAAGCCCAAAATTGGAACAAAATAGCTTATACTTAAGGCTTACAAGAATAAAAATCATTCAAATAGTCTCCAAATTTAGGATAAGTATCATCACCATCAATGTATCTTAATTTGCAGTTCAATGATTTTATTTCTCCGGATTTAATCATATGAATAAGAAATAAATCGGTAAGCAATGGTGCACAGACTGTGATCATTGGTATACCAAGTGTTTGTTGGACAGTCGTATTGCCAATATACTAATAAGTTGTCTATCAAAAACTAATATTTTGTCGATGGTATAATCAGTATATTTTTGTTTGCAGTCTATGTGGTGCTTGACATAATGAAAAAAAATCCACTGGATATTTATATCTATATTTTTGCAAAGAAAATGAAAAACGAATGAATTGTTTTAGTTTTACCAATAGTATACTATGTTTTACTACTTGAGGTATAATATTTGCAGTACATTTACTCAACGGTTAAGGCTTTAAACCCGTTTTAACCCGTTTTAAAAAGTTTATGTCATCAAAAACCCATGAAGGATTCAAACATATATAAAATAACAGATGTAAAAGCTCAAAAGAAGCATTCTTACCTTCAGTTTTTTAAGAATATCATTAGTTTGTAAACCGTGCGCTATAGCAATGGCGCCTTCTAGCGGCACTCGGTTATGGCTTATGTCAAGTTCAAATAAAGTTCTGTTGTTTTTCAGAGCTTTGCCGATAGCTTCTGAACCCTCTAGTCCAAAACCGTTCATTGCTACATTCAAAAACTTTAAACCATAATTTTCCTGTAAAAAGAATTAGATTTAAATTTTAAAAGATAATCATAATTCATTTGACATAAAATTACTATGTTTGATATTAGCCGTCAGGTTTCATTTCACGAGGGGTAGGAGTGTATTGTTACATTGTAAGGGTTTCTATTGCCAGAGTTTTCCAACGTTGTTCTTATAATTGTAGGATAATTGTCACATTCTTTTCTGTACTATAAACATCCTTTAATGGTTTTCAAAAGGAAAGTGACAATTATGCTGTCTACAACGGTAAGACTAATGTTAGAGAAATAACCAACAATGACAAAATACACTTTTCTTCTACAAGAAATTAAACTTGACGGCTAGTTCTAATAGTTACATGAGCGCTTCGGTGAAAAGATGTCCTGGAAGCAAGTCTGTTTTATTAAAATCCAGACGCCAAGACTATTATTTTACTCATCAAAAGAATAAAAGGGAACCACACTATTTAAGAAATGTCTTTCTGGATGAACACCCCACTTCAAATTTTGACTGAAAAAGACCAAACATATGGGAATCAAGTAATTTTAAACATTTATTTGAAAAATTATTATTCACAAAATTTACATACAGTTTAATTGTGGGTATAACAGGTACAAATGTCCTGCCGTCTATTTGTGTTGAGCTCTGAATACATTCATTATTTTCAGACAGAAGTTTTACGGTCTCCTAGCAGCCAAAGAGATAAATACATCTACAAACAATGGTGAAATAATTTACCTTCAGCAATTGACATATTACCGGCCATGCCTAGTATGTTCCAACACTGGCCGCCATCACGGTACCAAAGCAGCGTCACGGCTAACAAAACCATGGTGAAATAATTTACCTGGACACTTTCAACAATTGACGGGTCGCAGGCTAAGCCTACAATGTTCCGACAAAGGTCCGGCATGCTTGAATTGCACGCAAATATAATGAAAACTCGGCCTGCATTGTGTCATTTAATGACGTCACTGACACTAGTAAGCCATTAGTTGCTATAACGCTGCATTAGTACTTTGATGGCTGTCAGTGTCGGAACATAAAAGGCATGGCACTCCTATAATTCTGAAGTTATTCTAATTTAAAGGTCACCGGTCACCAAAAACCTAATTTTTTAGTACTATTTTCCGAAAGATTACATCATAAAAAGTCGATTTAGCCACAAATAACATTCTTAATCATTTCTATCCTTTTCTACAGCGTAAATTAAAGTCCTGAAACTGTTGAAAAACTGTGTTATCTCCCTTTGGTAGTAAAAGGGCACAAAACCGGAAGTGACGCAGAAGGTGTTATCCCAGCTATTTAGTAAATGAAGCTTGTATAGTGAACTGCTTTTATTACCCAGATTTATCGGAAATAACTTCTAGTGTTTTTACATATTTATTTATTTATTTTTAGCATTGGGTATTTCAGTTGACTTCAGCAGAAAAAAATTAATAAAAAAATAAACATAATAATAAGAAATAAATAAGGAAAAAAAAACTATATTTGTGTTGCTCTAAGTATGATATACATGTACTATTTACTAATACTTTTACAAAACATAATTTTACATTTTTTGATATTTATTTATTTATTTATTTATTTATTTATTTATTTATTTATTTTTATCCATTTATAAAAGAACCCCAATTTCCGTTTTTTATTTAAAATATTGTTCATATTAATTTTCATTAATATTTAATATCATTTTAATCTTTACATATCTCTTAGTTATTTATTTATTTATTTATTTATTTATTTATCACAACATAATTAAAGAACCCAAATTCCCGTTTTTATTTAAAGCATTGTTCATATTAATTTTCATTAATATTTAATATCATTTTTATTATCTTTACATATCTCTTTGAGTTATTTATTTATTTATTTATTTATTTATATCTATTTATCACAACAAATAATAAAATAACCAAATTTCCGTTTTTTATTTAAAATATTGTTCACATTAATTTTTATAAATGTTTAATATCATTTTAATTATCTTTACATATCTCTGATTAATTAATTAATTAATTAAGTTATTTATTTATTTTTATCTATTTATCCTAAGGAATAATAAAAAGAACCCAATTTTTTGTTTTTTATTTTTAAAAAAATCATTTCTTCTCTCTAGTACAGCCATATTATGACCTTAAATTGATTTTAATTTATATTTGTTTTAGAAAGTGTCCCATTTTTAATTTCTTTCAAATTAAAATAAAATGCAATGATTTATTATTATTATTATTATTATTATTATTATTATTATTTACCCATGTAATTAATGAAAAGAACACGTTTTCGGATAGAATCAAGATCCAAGACCTGCAGTTTTTTGTACAACGAAATATCAAAAAACAGGTTTAAAAAATAACTTCTTATTGTCTCTCAAATAAAATATTTCATCCCAGGATTACTTAAATATGGAAGTAATTTCAATTCAATAGCTTCTTATTCCTTATTTGCAGTAAGTTTAATAATAATAATGGAAATTGAAGTTTACGTCAGTGGGTTATTAAAAAAAATATTGTTGATATTTTCCGATGGAGTACTGATCAGAATTCTAATTTTCATTTATTTTCACTGTTTTTATGATGAAATAAAAAATAATAATAATAAAAATTTTCATATAATAACTTTATTACGTTAAATTTTAATGGGATGAAAAGAACTTTGTCAAAATGTGATACCAGTGAGATTATGTTCAACTAACTAAGGACTCAAAACTCGAGTGTAACTTTCTTTCATTTATTCACAATAAATTAATATCATTCAAATCGTGATTTACACCCCTCAGATACCAGTATTTAAGAGATTATCAATATGCTACAGTCCATTGGGAAACATCCTGTTTAGAAGTAGACATCTACCACCTGTAATCAACAATTTACCTTACAATATGCAACATTAATTGACATGTGTGATTATCTTTATGATATACCCAGTAAATGCTATTTGTCATTTTTGATGGATTCTTAAAATAAAATCGAATAAATTAAAGTTAAATGAGATTGGTTAATTTGAACAGGGCATACAAGACTTTGTTTGAACGTGTGAACTGAATGAATTACGGAATTAAATTATTTTGAAAATTAAAATTGTTTAAAATCTATTTATTTGACTGAATTCATTCATAATAATTTGAATTGTCTTATAGATTATACCACTCATATTTTCCTTACTTATCTCGTAATATTTAATCTGAATACATTCAAAACAATTAGAAAGCTGCATGAAGGACTTGTGTAAATCTGGCTTTAATTTGTTTTGAAATTTGTTGAAAAAACATGTTTATCGGTCATTGCGATTTTATTATCTTCAAACGTCACAAAATATAGCATTTTGACTTGAAATCAAATTTTAAAACCCGCCAAAACGCCACACACACCCACATGTAACATATGGATACATATATAGGTAATGTGTCTTTCCTCAGCAGCTTAACACCATGTACGTCATCAATTAGGTCGCCGGAAAGTTACGAGCGGTGTCGGAAACTACCGAGTATTAGCAGTTCGTGCAGGTAAGGTTTTAGTGTATCACAGGTAAATGTAAGGCGTGGGAAACCGTCAGACACATCAATATTGACTATTCTACCCATTGGAATGCAAAATACAAAATTGATAAATTTGGTGACCGGTGACCTTTAAATCAATGGTTTCCAAAGACAAAAACCAATACAAACATAATAGGTCATGTATGGTCTCATAATACGAAAAAGATAAACAAACCTTCAAACACTGATTATTTATTATACCTGAACACCTTCAGCAATGGCGACAGCTCCTCTCGTTCTGAAGTGGTTCCAGCTTAAATCAATGGTTTCCAAAGCCTCGTTCTGACTTAGCACTTCTTTAAATAAATATGCTGCTCTGTCTTCAAAACGGTTTTTGGCAAGATGAATATGTTTTATCGTCGAATTTTTCTACAAAAGAATCCATATTTGGCAATAGTTTATTGTTCCGGTGTATAACATTCAACCACAAGTGATCTTCAAAATAATCAATTGCAATTTTTTCGGGTGAAATATTTAGAATTAAGCTGAATAAAATATACGATCAATAAACACATGTGCGTACATGAAGGGTAAAAGACAATATTTACAAAGATAAAAGATGGGAACCAACGACAAGGCACACAAACATTGTAATACTGTAAATACATCATATGACTGGCTTCCTTGTCGAACTGACTAATGCTTAGTATTATAACTTAAGGAAAACAAGAACCTGGGTAACAAAGATCACGCCACACCACAAATGTATCTAAATATAAGGTAAACAATAAGATTACCGATTATAAAACATCTTATTTATGGTTGAAGCATTGCTTGGAGCAATGCCGTTTAAATGTAATTCTCGGGTATGTACTATCATATGGCCCTGTGTGTGTTGTGTGTGTGTGTGTGTGTGTGTGTGTGTGTGTGTGTGTGAATAATACGAGTATATAATCGTCAAAAACAAACACACTAATCCATGTCCAAATCAGCAAAGTAAATACTGACAAATATTAGTTAAACACCTGAACTGCCATCAGTTAAGCGAGACCGGGTGTTCCGGAAGGGAAAGCACCGTATTTACCTAGCTATAACGTGTGTTATCAGAATTGAGAGTGAAAGGAACGTGGAACTATGCGATATTAAATATCCAGGACAATCCTGGACACAGATACATCACACTTATCAACAACACTGTGATGACGACCATAAAACTTTTAAAGGCCCTGATAAGCACATGCTTGCAATAAACTTACCAATAACATTGCACATATTTTAATAGCCGCATTGTCGCCAATATCGTTACCAGATATATCAACGCTGTGTATGAAGAGAGAGAGAGAGAGAGAGAGAGAGAGATTATGGGACACCACTTACCAATAACATTGCACATATTTTACTAGCCGCATTGTCGTCAATATCGTTACCAGATATATCAACGCTGTGTATAGAGAGAGAGAGAGAGAGAGAGAGAGAGAGAGAGAGAGAGAGAGAGATTTTGGGACACCACTTACCAATAACATTGCACATATTTTACTAGCCGCATTGTCGTCAATATCGTTACCAGATATATCAACACTGTGTATGAGAGAGAGAGAGAGAGAGAGAGAGAGAGAGAGAGAGAGAGATTATGAGACACCACTTACCAATCACATTGCACATATTTTACTAGCCGCATTGTCGTCAATATCGTTACCAGATATATCAACGCTGTGTATGAGAGGAGAGAGAGAGAGAGAGAGAGAGAGAGAGAGAGAGAGAGAGATTATGGGACACCACTTACCAATAACATTGCACATATTTTAATAGCCGCATTGTCGTCAATATCGTTACCATATATATCACCACTGTGTATAAGAGAGAGAGAGAGAGAGAGAAAGAGAGAGAGAGAGAGATTATGGGACACCACTTACCAATAACATTGCACATATTTTACTAGCCGCATTGTCGTCAATATCGTTACCAGATATATCAACACTGTGTATAAGAGAGAGAGAGAGAGAGAGAGAGAGAGAGAGAGAGAGAGAGAGATTATGGGACACCACTTACCAATAACATTGCACATATTTTAATAGCCGCATTGTCGTCAATATCGTTACCATATATATCAACACTGTGTATAAGAGAGAGAGAGAGAGAGAGAGAGAGAGATTATGGGACACCACTTACCAATAACATTGCACATATTTTAATAGCCGCATTGTCGTCAATATCGTTACCATATATATCAACACTGTGTATAGAGAGAGAGAGAGAGAGAGAGAGAGAGAGAGAGAGAGAGAGAGAGAGAAAGAGAGAGAGAGAGAGAGAGATTATGGGACACCACTTACCAATAACATTGCACATATTTTACTATCCGCATTGTCGTCAATATCGTTACCAGATATATCAACACTGTGTATGAGAGAGAGAGAGAGAGAGAGAGAGAGAGAGAGAGATTTTGGGACACCACTTACCAATAACATTGCACATATTTTACTAGCCGCATTGTCGTCAATATCGTTACCAGATATATCAACACTGTGTATGAGAGAGAGAGAGAGAGAGAGAAGAGAGAGAGAGAGAGAGAGAGAGAGAGATTATGGGACACCACTTACCAATAACATTGCACATATTTTACTAGCCGCATTGTCGTCAATATCGTTACCAGATATATCAACACTGTGTATGAGAGAGAGAGAGAGATTATGGGACACCACTTACCAATAACATTGCACATATTTTACTAGCCGCATTGTCGTCAATATCGTTACCAGATATATCAACGCTGTGTATGAGAGGAGAGAGAGAGAGAGAGAGAGAGAGAGAGAGAGAGAGAGAGAGAGAGATTATGGGACACCACTTACCAATAACATTGCACATATTTTAATAGCCGCATTGTCGTCAATATCGTTACCATATATATCAACACTGTGTATAAGAGAGAGAGAGAGAGAGAGAAAGAGAGAGAGAGAGAGATTATGGGACACCACTTACCAATAACATTGCACATATTTTACTAGCCGCATTGTCGTCAATATCGTTACCAGATATATCAACACTGTGTATAAGAGAGAGAGAGAGAGAGAGAGAGAGAGAGAGAGAGAGAGAGAGAGATTATGGGACACCACTTACCAATAACATTGCACATATTTTAATAGCCGCATTGTCGTCAATATCGTTACCATATATATCAACACTGTGTATAAGAGAGAGAGAGAGAGAGAGAGAGAGAGAGAGAGAGAGATTATGGGACACCACTTACCAATAACATTGCACATATTTTAATAGCCGCATTGTCGTCAATATCGTTACCATATATATCAACACTGTGTATAGAGAGAGAGAGAGAGAGAGAGAGAGAGAGAGAGAGAGAGAGAGAGAGAGAGAGAGAGAGAGAGATTATGGGACACCACTTACCAATAACATTGCACATATTTTAATAGCCGCATTGTCGTCAATATCGTTACCAGATATATCAACACTGTGTATGAGAGAGAGAGAGAGAGAGAGAGAGAGAGAGAGAGAGAGAGATTATGGGACACCACTTACCAATAACATAGCACATATTTTAATAGCCGCATTGTCGTCAATATCGTTACCATATATATCAACACTGTGTATAAGAGAGAGAGAGAGAGAGAGAGAGAGAGATTATGGGACACCACTTACCAATAACATTGCACATATTTTACTAGCAGCATTGTCGTCAATATCGTTACCAGATATATCAACACTGTGTATAGAGAGAGAGAGAGAGAGAGAGAGAGAGAGAGAGAGAGAGAGATTATGGGACACCACTTACCAATAACATTGCACATATTTTACTAGCCGCATTGTCGTCAATATCGTTACCAGATATATCAACACTGTGTATGAGAGAGAGAGAGAGAGAGAGAGAGAGAGAGATTATGGGACACCACTTACCAATAACATTGCACATATTTTACTAGGCGCATTGTCGTCAATATCGTTACCAGATATATCAACACTGTGTATGAGAGGAGAGAGAGAGAGAGAGAGAGAGAGAGAGAGAGAGAGAGAGAGATTATGGGACACCACTTACCAATAACATTGCACATATTTTAATAGCCGCATTGTCGTCGATATCGTTACCATATATATCAACACTGTGTATAAGAGAGAGAGAGAGAGAGAGAGAGAGAGAGAGAGAGAGATTATGGGACACCACTTACCAATAACATTGCACATATTTTAATAGCCGCATTGTCGTCAATATCGTTACCAGATATATCAACACTGTGTATGAGAGAGAGAGAGAGAGAGAGAGAGAGAGAGAGAGAGAGAGAGATTATGGGACACCACTTACCAATAACATTGCACATATTTTACTAGCCGCATTGTCGTCAATATCGTTACCAGATATATCAACACTGTGTATGAGGTCATTCTTCAGTAACATATCACACAAGGCCTCAGCACCTGCATTACCTATTCTGTTTTCTCCTAGATGCTGGTAAGAAAGAAATATATGGAAACTTATGTTATATGGATAACATATTTCAGTCGACATCATATAGTTGTCCCACACCAACGGGACACACCACCTTTATGAAAAATTCAGAATTGTAAGAGAAAAAATGAAATTAGAAATATTCCTAATGCGATTTATTAATAATACTGTCATAATCATAAATTACATTTAAACTAATTGTATATGCCATATTTTATGAACAAATTAAAAAAAGGTCTATGACAGTTCTTCCGAAAACATTAATATCTTTAACACCAAAGCAAAAAGAAGTTCAAATGAACAAATAATAAAGAAATAGAAATTTATCAATGACATGGTTCACTTGTGTGCGTGTTGTTCTCGAGTACATGTATATCTGTCTAAAATATATTTCCCTGACATTTAGTGGATAAAAAATAAACAAAAATAATAAACTGCATACATTATGTAATTTGTGTTGTCCTTGAATACTTTTTTAAAAAAAAATAAAAGGTTCTTTTTTTTTGTTTCAACCTGTATTTGAATACTTACAATTTCAGATACATAAAGATTGTCTTTTAGAGTAGCAGCTATGTATTCACAACCAACAGCACCGATCCAATTCCCTTCTAAATTAATCTTTCTAATCGTTCTGTTTGACTGAAATAGAGAGAGAACCATTAGAGGTCAACTTGACACAAGCATTCTGGCCCACGGTCAAATCACAATCACTGAATGGCAAACAAAGTCATACCGGCCTATGGTCAAATCACAATGTCATAATTCAAACACAAACATACCGGCCAATGGTCAATTCACAATCCATAAAGTCAACCACAAAATATCGATTAATGGTCAAATCACATTAACATAATTCAAAAACAAACATACCGGCCAATGGTCAATTCACAATCCCTAAAGTCAATCACAAACATACCGGTCAATAGTCAAATCCCAGCCAAAAGCAAAGTAGAATTTTTAAAAACTAAAATTTTAAGTTAAACCAGTGAACTTCAACCAGTGAGATGAGACCGGGTGCTACGGAAGGGCAAACACCTCCTGTCTCGCTATCTACACCCAACAACACATGAGATCAAAATTAAGAATGAAAGGAAATTTGAATGTCAAATATATCCAGGGTCATTTTGAAATAAAGAGGCATCACACATTTGATTAAGGTAAAATTTGTATTTATTCCAGTTTTTTAGTGTAAAACACTGGTTAGGATTCGAAGTTAATGCATACATGTTACAAATCTTTGAAATAAATGCTTCACATGCTACAGAGAAAATACAAAATGTACTGGTCCAAAATAAATACTAGTGTTTCCATTAAAGGTCAAGCGGACAGATCAATGTTGTTTTCTTATATCTGACCTTAGCAGAGTGACTACAACGTATTGAATATTTGATTTTATTTAAAAAGAAATTTATCAATTGTAAAACATAAAGATCGAAATGTGTCTCACTATGATTACGTAATGGTTGTTAATTATTTCTGAATTACAGTACAGGCCTGGCGAAAGTTTAACACTAAGTTGACGAATTGGTGCTCTTAAAAATGGAACCACATCTCAGACCCTTCTTTACCTATCTCTCTGCATCTTTTAGGCAAATAACTATCGAAATCTCGGGCACTCGACAGCCCACCTTCGATTCGTTTTCGTAACCTCGGTGTTAAACTTTTGACAGGTCTGTACTGTAAATACCATGGCTAGTTGAGTTATACCTATGTAAAGTTAACAATTCAATTATTTTCTCTGTTGATCAATCATAACAGCAATGATAAATTGTAGTTTAATTTTCGGCACCAGTAGTTCCTGTCAAATCAATCACTTTTGTAATGCTTCAACGAAATTAAAACATTGTTCAATACGTATACCGATTCCGGCTTTTAGTTAGAGAAACTGAATTATATGTAATACTGTGCATAAAGTCTTTTTTGAACATGGAATATTGTAAATTACGTTTTAATAAAAAAAATTGCTTGAACAAATTAACAGTGCATATTTATTTAATTTTGAGAGATATAACTAAAACGTATATTTTTGTCAATGCTGCATGTTTTGGTTAATGTCTGTATACAGAAGAAAAAATTACATTTGTTACATAAAATATGTATTCTAGCTTACCATTTGGGTCCCAAATTATAAATGAATGTCGGGTAACAATTACATTTCACCTGCGTGATTGAATCAAGAAAATTCACACCTAGATGACCTATATATATAACCAAAAGATATTGAGATACCTGATGGGATTATTTATACCTAACCATTTTGATTTTCTTGAAAAAATGTCAAAAATTACGGTATGTACACATTCACATAGACTGATTTAAAAGAAAACGTATTTTTCCACTTAGGTCTCTCTTTTCTGTGCTGAAATATAATTATTATCTGAACAAAAAATTAATCTTAAAAATTTAATCGCCATATCTGCATGTTCAAAATAGCTTTTATGCACAGTAAAACATCTAATATACTGAAAAATCGAAGTTAATAAATATGTTTAGCTAGCTACACCCGCCACGTGTGTAATCAAAATTGTGTGAAAGGAACATGGATCTATGGAACGTCAAATATATCCAGGGCAATCCTGGACACAGAGACATCAAACTTATCAACAATACTGTTATGACGGCCATAAAAGTTTTTGAGGGCCTTGATTAGCCTAGGCTTGCAATATCCCCGAGTCAACAATTTATTTGCAAGCAGCCTGCTTCGTTGCACAAAGTCCCGCAGTAGGAACAAACTCTACCATAGCGTATTAACTGGGAAACAAATACACCATAAGCAAGAGAAGCAGGTATGTTGCTGAACAGAAAAAGAAAGTTGACAATAGAAAATTTGAAGTCATAAAGTTTCAAATGTAGCCTTTCGTGGGCGTCTTAATTCAGGTATAAGTCTAAATATGAAGCAGGACTTGAGGAATCAGTCGTATCTTTTATTTCAAGCTCACTGGGATAGATGACATTCATATAATCCCCAAATTTAGTATTGTTAAGAGACATAACGGTCATCTATATATCTGTATGTGGAGGTGAATGCTTTGGCTACAGTCTTCTCTCCAAATTTAACAAGGTTAGGCATAAATTCTGCTTCATAAGAATAAAGAAACAAATCCGCAAGCAATGGTGCACAGTTTGTACCCATTGGTATACCGATTGTTTGCTGGAAAATTATATTATCAAACACAACAAATATGTTATCTATCAAAAACATTTTGTTGATAGTTTCTACAGTATATTTGTTTGGAATCCGTATGATGCTTGACAAAATAACCAGAATCCCTGTTCAGCACCAGATATTTGTATCTTGGCTTGCCCTTTTGTAAAAGAATGATAAGTGAATAATTTCTTTAGGACGTTCTTTTAATTTAAAATGAGGAATAGTGGTGTAGAGTGTAGAAAAATCAAATGTTTTTTTAATACTTTTTACACGAGATAAAGTATTAGAAGTAAGATGTTCAAATAATTCTTAAGAATTTTTTCTTTCTTTTCTTTTCTTCAATTCCTATGGTATTCAATTGTTTCAGGTTTGATTTTTACTGAAATCACATTTTACTTTGCTTCTGAATTGTGATTCGGACATGTATTAGTATGTTTGTTTTTTATTATATAAAATCTTGTGTTCTAGATTTGTTTCAATTTTCTTTCCGTTATGCTTTCGTAAAATTTGCTAGCATTACTTTAAAGACACCATGAAAGTAAAAACAATTACTGAAGCCGAATCATGTTTGTCCTAGTTGTAGATAGTTGTTTATCCTATTTGGAGATAACATGCTTGTCTTTAAAGTTAAAGAAGATCTAGCAATACTTTGCAGACATCACAAATGTAAGAAAGAATAAGTTAGCGAAGACGGCTCGTGGTTGTCCTTCTCGAGGAAAACATCCTTACCTTTAAAGTGAAATTCCTAGCCACAGATACCATGCCACGTGAGTTACCTATAAAGGCAATAACATAGTCGCAATCAGAAAACATGCGTGTTTATGGTAATGCCCTAGCATGATTACATTTTTGAAACAGTTTAGTCGCACTTAGCTTGTTAATCTTCAAATGCAATTCTGATGATATGATTACCTTTAATGGGAATGCAATAGCTTTAGCACCTAATGGTCCTAATCCGTGGAACCTCATTACAAATTCGGAGTCTTGTATATGTTTTAGGAAGTAAGTAACAGGTATAACACCTTCCTCGTTACACATGTGTATGTACTTCTTATCTCCCACTTCATCTCTCTGTATTTGTATTTTGTCCTCGTTTACCCATTCTGAAAATCCAAAATAATAATTTTTAGTATAAGGAAACAAAATTGACATGTCCGCTTGAGCTTTCATTAGGAATATGAATTTAGGAGAACCCATTCAATACAAGGGTATAGTGTTAGAATTCGCTGGTAATGCATGTGTAATGCATGTTTCCAGTAATGTGGTCGAAATACATACCTGTGCTCCCTATACATAAATATAATGATCTATAATACATATTTAACTTAAAGGTAAAGAGGACAGATCTATGTTGTTTGTCTACAGAACAGCATTGCTGTTGTTATTATCGGTTGCATGTTGATCCCATGTTGTTAGCAAAGGGTGTAGTCTAAAGTTGTGCTTCTGTAAAGATAGAAACAGGTTTGGGTTAATATCCAATTTCTGGTTTATAACCGAAATCGCGTATAATGCATCAGAAACTATGACTTTAAAAATGTTTCGACTGAAAAATGAAAAATACAACTTATATCATTACTTGATTGATAATTTACACGGCAGACAAAACCCTGGTTATTCCCAAGCACAAAGTTGTTTTTCACCTAATTTATTTTTAAATTAATTTTGGATTTCAAATTTTCTTCCTAACAATTTATGAAATAGTTTTGAACTATTCCCTATTCGGTGCAAATACCCGACATCAAGCACTGGTTCCGATCTTTCAATGTTAATTGATTTAACCAAACGATTTGTAATTTAATAGTTAATTGCAGTGTCTGTTTACATCAATCGCAACAGCAAGAACAACTAATAGCATGCTATGTAAAACACACAACCACATCTATATTAAAGGCTAATTATCCACTTTAAACTACAAGTAGAGTCGCGCTGGTAGCTAGCTGAAGGCACAATTATTTTTATAGTTGATATGCTGGATAACACATACATGCATAGTAGTTACAATACAACCACAGGAACTCTAGCAGTTATCTAGCAATACTATCCATACTCCCTATACGGTCCAGTACTCAGAAAAATACTCCACACGTTCCTGTGATACAACCAAGAACTTACCACAACAAAGAAAAACAAAATAAATAAGACAATCATAAACTGCAGCATATGGCAATGATAATAAACACCTAATTCCATAAGTGAACAACACCATTTCTTTAAAATAAAATCATCTTTACCATCATAATTGATTTCTAGGTCCGTTTCATATTCATCCGCCCGAGTTGTTCTTCCATCTCCGTATGATATCTCAGACTCTATATCACTACACTCTTCCTCCTCAACCATAATATTTGGTTTGGATATAACATGCTTAGCTGGTATTTCTGTTAAAAGAATTTTGTCCTTAAATAAAGCTTGCAATGCGGCCATTTTGTGCTCAACAGATTCATTACTCATTTCTGAAGATTTTCTGTGGAATTTAGCACTTCCCCGACAGGAGGGCGTTCGTCGGCGTGATTCTGAACAACTACTTCCGGCACCATTCCGGCTTTCATTGCCTCCAACGGAACTCTCCTCTGATATGACTTCATCCATCTGAAATAAAAAATGTTGTATAACAGTTGTCAACTTTGATAGAAACCAAAACAAAATAATAACAATGATAATTTCATGAATAGCATGAACCACGCCAGGTATAATATGATATTGAATTGGGTCAAAAAAGACTTCCATTTAAATTTTAATTTGAACCGAAAAAAGCATAAAACGATGGAACCAAGACATTTTAACATTTTTGTGACAAATTATTTTTCAAAATTATTACGTAGAATCAAAATGGGGGAGGGGTACAAAAGAAAGTCCTATCCCACGCACTGTGGAGCCAATATAAACTTTAAAACAACAGATTGTATGCAAGGCAACTACAAAGCCTTTGTTAACTTTCCCTAAATGCTGCGTCTTCAGTTGAAGCTGTTTCAAGTTCATGGCGTTCAGAATATTCTAATGTATCGTGATTTCAAGTCGAGACGAAAGTCAAAATGGCACGGTATGGTAAACATTCAATAGACTTATATATAATCATCTCAAAATTGAATATTTGTTCATTGATTTATTTTATAGAATTTTAATCCATCACGCAATAGTTATTCAACAATGTCACAGCAAGACATAATTTTTATCTTGTTACAGGAGATACATTTTGTAAAATAAAAAAGAATATTTCTCCATTGATTTAATAAAAGAATTTTAACCCAAATGCACGCACGATTTATTTTATAACGCCTCTGCAAGATACAACTTTTATCTTGTTACAGAAGATAAGTTTTGTATAATAAAATATCAATATCCTAGCTTGTTATTTTTTCACATTTCCATTTAATATTCTGTATAAAACCAGGTAAATAGATAACAATAGTTACACAGATTTGACACACTAAGCAAAAAATTTCAATAATTATTTCACATATTTTCCAACATGTTACATTTCTTCTTGATATAGTTCACTTTTTAAGAAAAAAAAATTAGTGTAAAAAATATAATTCTCTTTCTAATGATACAGTTTGTAGGCACACATCATACAGTTTCAATATTTTATATTATCATTCAGCCTAGGCTTTATATATAAACTTGTCAAGTTAGAATATGATGTCAAAAACAAACATACTAATCCATGGCCGAATCACAATCCAGAAGCAAAGTAAAAACTTTGGAACTGACAAGTTAGGTTAGACACGTGGACTTCCACTAGGGAAGTGAGGCCGGGTGCTCCGGAAGGGTAAGCACCTCCTGTTTAGCTAGCTACACCCGCCATGTCAAATTGCAAAACCCTTAGCATTAAAGCACGGAATCACAATTACAAAATCATTCAATATCAATTTGTTCAATGATTACCCAAATATTCCATTGATTTAGGATATGAAAATACTATATTAAAATTTAATATTTGTTATTTATTTATTGTTATTGGTAAGTTAAAATTCATTGTACACAAAGAGTGTGTCCTGTGCCTCTTACGAAAATCCATTATACACAAAGGTTGGTTTTTTTTTCTAATTAGTATCTTTAGTGTTCATGTAATGGTTGTGCTTTGTTTGTCATGTTGATACACCGATTGAGTCTTGTTTGCCATTCGTTACTTTATTGTATACAATTGTTGTGTCTGTTTGGCATTTGAAACTTCATTGTCCTCAAAGGTTTTTTGCAAGGAATGCAGAACTTCGTTTCATACACTTGTAGAGTGTGTCTTGTGTGACAATCGTATGTATATAAAAAAGCAAAACTAGTGATTTCATCATTTAACGTTAAACAAATTGATTTTGTTGAGGTTTTGAATTTAAAAAACTGTTGTTTTATTGCGTCACTAGCCTAGACACTAGGTCAGGTCACGTTTTCGCAATCATTTCTTGACTAAGAGTTTCCTTAACTTAAATTAAGTAATTTCTGAGAATATTTTGGAACCACGAATGAAACATTTTTGACAAAATTAAATACAATCATTATTAGTTTCAATTGATTTTCAAAATTACACCTTAAATTTTTAAATATCTTGAAAATTAACAAAATTATTAAGATTTCAAATTTTCCAGATATAAGTTATGGAAGATCTTAGTTTAGGAATGATTGTGAAACTGTGGCCAGTAACCGCTTCGTGTTTCTATGTATGATAGGACACCATTTTGTACTAATCAACACCATCAAGATATTTTATTCTCAATACTTTTGTTCTTAATTCTGGTAAAGAAATCTGAACAGTTTTGTTAACATTTAAGATATTCAATTGTGATTCTGAAGATCACTTTAAGTTTGAAAAATCTGTATTAATAGTTTCATAAATGCTTATTTGTAGTTCAAAAATGTCAAAATTGCCTAAATGTCCTTTGCCCTTCTGTTACACCTTAGGGTACCTATCTCTTATCCGCAACTCTTCAATGGATTTTCATGAAACTTTCACACAATCTTTGTGATATAAGGTAGATGTGCACCTCCTACTTAAAAGTTTGATCCGATGGATTTTTTAAGTAGAGGAGCGGGGGGGGGGGTATTTTTTGTGAGCTTGTGACTCACAGTTTTTCTAGTTTAATTTAAGGAAAATATTAGTTACAAAATGATTGTGTAACTGGGATCTTGACCCAGATTTACAATCGTTCCTTAATCCTTTAACTCCTCAACTAAGGTTTTCCTTATCTTAAATCGGGTAAATTTTGGCGCAACATTTTATGGCACTACAAACAAAAAGCTTCTATAAAATTGAAACATGACTGTAAAATGTTTTAGGTGATGTTCAAAATGACACCTTACATTCCTTGAGATGATGCTACCATTTTAAGCAACCGTATATAAATGTTATTGCAGATGCAATAAGAAATTGGCAGGTACAACAATTACGTCTGTCGCTGACTTCCTGACATTTTTTTTTCTGGTCTTTAAGACGCTAATCTAGATGTGAGATGCGATAAGAACAAATAAATTATTTTTACAAGTATGAACATCACAAAGCAGCAACTGCATGTTTTGTTGGAGGCACAATTGCTCATCTACAGTATAAAAATGCTCACCACACATAAAAATGTCAATGCTAACTTTTTACCCGCAGTTCCTTAACCATGAAAATTCTAAATAAAATGTAAAGAAAGATGTTAAAAGATTTTTAAGATACGTTTATCTTTTTTCAAGACAGAATTATAAAGGATTTTTCTTACCGGAAAGCTGTTGGCGTCAGTTTCGTTTGTCCCAACAGGTAACGTCTTCATTTTTGGTGCTTTTGTGTAGATAGTAAGCCCAAAAATATTATAAACGTTAAAATATTTGGGATAGTCCTTCTTGAATCAAAACATCATAACAAATTGCTCAGAAAAACAAGCCATTCCGATGACAAATATGTGGTATATCACTGGCTCTTAATCTTTTGCCGGTGAAATTTTTGCTCGGACATTATAAGGAGCAAGCGAACGAAATTAATCCCCGTGATTGATAGATTTATCCGATTACCTATACAGAATTGATTAAATCAATAAGTTTAAGACCCAATCTATATAAACACCGGTTCATTTCTCTTTGACAAAATAATTACTTATTAAGCGATATGATTAGGTACACTATTTAATGTAATAATCGATATCGAATCATAACTGGGGATTTGGCAAACATAAAGTTTCATAACCATTTACCATGTGCCCTCTTAGACCTTTTGCATTCAGGTCGGTTGGATTAAGACGTGACGCGGAGTTAAAACAAGACGCGTTACAATTGTCCTACATTTAAGACTTGGAACTTATCAATATTATTTAAAATAAAGAATACAGTGCAAATGCAACCATGTACTTTAAAAATAGGCAGTGTGCAGCAAAGAACACAAGATAATGGACGTTTATGAAGAAAACAAGCACACAAGACGAGAAAAGACCAACACACGTCTGAACAAATATTTATAAAAGTTCTTACTTTGGCTAGCATAATATAATGTCCATTGATGTCATTTACCTCTTGGGATTTAGACTTGAAGTTAAGGAAGGCGTATTACAATTCCCTACATGTTAGACTTGGGACTTGGCATAATAAAAGAATATCATTTTAAGTAAAAGAATCCATTGCAAATAAAATTATGTACTTTAAAAAGCCGGTTTAAACAAGAAAACAAAATAATAGACGTAAACAAGCATACAAGACAAAACAATACCAACAATAATTTTGTGACATTCTCCACTTAGTCGAGTTTTGGATGAAATGATGAGATCTATTATCCAAAATAACACTTTACAGGAAATGTATTTGAAGGTAACAAGCACACAACACAAGACTAACACATATTGGGACAACTGCTTATAAAATTCCCCACTTTGACATAATATAATATAATGTCCAGTGATGCCAGTTCTGTTAGAGGAGACCCGAACACGGCATACAGTTTAGACAGGTTAAGATAAGCATATTGCTTGTTTAACCCGTCTTGTCAGTTTCAAAGTTTTTTACTTTGCTTCTGGATTGTGATTTGGACATGGGTTGGTATGTTTGTTTTTAATTGTTCCCACAGCCATTTTACATACGAGACTTATATTTATTTACTTATTTATTTTAACTGAATAAAATATGTTTAAACTTGCTCAATTCTATGTGATATAAATTAAGAAATAAATGAATATTTTTCACAGAAATGCTAAAAATTGTTTGAATCCGCCATTTTAGGCTTTTTCAGACAAAATTATATTTTTAGTAGAGAGTGTTAATGGAAGTTTTTTCTATCGCATGATAATTTGTAGAAACATACAGGCTACTTAAATACTAGTAGGCAATAAAAAAATATTTCATTCAAAACAGCCACCAAAAATTCATGTTTAAATAACAAAAATATCGTTTGTTCGTTTAATTTGTTGTTTTTTGTACTTGGTTTGCCAAATGCATGTATTTCTGCTACGAATTAGTGAAACAGTTCCTCACTCATGGAGACCTTTTTTCTGTTCATATGGAGAAATATCAAGACTTCAAATCTCGGATTTTAGATGAACTATATGTATATGATCTTGTATATTGACAAATAAATTCTTGTCGAGTTTGAAGACTATATCTACAAATTAATAGGATTTTAATAGAAACAACCTATTTAGCCACCACTTGTCGATGATCTTTTTCTTGTTTTTCTTGTTTCTAACGTTTCTTACGTAGATAGACATCGCTGTAAGCAGTTCTGCTTCTGTGATGCTTCTTTATAATTTGATCTGGATGGTACTATTTGTTACCCATGGTCGTATCCTATTAAGCAGCTGGGATTGACTTTGATTGGGTATTTGACCAGAATTTGTTGAGATTGGATTTAAAAACATTGACAGAGGGGGAGAATTTACAACAGAGTTTGGTTATGAGTTCTATCTGTCTACTAGAATCACTCTACAACTGAATACTCCGCTGCAAAATTTAGTTCTGCAGCTTTTTTTCTTCATGTCATGAAAATTCATAGATAAAATGACTTGATACGAGTATTCAACAATGCATAAACAGAATTTCTCTTTACTTTGATTATATAACAATACGACCTTAAAATTTATCATAGCAATGATAGCATGGTTCTTACACTTCGACCTTATTCAAAATTTCATTTTTCCTCGACATTCTATATCACACTTCAAATCTATAACGCCGATAAGAAAGAGCAAGATACGCATGTTTACATTTTCGCCATAAAATTGTGTTAGTAAAGATGGAAATTATTGCAAAGCTCTTGTAATTGGCTCTCAAGAGGCAGTTCTAATTTACCTTGTTCTGTTTCAGTTGTGTTGGAGGAGAAGACAAGATACGGTGTTTAATAAATCAGCAAATGTGTACCTCTTATAACATTGACATTTTAATATGTAAATGTAAAAAACCAGGTTTTGCTGTATTTTTAAGTTATGGAACAATTTTGTGTTTGTTGCCTAGAAACAATAAATAATGACTGTTAATGACTAATGATAATATTAAGTATCGCCAGCCTGACACTGTCTGATGATAATTCTCCAATTATGACCCACAGATAACATGTTACAGTTGCCTTATCTTTCCTACAAAGACAAGTTTATATCAACCTAAGTAAGTGATTGATGATTGTTTTATAAAGTGTTTACTAGACACCTGTATTTGTGTATTGATTAGATATATTTGGACAAATATCAATAAGCAAGTAGCTGTGCTACAGTACAGACCTGTGGAAAGGTTAACAATAAGATATCACATTGGTGCCTGGCCGATCGCATATCTCGGCCCCTCGTTATCCTTTCAACAACTTTTGTCTATCTCTGGAAGTTGTTCTCTATAGCAATGCAAATCTCGGTCACTGATCAGCCGAGCTTTAATCCCTTTTCGTTAGCTCAGTATTTAACTTTCGACAAGCCTGCTATATACTGGGACAGATATCCATGAGCAAGTTGCTGTGCTACAGTACAGACCTGTCAAGTTTTACAATCAGGTATCACATTAGTGCCTGATCGGCAGCATATCTTGGTCCCTCGTTACCCTTTATAAAGCAGTGCATATTTCGACCACTGAGCGACCGAGCTTCAATCCGTTTTCGTTAGCTCGGTATTTAACTTTCGATTAGCCTGCATTATACTGGGACAGATCTATATCCATGAACAAGTTGCCATATTCAAAACCCGAGACTGTGCAATTTACACTTATATAATTAGTCAATGCTTTAAACATAAAATGTTTTTGATGCGTTAATATTATATGATTCAAAATGCACAAGCTTTTAATTTTCTTAGAATAGATATAAAATATTCCCATACAATATGTCAACTGTCCAATATGAAAGTCGAAAGTAATTCACAGTTAAGCAAAATATAAAACGTCCTCGTGCTTCGTGTATGTAATGTATGCTTTTCCAAAATGTCAACTGTCCAATATATGTTAAGTAATTGAAAGTAATTCTCAGCTGATTAACAAACAATTGACACTAGTCAATGAAGTCAAGCACATAAAACAACAAAAGCATGTACTAGTAGCTGACAATAGCCAATGAAGATAAGAATATGAAACAACCAATGAATAAAACAAGGAAGAAAAAACGAGAAAAACGTATTTGGAATACTGATTATAAAATTCCGCATTGGACAGGTGGTGGATTAAATGAATAATGACATCCAGTGGTGTGGTTATATGTACTAGTAGTTTAAAAACTCAACCATCTTGATATTTGATATTTTTTTTTAAAAATCTTAATGCTTGAGCAAACTGGTATGTTTTACGAAAAAAAACTTACATAATGTCGAGATTGTCGAATTCCTTTAACATTTCTGATGTTTGGTGGAGCTATGAACTAATAGACCAATGTTACAAAGCTTTTTTTACATACATTTGGGTAATTGTTTGGTATGAAGATAACGAACATGTATCTGTTCTGACCACCAACATAGATATTCAGCCGCTGGTCGTATTTACATCATCATGGATGTTTTGATGATTATAGTGTTCCAAACTTCAAGCATTTCCTAAATAGTTTTTTGCCAATTACTGTTCAGAAAGCTTCAAGACATCATTATCATCATCATCATTATTATTATTGCTAATCTTATTCTTATTATTATTATTATACGCCTACGATACTGCTTAACTTACGCAGCCAGGGGCGTCTAGTCTATGTCTATTGCTATTGAACGCACTAACGTGTACATGTATTGAAGATTTGGTATAGACGGACTCAGACAAAAACGGAGATGGCGTTTGTGGTGTGGTTGTTTAGGCCAATCAACCATCTTCATGAACTTTTTTTTAATATTTTCAATAAATATCCTGTACTTATTTCCATAGACAACTCAAAATACATTTTGTGAGTTCTAAAAAATTATTCAACTTTTGTAACGGCACTCGATTACAACTTTTTTTCGCCGACTTGTACAACTGTTGATATTAGATAATGACTTCGAGTTATCAATGGCACTGCATGGGAATTTGAGAAAAGGGTGTTCAAGAGACCGACAATTAGATATTGTATGTATTTTGTTTTCTAAAAGAAATATAAAAAACTGCTTTCATGTCGTAATTATTTGATATTTTCTCAGAAAATCCCATAAAAAAATTAACATGAAAATGTGGATTTTGATTTTGAAATTACTATTGGTATTTCGTCAAACACAAAAATATTTAATATTTTAAATAAATTGACACTCACCTTGTTTTATTTGCTGGTCAAATAATAAGTTCCATGTTATGTCGGGTTTTTAAAAAAGTCAGAAGACTCAGAAAGTCAATAAAATAACAAATTATGTTTTCTAGTTTACATTTCGTATTTTGTCACCAGTTACTTCAGAGTCCAAACAGAAAATCCATTTATATGTTGTCACATTTAAAAAAAGTGCACTAGGGCACAACCACGGATATAGTCTTAATCATATATCACTTTACTTATGTTCTATTGTTTTCGGTGAAGAGATTAAACTAGTATGATCCGTTAATCCGACCTTTGGCAGGTTCGGATTTACTGTATCCAGGCTTATTTCACCAGTTAAACAAAAAACATGAGCGAAAATATTGAATTTAAAAATGTGTATTAAACATACATTACAGAACTGTCGAAAGTTTAACACTGGGCTAACGAAAAGGAGTCGAAGCTCGGCTGTTAATTGGCCGAGATACGGAAAATTAGTAGTCGAAAATCTGACAGACAGCATCTACCGAAAAGCTGTCGAAATATAGCTAACTGGCGACAGAGATGAGCTGCCGATTCGGTTTTTAAGCTAGCTTAATGTTAAACTTTCGACAGGCCTGTATTGTATACGACTAAAGTTCCACTTCATTCGGGACCGTTTACCTTTGTCCGACCATAACCCAAACAACATTGTCATAATACACGGACGGAAATTAAAATGTATTCAATTATTTTACCGTGACTTTAAGAATTCTTCTGGCAAATTAATATACAGGGGTTCGTAAAAGGAATCAATTCACAAGCAATAAAGTCAAATTACAATTACATTGTTATAATTATATCAATATTTTGCCGATATTGAATTGAACTTTATTGATATTAACATTTTATATTTAACATGTTTTAAGACCAGTTTATTATACTAAAATTGATAGTTATTTATCAAGCGTGATTTAACAACTTGTTTTTTTTATTATTATCGCAATAATGTTAACTTAATTGTCTTGTCTGAGGCTTTTTAATTTGTTACCACACTTTCCGGTATTTTGTGTAATAAAATAGATAATGGTAGCAGTGCATGTGAAAAAAACTTTGTATTGTTAATAAAATCAATGGGTAGTTGTCGAATGGTTTTTTCTAAAAATTAATTACATTTGTATTTTAAATTTATTTTGATAAAAAAATTGTCAGGTGATAATTTTTTATTGGCTATGTCAAATAACTAACATATTTAATATCAATATTCGTGTTTTTGTAATTATTTACTGTAAGTTACAACTAGCTATCAATGTTTATAAAATTAAATTATTTTTAATCCATATGTAAGAAAAGCTGTCATGATTGTTGGCTTTTTTTGACATATATTTGAATAACAATATTCATGTTTTTTATGATTATGTTCTGTGTGTCAAATTGATAACAATTAAGTGATGTATGGATTTTTTGTCAAAATTAACCATTAGTCTATCGGGTGGCCGAATGGTCCAAAGCGTGAACTGATCGCTCACTGCCTAGATTCGAAACACATTCGGGGGCAAATGATCCTCGTGCGAGAAAGTTTGTAAGTTCGCTTACCGAAGGTCTATGGTTTTCTTCGGGATCCCCGCTCCCCTCCCCCCCCCCCATACACACTATTCCCAAACTTACCGCCTCGATGTAAGGAAAAATTATTGACTGGGGCGTAAAGCAACATTAAAAATCAAATAACTAATATATTTTAATATCAATATGATTCATGTTTTATCATTATGTTCTTTTTGTGTCAAATTGTTATCAAAGTTGATAATAAGTCTATGTACCGCGTGTGTTCTGTATAGTGGGAATCAATAACTTAGTTCCCAGGACTGTTTTTTTTCTTAATAATTTTTCTATCATCAAATTAATATTTGAAAAGTTACACTATTGTCATGAGGTTTGCGTTTAAATCAATTTAGTAAACACAATTCACTTACCGGTATGTCAGGACGTTATCAGCGACAGATGAAGTGCAAAAAAATTAACCTAAGGAAATGCGCAGGGAGGGTTATTCAGCGTAGCACGAAGCATCGATTTTTAAGGTCTCTTCCGTGACTTTCATTTTAAATACATGCCGAGCGCTTGGCAAAAGAACAATCGATACTTTTTTGTTCAGACCCGGCCGGGGTTCATACTCCGATTAACGAACACTCAATCAACTAGATGGTCATGTGTTAAAGCGAAGGGTGCTTTAGAACACAAAGTCGTGGTTAAATGATGCTTTATCATTTACTCTTTATACACGTGATCTTGATTAACAAATTGGACTTGTTTTATAAAATATAGATTTTAAAAATGTTATAGTTTCAAATCCGCGTATGTGTTGTCTTACAACTTGGGAAGACATGTTACTTAAGTCAAGTACATTTTCTAATCGGAAAGTAAGAAAACATACCAAAAATGTGCAACACATGCGTTAAACAGTACAAATTACGTGACATAAATGTTTTCATGTGCCCAACACATGTTTTATACAGAATAAATGTGTAGAACACATGTGGTATGCAGTAATGTGTTTTGGAATAAGTTTTCGTCTCACGCTGTTGGGGGTTCAAACATTTTTGGAAATCGTGTGACGGAAAATTAAATTTTGAGTGCAAGACAAATTTCTTTTCATACATATCAATATATATCCGACACTACATTGTGGCTCGTACATACATATCTAGCTTCAATTATATTACCATTGAACCAAAATAACAACAAGAATATACAAAGGCTGTTGACATTGTTTGTCAAAGGTCCCAAAGTGAGCCTCGATCATGAACTAGTCGGCACATTATGTATAAATTAAAGTAAACATAACATTTACTTTTTGTTACAAGAAAAGTGTTCTTTAATGTTAATGTACTTTAATTATTTCGTTTTAAGTAAATAATAATTATATGCAACTGTTTAGTGAATTAGTCTTGCCACTCAGGGAGGCAAAAACATGTTTACACGTCCTTTGAGAGTTAACTACTTCCGTATTCAATGAATCACTGACCAGTAACAGGTGCCTGTTGAGCATTTTCTAGTTATGCACGTTATGTCTAATAATGAACAGGTTCCTTTTTTCTTGAAGATATTTTTCAGTAAATGAATATTTTAAGTTTATTAACAAACCCGTTTCAATCATCGATGATTTCGCCAGTTAGCAAACCGTTTTAATATAGACTTTTGCATTACAGACGATCTCTTTGTTTGCCAACAATGAACGAACTTCCTTTTTCTTGAGATAGTTTTCACTTAATGAATATTTCTAATTCGTTTACAAATTTACCTCGCTATCACCATTGATTTCGTCAGTTCAGGGGCGGCGAACTTTACTTAATTTATTATCAAATCCAAAAACATTTAAAGTACGGAGTCCGTAACCGCCATGTTTAAAAGGGTTATTTCGTAGGTTCGAAATAATAGTGATTAGACTAGTTCACTTAGGCCATAGATAGTACCATTTAAATAACATACATCTTTAGTTATTGTGTATCATTTGGTTTCAGCTACATAGACATTTGTATTTAAGCATTGTTTTACTTACAATGCTATTCATCCTGTACTTACCTTGTAATACACAGGCGTTTTTTAATGATTGAATGCACTAGAGTACGACCAAGAATCTATAGTAACAGACTAGATAAACATTCCCAATAAAATCAGAAATAGTAACCCTTTGG
The DNA here is from genome assembly GCA_021292105.1 of Anadara kagoshimensis. Classification (NCBI taxonomy): domain Eukaryota; kingdom Metazoa; phylum Mollusca; class Bivalvia; order Arcoida; family Arcidae; genus Anadara; species Anadara kagoshimensis. The sequence continues at coordinate 43,333,604 of CM037858.1, forward strand.
ATGACACAATTTTCTGTATAATTCTGGTTCACTGAATTTTTTTCAGAGTCTTTATTTAACAAAAGAAAAAAAAACCCATTCCGTTCCATATCCAATTCACAATCTCAAAAGTTCAACCACAAACATACCGGTCCACAACAAATCACAATCTCAAAAGAAAAACCAATCTTCAACTGATTTTGTTCAAACTTGGCATATTAAGTTAAACATATGAACTTCCACAAGGAAATTGTGGTAAGATGCTCCGGAAGGGTAAGGATCTCCTAGTCAGCTACACCCGCCAGGTATCAGACCCGACCTCCTACTTAATCTTTATGGTTCTAGCCGAGAAGGTAAACCAAAGGGAACGGCATTACAGTAGGTGATAATTAAATAGAACAATAACAATAAACACGAACATATCGGCACACGTCTAAATCACAATCCAAAAGGCAAAGTGAATACTTTGGGAACGGTTTAGCTAGATACTTCACTCACGTGAATACTGAAAGGAACATAGAACTATTGGGCGACAGATATCTAGGATAATTTTATATACAAAGACACCATACACATCAACACTGGAATGAACAATAAACACTGTATTCATAATAAATAGGGTTTAATATTGTTCAATCAAACATTCGCTGCAACCACAATGCCAGCCATGCTTAACGTGGTAAGTCCGTCTGATCAGCAAGTATTGACTAGATCTAGTGCATTATAGATAAACAACATTGACCTGTCCGCGACTGACCTTTAATTTAAATCCTTACTAGTACATAACACACTTGCTTCTTTCGTCTGCATCATGGGAAATGTACATTGAGTATGTATTTACTGCGAATCCTAACACTACACATGTATTGGATTGGTCGCCTTATGAATATTCCCAATGACAGGTCAAACAGACAGGTCGATCTTGTTTCCCTATACCCCTACAGTGTCAGCCTATCGAAAGTTTAACACTGAGCTAACATATATGTGTTGAATCGGTAGTTCATCCAGGCCCCCCGTTGCATATAACTTTCGGTAGTTTTTCAGCCACTACCTGCTATCCCTATTTCGAACGCTCTTTAGTCGATGATCTCCGACTTCTTATAGTTAGCAGTGTTAATCTTTCGACAAGTCTGCACTGTAGATTGTTTCTCGAAAACAGCTCCTATTCCTTTCCTGCTAGCTCTACCTAAATTCTTATCCGTCCTTTTCACCTTACAATTTCCTGCCTCCATCCTTCTATTACTCTTAAGGACCTAAGAGACTCCCTATTCCAAAGGAATATCTTCTCCTTAAGGTAAATGAAGACTCCCTTTTCCAAAGGAATATCTTCTCCTTAAGGTAAATGAAGACTCCCTTTTCCAATATCTTTTCTTTACGGTAAATGCCTTTTCAACATCTCCTGGGCGAGTTTGGATACCTTGTTTTCAACTGGTTCTTAAATTTTCGGAATAGCATTCTGTTTTTCTCTTGCTCCATGTCTTTAGTTTTATGGAATTTTTCTGGGACTTTGAATCCTTTATGGACCAAAAATGCGTTGTTTAAAACTGCAAACTCGTAACCAGCAACGTGTAACTCGCACACCTAAAATATAAACAAAACTTATATTTAAAATTGCCATACTTCTAATGCAAATCAAAGCAATCTCATCTCAAAAGTTCCGTATGTATTTATACGACGTGATCTTCAATCCCTGCCTATTTAAAAACAACTTTTGCAGACTATTAAAATGAATTTCAATCAATAGCAAAATTTTGAATTTTTACAAAAAATAATATTCAAAAATATTAAAAACTTCAATGAAAGATCCTATTAACTTTTTAATGCAACTTTGTACTTCTATTTTCAACGGTAATTAAAGTCAAACATATCATTTATTGCAGCTGAGTGGAGTTATGGTGTTTAACACTCCGGCCAACATTCTTACACTTTTATTTATTACGGTCGGTAATAGTGGGACGGTGGAGAAAACCGAGCTTCGAACCTAGGTGCTGAGAGGATCCGTGTGCCGTAAGCGGGCGCTTTAGCCCACTCGGCCTCGGGGACCATGGACAGATTAGACCCTGTGTGTGTGTGTGTGTGTGTGTGTGTGTGTGTGTGTGTGTTAAATTGCCGTTAATGATCAATTGAAAAGTCTGTCTTCATCCTTTGAAAACATAAATACGTTGGCCAGATTCCCGATGAACTCTGCAGGGCCAGTATGATCAACACATACGCCCATAATTTCTTCATACAAATGTATCTTTCAAATCGCAAGTACAGTATTTTAATAACATATTTAATGCGTGTTTCCTGTTTATAAGATTTTAAACTTGGTCAAAGGTGATGGTTAATGCCAATGTTTTGTTTATATATTTAACATTTGGCCTCAGCATGTGATGTGTTATCTTTTAACGCATCTTTATTTATGTTTTACAATACACATTTAACTCAGCTGGTCAAAAAATTACGTTCCTGTATGGAATGCCACTTATTGAGTTCGCAAAGCTGTCTAATAACGACGATGTATGTTTTGTATCGCGTCAGCAAAACGAACTTACCACACCATAGGATCTTTGGTACTACATTTTGTGCGAAGTACACGAAAAGATTTTCAAAGAATCCGCTAAAACAGTAATATAGATATTTTTCATATAATGAATGTGGTACCTGTGAGGAGAACGGTCCGAATTTGTTTTCGTGATGCGCGTGATACGAGGGAACGAATTTTTTTCCATACGAAAAATCATAATACTTTTATTTCTAGGTCAAATTACAGTCACTCTCTACATTCTAGAGCCTGTCCGTAACGACCCGGAAATCGAACCCGCCCTCCAATTACATTCAGTTGTTAGACAAACTAGAGCACCCATCCCCTTCCCAAACGGCCAGAGGGACTGACACTAAATTTGCTATGCGACACAATGTCTCATGTTGGTACACATTGGACTGTCGTTTGGTCAAATTCATCCCTAGACGTGGAAGATATGGTATGGGCGCGATATTGCGACGGACGGCCAGAGGGACAGGTTGATTCCTATATACTCCCGGGGGTATAATGAAAGTTGCAGAATCCAGAATAGACTTAACAATGACGATAAAGTAATTGCTGGTTGTGTGTAAGTGACAATTAGGCACGCTCCGTTGCTAACACAGATTGTGAGTCATTAAATATAGCTGCATCAAAGTGTGTATCTCTGGCAAACCTATAAATTATGTTTTATTAAATTAAAAAACTACATCATACACAGATTCAGTCGAGCATTATCTAGGATACTAACTACAAACAATGTTTAACTGGGTCAGTAATAATGTTGCTTTCCCCATCTGTAAATCGAAAAATTTACTGCATTCGTTTTATTCGTCAGAGCAACAAAACGCAAATTTTCAATTACATGCAATTCACTGCCTTAATGCACTGACCATCATCTGATGACGGAAAAATATACCTACGCGTATATTTTGAAATTGCAATGTTGCAAAAATTAATTGACGCGAAAATTTCCCGATATACAGTATTTCAAAGATCATATTTTGTTTTGTAAACTCCCAAATAATTGTAAAAATCTAGAGAAAGAAAATGTAGTCATTACTCTATATAGATGATATACTTATTTTCACAATGCGGTGGTGTCATTTTTCAAAGTGGAGGGAGATGTACATCATGTTGCATATTATCTTTACATTGCACTCAACCATCAAAGACGCCATTCTTACGACATTTTACAAAATCAGTTTGTGTCATAAACTTTAATTACCCAAGCGTTGTACTTCACCAAAAATAGAGCAACCATTACATAGTATGACATAAATGTATTTCACTTAAATATGGAGACGAGTTGTATATCAAAATGCACAAACGTTGTTTTTTTAATTTAGAATATTTCCTTACGATTAAACATATATCCTACGCTATAGGCACAAGAAGATACCGTCAGCGGGTTTATCTTCCCTGTTTTTTAATTTGGTAAAATGAGTTTGGACATTAAAATAATCAAAAAACTTTAAATCTGATTGGTTTACCTATTTAAGTATACATTACCTGACTTATCCTATTAAACCCATATTGCTTAAACCGTTCGTCGTACAGGGGTGTATTCGCTGGCGATATAAAACGGTTCCCATGGGTCATTCCATTCTACATTATAACCAATGTCCATTATTTCAGTTCCGAACAGTTTTTTCCATCGATCATATTCGGTATACATCTGACATTTCCAACAGGTTTCGTAATAAAATGGCGAATTTTCCCCGCCTCCCAAGCATGTAAAGCTTAATTTTATCACTTGGAATAGACCAGTCTTTTGACTCGAAACTTGGCACAACAAAAGCGGTTTTGTCAATGTCAAAATCTTGGTTTGAACGTCGTCTTTCGATTAATCTCATAAATTCGTCGGTCAAATTATCCGACGGTACCATATCTATGTCAATCATTAGTAAAAAGTCGTTGTTGCCGACTTCAAAGCAATGTTTCTCAAGAGATTGTGTGGATATTCAATTCCAATATCATAATTAGCTTTCTGTTGCCTCTGTACAGTTTTACCAAATGGTTCGCTGCACGAAAGTTTCGGCAACTTATTAATTAAATCTACGGACGGAGTGGAATCCATTGGATAAACAAGATGGAAACTCACTTTATGGCTATGCTTGGATAACAAGTTCGAAGGTATACAATAGACAGTATTGCAAATTCTGCGTCGGTTTTGTGTGTGAATACGGAAACAGATATCGGTCCGTTCCATTTGCGACTCAACACAATTAAGTTTTCTAAATGATTAGATGAAGTTTGTGTGACAATGGTGACATTTTCCGAAGTCTTTCCTTGTCCAAATTTCCGAATTTGTTTCGGACACAAAATATTCCGTATAATATGATACATTCCACTAATATCCGAGACATGAACGTCTGCTATTTTATCCATAACTGTTTTTGCTAATCTCTGAATCTCCTTAAAATCTGAGTCCGTACTCCCTTGTCTCTTTAAATGATTTGAGCTACGTGGTCCAGCACCTTTTGCATTCGTCTCTAGTTTCATCAACAACGTCATGTGGAAAACTTGGAGACCAACAACCATAAAAACTAGAACTATGATGAACTTTCCGAACTGAAACTGTCGAGACAAAAAAGACATATTTTTGTAAACTTATAATTTTCAAGTACATGGATATTCCTTCTCCTCATTTGTTGTCCCTCTGTATGACGACCTACTGACATTACAAACACCACAATTAGCCGGAAGATGACCGCGTCTTATACAAGTCAACAAATCATAGCTATTATAAGTCGTGGATGGTGAAAAAATGAAGACCTATGCCTATGTTACATAGATTATATGTCAGACTGTATATATATTTTTTCAACAGCGATGTATTATTTATATCCTGCACATATCCTGGCTTAACGACTCATGTTACACAGACAATACACATCATGCAGTTGAGATAATCTGATTCTTGGATAATTACACCTCGCTATGTAACAGCCAATAAACGTCATCAACAAACAATATGAAGAATGTCCTATTTTCTATGTAATACTATCAGCGTGATTTGGCACTTGATTGACACTTACGCGGGATTATTTTCATAAAGTCGTCATGATTCTGCCTTGTTTTCTCATCTATCCTGCAATTATAAAAAGAAATGAAAAATAAACAATAATTTTGGTTCCTCTCATCATTTCCAATAAAACTTTAAGACACATTAACTTTCTAAGTTTTCTTTAATTTAAAGCCAATGAATCATTTGAAACAGTCCACATTAGGCGCCATTGGCACTCTTTTTGGATACTTATTGATGTTAATTCTAATGTCTAGCAATATAAGGCGTCACTGGCACCCATTTCTATTAACGTGTTATCTCGCGTCTGACGTCCAACAATGTTAGGCGTCACTGACACCCATTCCTATTAACGTGTTTTCTCGCGTCTGACTTCCAACAATGTATGGCGTCAATGGCACCCATTCCTATGAACGTGTTATCTACGATGTCAGACGTCAATCTCAATCGTTCTTTAGACGTACAGCAATGTGAGACGTCATTCACATCTTTTTATTTATTTACATGTCATCGCTTGCATGTTGTATGATCTCCAACAATGTAAGGCGTCCCTGACACTCGTTTTATTGTATATTCATGTGCCGTACAATGGCAAACAATGTTTGGTGCCACTGGCATCCGTTGTTATTTGATAATTAATGTGGGTATAATGTCTAACGATGAAACTCATTAAAAATTTTCGGATATTCATTTGCCGTATAATGGGTGTCATTGGCATTCTTTTTATTGTTCAAAGTGCCATCGTAAGTGATGTCCAACAATAATGTTAGGCGTTGCTAGCATCCATTTTATTGGATATTTAACTTACTTATTTGCCTGAAAATGTCCATCAATGTTAGGCGTCAATGGCACCCGTTTTATTGGGGACATTTATGTGACTCGAATAAAGTATTCAACAATGTGAGACGTCACTTCTGTCGTTTCTATTAACGCGTTATTACGCAACTGACGTCCAACAAGTTTGGTATACGGTTCTACTAATGTGTCGTCTCGCATGTGAAGTCTAACAATGTTAGGCGTCTATGCCTTTGGCATCCGGTTCTATTAACGTGTCATCTCGCGTGTGGCGTCCAACAATATTAGGCGTCTTTGTCATCCGGTTCTAATAACGCGTCATCTTGGGTGTAAATCGAACAATGTTAGGCGTCTTTGACATCCGGTTCTACTAACGTGTCACCTCGCGTGTTACGTCCAAGAATCAGTGGTATGCGTCTTCGTCATCCGGTTCTACTAACGCGTCGTCTCGCGTGTGACGTCCAACAATGTTAGACGTCTTTGCCTTGAGCATCCGGTTCTACTAACGTGCCATCTCGCGTGTTACGTCCAACAATGTTAGTCGTCTTTGGTATCCGATTCTACTAACGTGTCGTCCGGCGTGTAAGTCCAACAATGTTAGGCGTCTTTGCCTTGAACATCCGGTTCTCAGCTAGCACGTCATCTCGTGTGTGACGTCCAACAATGTTAGGCTTCTTTGTCTTGAGCATCCGGTTCTACTAGCATGTCATCCCGCGTGCGAGTCCAACCGTTGAATAGTTAGGCGTCTTTGCTTTTAACGTCTGGTCCTATTAACGTGTCATCTAGACAATGTTAGGCTCTTTGGCATCCGGTTCCGTGTACGTGACGTGCATGCAACAATGTAAGGTCTCATGGGTACACGTTTTGTGTTTATTATATGGCGCATTACGTCCAACGATGTATATACAAGGCGTCACTGTTCAGAACCCTTTGTGTAAGTAAGAGAGAGAGAGAGAGAGAGAGAGAGACTTAAACGCTCTTGATATTATCATTACTGTTAACTAAGGATTTCTTACCAAATAAAAAACAGCTGATTTCTTATCCACTTTTCTGTCTATCCATGTAGTCCGGTTTACAAACTGGTCCAAAATCAATGGATATTCACTACTTTCGTTTGCATAAACACGTAACAGGCTCATGAAACAAAGGTGCAAGCGTCAGTTGGTATCGCCATTATCAAATCAATGCAATGAACAGCTAGATACATGCACATGCAGCCGCATTACACTACAAATAATTATTTATAGGCAATATGACGTCATCAATGTTTTTGACAAATAAAGATTGTGGCGTACGGATGTAGATATTTGTAGCGCCTGCGTTTTTTGTTATTATTCTTATCATAATGCCAAGGGATCGTAAAAAAATATTTCTCTGAAAAGCAAGATGGAAGAAAGATAAAAAATGCAGTAAATTTCAACTGTGCTTTATAAAAAGATCCATCAACAACACATGAAATTAGTCTGAAAAAGAGACATTTCTCTGTCTAAAATAAACAGATCTTTTTCACGTTGGTTAAAATTCGACTATATTTCACGTGCTTATTTGATGGAAAGGCATGTTTAAACTTTTTAAAAACCCATTCTCTGAGACAAATGTTTAAAGTGTTCCTTTAAATTGAAAGACGTTACAGAAACAAGTAAACTTTTTGTAATTATCCACTGTCCTCAATCTTTGTTTTCCTAAACAATGAAATAAAAAAGATGGCGCATATATCAATGTTCTCCTTGGTGTAAACAAGTACAAATATTATGCTTCTTTGACTCTGGTATGATATTTATATTATTTCCAAATTATAATTAATACATTTCACCATAAAATTGTGGTTAATAATATGCCATTCCATTTTCTATGTAAAAGATATAGGCTACATCGGTTTCGTTATGGTCTTGCATCGATACCACCTAAATAAACAAAAATAATGATAAATCCTCAATTTGTAATCGTTTATGATGTTGTGTGAAAAAAATATTTCTAGTTTTAACCCCAGTCAAAATAATTGATTTATTCGTCGAAAAGAATTGTGTGTCGGTGCTACCGTAATGTAAACATAGTTGTATAAGGTGTCGGGCTGTCACTAGCACCGCCTTGTTGTTTTTTTTATTTACTGGAATACTGTGAAGGGGTTATCAGCATCAACTCACAGGAGTAATATAGTTATGTATGAAGGTGTAAGGGGAATTCGACAGCCAAAAAAATAGTGATTCAAATGTACTCAAATTAGTACTAATTAATAGATGAAGAATCACATTAATTACAAATTTAATTACTTCTTATACCAGGATATTGGAATCTTCACTCCTCTAGCCCGAGATTCCTCTGGCCCGAATTTTTTTTTATCAATTTCGGGCCAGAGATCGGGCTTCATTATTTTACATAACGTGATGCCGTTGAAATCCTACGGCAGGGTAAGATTTAATTTGGCGGATATGTTCACTTTATTTTCACGGGCATTAGGTAATGAACCAGTCAGATCGCTTACCTGAACCTTTATTCACAAGAATCCATCGAAAAAACTACGTGGCAACTCCGTTTTATATCCATTCCAGCCATATAAATCCAACACTTGTGTATCAAAAAAAGGGAGACTTTAACCCGCGAGATCTCGTGTTATTTGAATATCATAACATAAAAAATGGCGAGATGATGAAGGATGTGTTGGATTTATATGGCTGGAATGGATATAAAACGGAGTTGCCACGTAGTTTTTTCGATGGATTCTTGTGAATAAAGGTTCAGGTAAGCGATCTGACTGGTTCATTACCTAATGCCCGTGAAAATAAAGTGAACATATCCGCCAAATTAAATCTTACCCTGCCGTAGGATTTCAACGGCATCACGTTATGTAAAATAATGAAGCCCGATCTCTGGCCCGAAATTGATAAAAAAAAAAAAAAAAATTCGGGCCAGAGGAATCTCGGGCTATCACTCCTCATACTCAATTCACTCAGTCAACCTTTTCATAATATAAATTGAAACAGTTGAATTTTAAACAAATGATTTGCATGTGTAATGGGGAAACCAAATTATAGGATTCGCCAATGAACCAAACGATCAACACCCCTTAACGTTTGTGTAGGGTGTTTTTGATAAAATGTTTACATAATAAATGTCATATTAATGTCATTTTTTCAAGAAAACCTGGGCTGATATGAATCAACATCCAATATAAATAATTCATTAATTGTTCCACGCAAGCATAAGGGGTATCAGTGGTACACTGGCAAACCATATTTTATTAAAAAATGTACAGTCAGACCTGTCTTAAATGTTAAAGCCCACCTCTAATTTCTAAATAAGGGCCACATGATTTTAAAGGCCATTGAAATTTTATCTCAATCGCTCTTTATTCATGTTATTTGAACCTGTATATATATATAAGGACCACCTGCCCATAAAGGCCACTTTTACTGGTTCGAATGGGTGACATTTATAGACAGGTTCAGTGGCGGATCCAGGATTCTATGTTAGGGGGGGCACACTTATAAATTTTTAAATTGTGTTTGGAGACAACGGCTCTGTAAAACAGTTCCTATCCCAAGTTGTATACTAACTAGTGTCTTGAGGAAGGAGCAGGTGATGGTTGCGACATTGATAAGTGGTATAGTTTGGCTCGTAAATTAACCTTACATTACCCATGATTCTATGTTGGGGGGGGGGGGGGGGGGGGACACACACTGACAAATTTTTAAATTGTGTTTGGGGACAAAGGCTATGTAAAGCAGTTCATATCCCGTGTTGTATACTAACTAGTGTGCTGAGGAAGGAGCAGGTGATGGTTGCGACATTGGCAAGTGGGATTTTTGGGGTCTTCAGATTTTCAGATTCACTCAGAGGATTTAAGAAAATCATTTTTCTAGGGTGTTTTCTAGCATATGCATCCACGATTTCATCTAGGTTAAGAGATATATCTTTGTGAACAAATAAGAGAACTAAGGCATTGAACCTGTCCTCTCCCATGGTACTCCTTTCAGCACTTTTTACATATTTCAAAGAAGAGTTTGATCGTTCTACTCCGCTTGTTGTAACTGAGTGTAAAAGTAGCAGATGCAGAATAACATTGATATTTGGGAACATTTTTGGAGTAAACACACTGCTCTGTAGAGTATCGGTAATAGAACTTGGTTTCTTTTCTTCATTTCTCCATGTCTGATTCCAAAGTTTGATTTCTTTGTCAGACTGGAATAATTCTAAGATAGATTCAGTAGTTTGTTGATCTAGATTGACTAGATTGCTGGGAAGGAGATTTAAAGTTTTTACTGCTTTATGTGTGAGGTCATTAAACCTCAAGGATAGTTGCTGATTTAATGAATCTACAAAAGGAAGATATATATTTAGGCGATAATATTCAGATGGAGAGTTTGCAGAAATATTGGACCTTTGGGTTTGACGACCACATATTCTAGGAATTGAAATTGTTGTGTTTGCTTTGTTTGCCACTACGACACAGGTTTCAAAAAGGGACTCGAACTCCCTTGTATTATTTCTTGCCTCACTTATAACATTACGTACATGAGAAACCATTCCATATCCCTGAATGACATCAAGAAAGGTACCTTGAAGCTGAACACTTAAACCTCTGATATATCCAAAGAAGTGGATGACCGTGTTAAATGCCACTATGAAAACCGAGTCAGTAATTTTCTTCATAAGACCATACGCTTCACCAGATGTCTTCATGTCCCAATCAGTCTCTCTCATGGATATATTATCCAAACACTCCAGAATGCACTCGTACAGTTCGTGAAATTCTATGAGTGTTGTATGTTTTTCAACCCAGCGTTTCTGACAGAACAACTTTATTTTCTTTTTCTTCTTCGCATTATCTTGATGCAACATATTCCACGAGTCAATTACGGCTTCTAGTCGTCTGCTCCGCTTTGGGGAGTATTTAAAGAATATGCCGATCTGTTTAATAGTGTCTAGCATAAGATGGACTTCTTTGACATTACAAGCTTTGCAAAGAGCCAAGTTAAGATCATGACTGCAACAGTAGAAGTAAGAAGCCTTGGGTGACAACTGAATAAATCTCGCAGCACAACCAGAATGCTTGCCTGCCATGTTACCAGCCCCATCCATTGTTTGTGATCGACAATTTTGTATGTCAAGGCCTAACTTGGTGAGACACTCAACAACATTATTGCAAATAGCTTTGCCAGTTATCTTCTCACAAGAGACAAATTCCAACAATCTCTCTATTGGTTTGTTGTTTTGAGTATAACGGACAACTAATCCGAGCTGTTCCCAATTACTGCTGTCCGTTACTTCATCACAAATGGTTGTGACTTTATTTCGTCAACTATCAGAGACTGAATATATTCTTTTATACAAAGCAGTAGCTCATTCTGAGCAGTCTTAGAAGTATAGCGAGCATTCTTTGCGCATGTTTTTAGATGGTTTTCAATAGTTTTGTCACCAGCATCAACTCGCAAATCTAAAAGTGCTTTAAAATTGCCTTGATTAAAACTAGATGATGTTTCATCATCTCTATGCCCAAGTAATGCAATGCCTTGTCTACCACAAAATTCTAAACATTTAATTATTGATTTCAATATTTCCCTGTTTCTTGACACGGTGAAGGAATTTGAGTCAGATATTGAAACATCAATTCGTGCTGCTGGATTTTTGTATGTAGTTTTAAAGGCAAGTAACTTTGCCATCGAACTTTTATGATAATCACAAGTAGAATGAGATGAAAGGTCGGCCTGTGCATCTTTCCAGTTTTGATATGATTCTGATATTAATTTTTTGGACGACGATGTGAAGTATCAGGAAAGAAGACGCACGCCAAACAAAACAAGCCGTCACACTTTTTGGAATATACAATGAAGTCAAACTTCAAGAACCATTCATGAAGACAAGATCTGTTTACAAACCCACACTTTCGCGATTTTAATTTGTACTGCTTTGGAGGAAATTTATAGACTTGACTTGGTTTTCTGTTTTCAATCATGTACTCAATATCTTCATCTGAAAATTTCGCATTTGGAGATGTGTAATCCGATATGTCCTTTTCACTTGTACATGGCCCTTCAGAGGGTAAATCATCAGGACCATAGGAAGATGTGCAGAGGTTTGAAAACTTTTTGGAATCATTCGAAGGTGATTCTGTAATGTGGCAAGTGTCAAATGGATTTGACTTTATACATGGGAACGTGATTGTGCTTGATGTGTCTTCACGTGATAAATCAGATAATTGATCATTTGGAGAATATTCATTGCAAATTTTGCTTTTTGTCAAATTTAAGCATGGTACAAAATGATTTGGCTCCCAGTTTTCAAAATCGTTATTTGTTATGTGAGTCCACATGATGTGAAGAATAGTATCAGGATCTTTGTTTTCAGAGAGAGGTTTAATTATCCCGTTATTAATATTTCTGTTGATAGCAGGATTATTCACTCTTGGATAAATGCTTTGCACAGGTATTTTACATGCATTTGCAAGTGCAAAAAGATGAACAACAGAACAATATGTTCCACTTTTGATGGTTTTGAGAATTTCCCTTTCAAGAATTTTATGAACATCGCCAAAAACAACATTTTCATCACTGGCGGATGACATAATAATATAATCAATGCAAGGTTCACTTGTGCCAAGCATTTTTTTATAAGTATTTTCATCGCAATATAGATGAAAATTTTATGTTAATTCAACTATAGTTCGAACACGGCATTCAATGTGATGCGATTCAGACCCATATAAGGCTAATGAAATGGACCTGAAAAGGCAATTACCGTCACCATATACTTTAACTGGAGTTAAATCGCTAGGTGCGTCAGGTGGATAAAGACTCCTTGCGACAACATCTTCTTCTATGGATGGAATTTTGACATTTTGCAATGGAGATGGCAGGGGTGTTCTTTTAATGAATTGCGTTTGAAAATTAACTGCAAATTTAAATGTTTGCCAGCCTTTTGAACTTGCTGATAAAAGCTGATTGTATATTTTGGTAAAATGATCAAAATGGAATGAAGTCATCTTTAATATTATACTTTATTTGATTTTAGTATTTTGTTAAATACAAGACTTGAAGTAATATACGTGGGATAACTATGGCAATAATGCAACAATATCTCGTCACTCAGTAATGTTTTCAAATTAAATGATGCGTAACTCAGTTTAAAAATTAATCTCAGAAAACTCTGAATAATAATAAGTGACAAGAACTATGCGACTAACACGAAGTGCATCCAGATCAGACTTTCAGAGTCACAAAGTCATTCGCCGGCGTTCTTTTACCACTTCAGCGTTCTTTCACTTCAGTGAAGTCAAACGCTGACTGCCAGAGGGTGTATTCAATACCTCCTCTGGCGGTCAGCGTTCTTTTATAGCTTCATACATATTCTCACATTTATGTGAGATTCAATGGGTGTACCACTTCAGTGAAGTCGAACGCTGACCGCCAGAGGGGGTATTTTCGCCCTCTGGCGGTCAGCGTTCTTTTATCGCTTCAGACATATTCTCAAGTTTATGTGAGAATGGCGTTTCTTTACCACTTCCATAGCCGTGTGCTAATTCATATTTATATTTTACACAATGCAATTTTATTTTATGGATTTTATGAATTCTTATTAAGAATAACAAGATTTAGTTCTATAATTTTAGGGGGGGCACAGGCCGGGTGTGCCCCCGTCTGGATCCGCGCCTGACTGGTTTGACTGTATATTAATCCTTTATGTAGTTATTCTGTATATTTAAACATCCTTTGACAAAGTTAATTGGGTCATTTTAATAATAATTATGTTTTTTTCAGATTTTACATGGCTTGTGTGTTTCAAATATTTGCTGTAAGCCGCATAAGAAGAAAATGATTAAATCATCTATCTACACAATATTGACATTATTATTGAGTTTATTTGTTCAGAAATCACTTACAGATGAAACAGGTACATTGTATATATATAGGGGTATTAGTGATATATTAGGTTTGACTCTGAATTCTGTGGGGGAAATTCTGAATATCTCATTTTACATAATACAGTACATGCTTGTTGAAAGTTTAACACTTGGCTAAGGAAGTGGGATTGATGCCGGGCTGCCAAGTGACCAAGATATAGATTGCTAGTGGCAGTAGTGACCATGAAATCTGCTAAGAGATAGATAGCAGCTGTTGATATATGGCTAATGAGGGGCAGATATGAATTCTATGTTTCCATTCCTGGTAGGCAAAATCGCCGTTGGCTACTAATTTCTGAGGAATTCTTTAAAAAAGTAACCTATTTTAGCAAAATTGTGGAAAAATACTTTAAAAAAGACTATATTTTCACAAATTTTGGAAATTTGGCTACTAATTATTTTAAATTTATGGAAACATAGGAATTGTCAATTCAGCATAGCTGTAAACATTAAAAGGATTTCTAACTGTGATGGTACCACCATGGTAGCTCAGTTGCCTTGGTAGAGTGTTCGCTTCACATATGGAAGGACATGGATTTTAAAATAGGTAGTTACTGTTCTTTCACCAATCACTGGTCATTTGGAAATGACGGTCACAAAACCTTAAAAGTAATGTCCCATGTCATGGCAGGCATGTTGCATTAAAGAATGTGAAATGCACATTGCCCTGAGCACACTGCAATGGTCACAATTTCTGCCGCTTCACTGGTGATGTCTCGGTATCATTGAAATAATTATGACTGGATATAAAATCCCTTTCAACCATTACAACCAATTAGTCAAACAGTGGTACTATGAAGCATAATTGTAAATACAGTCCAACCTGTCTTAAAGGCCACCTCCATATAAGGGCCAATTGCTTATAAAAGTCAGTAGAATTGTATCCCAATTGTTCTTTATTCATATTATTTGAACCTGTATATAAATGCCACCTGCCCATAAAGGTCACTTTTACAGTTTCCCTTGGGTGGCCTTTATAGACAGGTTTGACTGTAAATAAAAAGTTGTTACAAACTCTGAACATAGGATCATTAATGATGAACTAAACTTTTTTAAAAATTACTTTGGTTCCATTCCTGGTAACCAAAATCACCATTGCTTACTATCTAAGAAACTCTTTCAAAAAGTACTATATTTTAGCAAATTTGTTAAAAAAAATATTTTGAAAAATTACTACATGTTAATTTTCATTAATTTTGGAAATTTGGCTGCTAATGATTTCAAATCTGTGAAAACCTAGATTTATTAGCATTGTTGTTTTTTCTGCAGATTTCAGTAAACATCCTTTCAAAGTAGATGAGAAATCAAAGTGTACAGATATACCATTACCTAATATAATAAACGGCAATATCAAGGTATTTGGTAATGAGGCTCAAGTTACCTGTAAAGATGGATTTAAGTTAGTGGGATCAGCAAAGGTCATATGTAAATACAACAAATGGGAACCCATACCAAAATGTGTACAAGAAGTGGATCCTGCAATCAGTAAGTATCATGTTCTACTGCTTTTTGTGGAAAAGATCAGATAGATCTATGAAAAATAAGAATTGAGAGGTTTTAGCTAGAGATGAAAGCTGTTGTGTTGCCTGCAAGACTTGCAGGGGAAGCTAGACCTCAGTTGGTTTCCAGATGTTAACTTCTATAATATTGATCAGCTTTCTATGAAATCAGTGAGTATCACATCTCACCATTTGTGGAAAAGTTCAGATCTATAGATCTATAAAAGTAAAAACAGTTTAAGGGTTTTAGCCAGAACTGAAAGTTGTTGTGTCACCTACATAACTTGCAGGGGGTACTTAGGGATCACTATGGCAGCTGCAGCTCCAAGTTGGTTTCTTTATGATAACTTTTGTAATTATGATTGGATTTCCATGAAATGTGTGCAGAGTACTAATTACCCAAGTACTTTGGTTAAATTCAATGCTTGACAAAATCTGTACATAATTTACTAGGAATCTGAATGGTTGATAGTTTCCAGATAATAACTACTGTAATATTGATCAGATTTCCATGAAACTTGTTTGTATACTTATGGCACAAGTACATTGGTCGTGTTTGATGCAGGACAAAATATGTGATTAGTTCATATGTTGCAATCTGATTCATCAATAGTTTCCAGTTGATAACTCCTGTAATATTAATCCTCTATCGGAAAAGGATCTGTCTGCTCTGAGCCTATCAAACTGATGTAGAAATATTGCCCGTCCAACCATGTGTTTAATTGTGAACAATGTTTAAACAAATATCTTTATATGTTGTTTTTTTTCAGGTTATGCCTGTCCCCTTCCTCACGTAGAACATGCTTCAGTAGGAAAGTTTACAGATTATCTTGCCATAGTGACTTGTGATGAAGGTTTTGAGGCAACAAGTTACGACTTAATGTCTAAACCTTTATCGGAATATTACATTACTTGTTATGATGGAATCTGGAATTATGAATATGGAAAGGGCAATAAAGATCCAAATCTACCTCAATGTTCAATGGTACAACAAAGTAAGTAATGCCAGTGCTCTTGCTTTTTTTTTTGGGGGGGGGGGGGTTAGGGGGGATTTTTCTGCCCCATTTACAATTCAAATTCACAGTCAGTATGCCAATTTTCACTATTTTGAAAATTTCACCTTTAAAAACAGTGTTTCAATCACTTTTCCTTTGTACAATTTTGACCATTAATTTTGATGCTTATTTTCACAATTGTAAGGGCTCTGGTCCCCAATTCACAAAAGGATAAAAAAGAGCCCTGAATGTTGTGTTTTAAGAATTAGAATTTACCGTGGCAGTGATTTTGTTTGCCTCAAATTGCTACTGAATAATTTTTGTAGTTTCCCCTTAAGGAAAATAAATTAATTTTGCGGATTTGACCCTTAAAAATCCTCAAAACAACAGTGAAAACTAGAGATTATTTATATGTTGTAATACACAAGCAAACAATATAATTTGATTGAAATGAGGATCTTTTTGCAAATATTTCATAATTTAGTGAACCCAGGGTTCGATTTTAGCGATATTTACCACTAGCAAAAATTAGCTTGTACAATTTTTATTCACTAGCTAAAATGAAAAATGACTAGCTAAAATTTATGAAACAGTTTTAAAGTTTTCTACAGTAAAGCATGACGGTAATGGGATTTCCACTGGTCTATTTTAAACAACGAATCAGAGTCGAAGACTAAATTAAGCAGCCAATCGTAGCCACGTGTGGAAACCTAATATTATACATTGATGTATATGCCCGAGTAATCCGAATTTGTTTATGATAGAGATGCCCAGACAATATGATTTATTTCGGTCGCTTTTCGTTTTTTTTTTTTTTTTCTTTTTTTTTTTTTTTTCGTTTTAAATTTCATTTGGAACATACAATGTGACAGTTACCGGTAATTGAAAAGTAGATTGTAAATGATTTAGCTTCTTTTATTCACTCGCTCAACTATGCGAGTGGCTTTTATTCCCACTCGCTATTCGGCAGATCTACAAGCTATTAGCGAGTATGCGTGCCTAATTTCGAACCTTGGAACCATATACATATTATTACAAATTTTCAAAATTTTCCCAGTTTTAAAAAAAATGTGTGAATTTTCCCAATCTAAAGATTCCAATTGCAAATATTTATGAATGATAAGTGCTTGGTAAAAGAACATTCATTAACAGAAAAATCACCCACCACTAGTTGTTCTTTGACTTACTGAAAGTAGAACAAGTAACTTTTGTGTTGAATTTTGATACAATAATATTGTTTAGTAAACAACTGAATCAGCTTAAAATAATATTCCTTTTTAGGCTTTCAGACATGTTATAGTCCACCAAAAATTCCTCATGCAGTTGAAGAGATTCCTGATAGTATATTGAACTTTGATCAGATGTATGTGACTGGTCAGACTGTGAAATTTAAATGTGAAGAAGGATATTACATGGAGGATTCCTGGAAAAGCTATCTCACTTGTAATAATGGTCAGTGGGAAGGAATAACGCCTGTCTGCCGTGAGTATATAATAAATACGCAAAACCACACATATGTGGTTTTCTGACGTAACCGATCACACAAGTTTATTGTGCAGATGAATACATTACACGAGTGCGCATGAGTGTAATGTAACGGAAAAGGGAATTCCCCTAAAAGTAGTTCCTGCTACTATGGTGATACGGAATATTGTATTGCACATGTGCGATACGGACCTTTGTATCACATGGCAAGAAAATGTAACATATCGCTATAGTAAGATTCAATGGGTATGTGATAAATTGAAATATCATACTGCCATACTGGTACTTACTTGTCATACTGTGACATCAATCAGTTTTTGTTGGTGATCAATTTTCAAGGTTTAAGTGGAAAGCCTTGCCCACAGATTTTTATCACAACAAAAAATAAACCACAATAAATAAAGAAAAAATTAAAATGACTTAGATATATTTATTACTTTATTTTTTAGAACAATATAGTTTCTTAAAGTTGGAATTATCCCCCTTATCTAAACATGTTCTGTTTTACTCAAAACTTCCATCTATAATTTTCAATTTTTGATATTGTGAAATAGGAACAATTAATATTTAGCATGTTAATTTTATTTTTCAATATTTGTTGAAAAATATGAAGTGTAATGTTGAGGATCAATTTTACGTCAGTTATTTTTTTCTTTTTTTGTCTTGTACATTTATACTTATATAAAATTTCAAAGATTATATAAGCATGAGACCTCTTGGTTTAATCACAAATATAAGTACTATGTTTAGTGCATAGCATTATGTTTGGATTTAAAACATTTTATTTCAGTGAAAATGGAAACTTGTGAAAAGCCTACCAATATTAGAAATGGCCGATGGAGTATTAAACGAGTGCCATTGGTTGTTGATTCGAAATCTGTCGGGAACAACTTCCCAGTAGGAAGTGAGGTCCAGTATGAATGTTATAATGGTTTTAACATGGTGGGCTTCCCAGTTATTGTGTGTCTGTCAGATAAAAAGTGGTCACATCATGCCCCACAGTGTGGACGTAAGTTATAATATTAAATGACATCTCAATCTATTTAATGTTTTTAAAAAACGCACAAATTCATTACGTTCACTATCAATATCATGTTTAAATATGTCAGAATGTAAAATTTTATTTTTATTGTTAAGAGTAATTAACAATATTGAGAATTGCCAGAAAAAAATCAAATTGTATCATGTCTTGAATAAATGTTTTGGAGACAAAAAAATTGTTACCCAGTTAAAAGGCAAGATTTTCTTATACAATATGGGAGTAAAATAATTCTATTGCTAATCCAGGTTAATGAAATTGCTTGCTATTCTTGGGTCTCGTAAATCTCTAGGACACATAAATGTCTTCTAGTCAATGATAAGTAAATATCTTGCTTACATTATTCTATGTCTTGGATATTTTGCTATATACCATGCCAATGTGATTAGTAAGAGCATAATTTCCTTGTCTCTTTGTATTTTTGGGAATGTGAATTTATATCATTTTGATTTACCATTTTAGTGCATCTGGTTATCATTAAAAGCAGCCAACCACAAGTTGAAGTAGTTTTATATTTGCATTCATAGTTGTTTTTGTTTGTTTTGTTTTTTTTTTCCTATACAGTTGTTGCGACTCGCTGCCCATCAATAAATGTACCCAATGGTATCTGTAGATGTGATAACAAGTATGACCTTAGTTTTTGTGAGCCATTTTTCAGTGACATTGAGGTCCATTGTACATGTCAAGCTGGCTATAGATATGTTGGACCTGAAATGCCATTACGATGTACAGCGGAGGGAAAGTGGAATGCTGAAATACCAACTTGTGTTAAAGGTGGGTAAATTTTAATAATCCCCACCTTTTGAAGCAAGAGGCGGATATTAAATTCGAGTTTCCCCCTGTCCGCCTCTCCTTCTGTCCATCCTCAATACTTGTCTGTGTTAATTCTCTAAAACTTTGAAGCACCATTTCATTAAACTTTGTGCAAGGTATCAACATAGATAGGAGATGTGCATATCCCGAGTTGGTTTCTTCATTTTCCATGGAGTTATGGCCCTTTGAACATAAGTTCAAATCGCAAAAAAAAAAAAAAAAATAAATAAATAAATAAAAAAATGAAAGAACCTACTGGCTTGGGATCCTAATGCACTGAATTTGGTTGCTCATTTAATTTTTTTGACATCTAATATGTACATGTATGTATTAATATTGTGAAAATATTGACAAGTATGCAACTGATTTCATCGTATATTTACTGGACAATACATAATAAAAAAAATATGTCATGTCCCTTGAACTTTAAATTTTTATACTTAAGGTTTTCTTTCAATTTGTATAGCTCCTGTGAGCTCATGTTATCTTTTAAAAATAATCCTGTCAATAAAAGTTAATTTGAATTGAATTAGAATAGATTGAGAGTAAATTTTATATTTGGCTTTTTGTACATCCCCCACCATACAAATTTTTAGAGTTATATAGGAATCATCCTGTCTGTTGGTCCCAATATTGTGTACACTCCATATCTTCCATGTCGATGGATGAATTTTGACCCAACTTGACACAAAAAATTGAACATTGTCTTGAAGTAAGGTTTCTGTGGAAATAAAGTTATAATGTCTTGAAGTAAGGTTTCTGTGGAGATAAAGTTATAAATGAGATACCGTTACAGCTATTGTTAAAGTTGATGAGGTGAAATTGGCATTTTGACCACACCTGCTAATCATTTTAACAGATTAAACAGGTGCCAAGCATTCACTTCTTTTTGACTGATTGTTTCTAAGAAACCCATTCAAAATGATCTATTTAGAAATAATGGAATTGATGTCTGTAATTATGGCAGTAGGATGGGTTAATGGCCTAATTGATAACTGGTTTGTTTTTAGAAGTTCCTATTGATACGTTGTAAATTAATTTATTATTTCAAGTTTTCATTTTCTATTTAAAAACAGATTATTATGGAAACAATGACAGCAACAATGCCCGCAATATATATCCATCTGCAGGTGAGGATCATTATTTATACCATTTTATGTCTGTCTGTCTGTCTTGATTTGGGTTCTGTGCATTTAAAAGAAAACAATAAACCAATAAGTTGAAACTTTGCCAGAGAATTAGGCATGACAATACTTCCCTGTCACAAAGTGGTGAGAGGTATATCATAATACAAGTGTCTGTGGTGACTTAGTCTTGACAATACATGTCTTCACATTAGGTTGTTTGTTGGCTCTTTGGTATATTCAAGATGGCTGCTGTTACTAAACATAGAACAGAAATAAATGAAAAACTTGGTTTCCATGTTTTTAAAAGAAACTGTTTATCTGACTAAGCTAAGTGAGCTCAAACTTGGTCAGATGTTCCATGGTATACCACTGTATTTTGTCAAATATTGTGTTTTATACCATGATATACCATACACCATAATTACCTTTAGTTCCCTAAATTTATGTCTTTGAATAATTTCAATTTGATGAATTTGTGACTTTTTAATGTATGTATAGAATAAATAGTTATTTGTATTGATGCCTAAGAATATATTGTATAAGAAATAGTTTGATAGTGCAAAATTACTTCAACCTATGTTGTTTCCACAAAATTTTAAAATACCATAAAACTAAATTATTAAAAGATATGTTTTTTTCCCCACAAAATTTCAAAATATAATAAAAACCATATTGCCTCAACGTATGTTACTCTCACAAAGTTTTAAAATACTATAAAAATCTGTATTTTGAGTGAGTACCACAGTACATACAACCAGAGAAAACAATCATGGTATACACGTTATACAGAACATCTCTAACAACTAACATGATTGTTGTTGTAAAAATGTAGAAATTGATAAAATTACGTGGAAATCCATTTTAACAAGTACAAAAGAGTTGAGTAGAGTAAATGTGTTTTACACTCTGTCAAGATTCTATCTATGATGTCCAAACAATTAGTCCTCAGATAGTGGATAAAACTTGAGTGCCCGAAGAAAGCCAACAGCCTTCAGCAAGCCAACTGATAAACTTTCTCACAAAGAAGGAAAATCAGTGTATTAATATTTATGTGTCTTGGATTGAAATTTTTTTGCTTTGTATTTACAGACACTGATAAGTCTGATGTCATCTCGGACAGTAGTGAAGGAACTCACATGAACACTTTAGCAATCGTCATAGCAACAGCTTGTAGCGTGTTAGGAGTGTTACTGTTTATTATGGTACTTATGTTTTTCCGAAGACGAAAACCACGACCTCGTCTGTATCATCAAGTTGGAGGAGCCCCTCCCCCTTATACAAGAGTACACAGCAATTCGCTAGATGAACATGACAGAGTTGCTCTGATTGGTTATGAAACAGCTCCACGGTTACCGACATATGAGGAAGCTACCAGAAGTCACGCTAGAGTGCATAGATCTGATATAAGAATTTCCACCGATTATAGGCCTTTACCACACATTCCAGGAACTGTACGTAATTCCATTCATACTGGTGGACCCCCACACAGTCCACAACATAGTACTGACAGACATTCCATTATCACTACAAGTACTATCAATAGAGATGCTCTATCAGAAATGTTTGGCTCTATAGACACTGTAAATGTTAGTATGAGTGACGCTTCCACATCTGTAACCGTGGATACGCTGGATAGTGGAACCTCAAGACCTTCCAATGGATCTGAACGAGCCACTGCAGGCAGTTTAAGCTCATCACAAGAAAATATCACAACAGAAGGTATTTTTTCTTGAAGAATTTTATACAGTAATTTTCCATACTTCAAAAATATGTCCTCACTTGTGAGGTGTACAAGCTCAGAACATTACAGACCCTAGGTTTCTGATGATCTGAATATAGTGTCAATATTTGTTCCCATGAATCCATGACTGCTGCTAAAATGGGACCTTTTGTGTATAATTATATCATAACAGATTTACGATTCTATTCAGATAAATGTTTGTGAAAAGGACTGAAAATCGATTACAATCCATTCTTATATATTTTTTCATTATTTCATAATACTTATCTTTTTGAATAAAATACATCAAGTTATGTTATAATATCAACCTAATTTCTGGAAACACTTTTCCAAGACATGGGCGAAAATGTCTCACTAACTATATTTCTGGATTGAACACTTTAGTTAGGAATTATTAGTCTTACAAAGAAACCTTTGAACTGTTTGATTTTTTAAAAACTCAACATTTACATGTACATGTATATTCCACTAAAAATATATATATAATATATATATATATATGTTCCCATTCCATTATTTCTGAGTTCAGGAAATTGCAATTGAATTTTATTCTTATTTTGTAGATGCTCCATTGTTAGAAAACAGGGACAGAAATGACGAGGAGACAACTCATGAAGAATTAGAGATCAGGTCACCAGAGGAGGAAAACAAGGATCAGTCCTGAGTCCAATTTTCTTTATGTTAAATACAGTAAATAAAAACGAAATATATTAAATATATTTTATATTCAGACTCCATGATATTGAGTGTATACTAAACTGTCTGGATTAAAATCATAAGTCTCTGATAGGATAAAATGTATGTATATTTACATATATATATCATATTCAAACACAGTGGAATCAGATTTACATTAGCAGAAAAATGTATTAAGTTCAAAGAATGTCAGTTTCCATCAATACAGACTGAAAAATCTAACAAGTGTTAGCACTGTTATAATATAAAGAATGGACTCTAAAGTGTAGAACATATGCCAAAAAATTAACATTTCATATACTCAGGTTGCTGCAGGACTATTAAAAATGGAAAGGTTCTTCCACACCGATATAGATAGATAGTAGCTTTTATACTAAGATTTCATTTACCATCCAATTTATTGTAGTATATGTATATTATAAATTTTTATCAAAAATGTA
The DNA here is from genome assembly GCA_021292105.1 of Anadara kagoshimensis. Classification (NCBI taxonomy): domain Eukaryota; kingdom Metazoa; phylum Mollusca; class Bivalvia; order Arcoida; family Arcidae; genus Anadara; species Anadara kagoshimensis. The sequence goes on from CM037858.1 coordinate 43,357,644, forward strand.
TACAAATGTATATGTGAAAAAGCTCAGAGCTGTGACAGGTTTCTGCTTTAAGAAATTAATAAGATTCAAATCTTCTAGACCGGATACAGTGTACATGTATTTAGATAACCTAGTAAGCATACCAGACCTGGATGTTGTAATTAAAGATTCATGCAGGTTTATTTATTACATAAATGGCTAAAATGTTGAATTTTTTTAAGAATTTGAATTTAGGGCATGATAATAAGAAATAATAGTTGATTTAAGGGTTATTTAATTTACTTTTGTTTTAAGAATTGTTATTTTGGATAGGAAGATTGAACAGTCATCTTTTCCACAGTGTATTTAGTGCTACAGATACATTTTTGTTTGCAATTGCCTTAACTTGGGTTTATTAAGGTTGTGGAAATTTTTACCACTAAGTTTGCATATAGGTTTATACACTGCCATCCATATGTTATTATGCACATTGAAAACTGGTCACATTTTACAACTAAAAACATATACAATATTAACTTGTTGAAAAAATCATTCTACTAAAGTCTGCGGTTTTATTTCAGCTAAAATAGAATTTTTATCTTGGAAAAATATTTTCCCCCTAAAATTAAAAAAAAATATATATATAAAAAATCCAAGAAAAACAACTTTATTTCACATATTTTGACCGTTAAGTTATCACTTTAAAGTACTGCAAAAACTCCAATATTTCAATTCTCTGAATGAAATTTAACGCGATGATTAGCGGTATAATATAAACCTATGGCAAATATTATTTATGGATGACAGTGTACAAGTAGATACATGTATTGTATAATGGTCATATTTCACTGTGGTTATGTCTTGGCTATATTGGTAATCACAAACCCCAAAATATATAAACATTTTATTTCTTCAGTCATGAGCAAAAAAAAAAAAAAAAATTAAGAGTTCAGTTGATAAATTATCCTTTTATGGTAAAGTTGATTAAAGCACCTGCTTATAGATTGTGGTGCCTCTGACTTCTTGCGTTTATTTCCTGAAAGGTTCATTTCCCATTCAGGACAGATTGTAGTGTGAAAAGTCAATGTTTTTTCATGGTTCTGCAGTGTCCTTCCCCAGTCCATAACTCACCACCTAAATATGAATGAAATTATATTTATGGGTATCAGTATGGTAAAATAGTCACTTTACTCTGACACCCTTCTACCCTCTATTTGCTATATAAATTAACACAAATAATATTTTTAGAGATGTTACAGTGTAACCTCAAACGATTAGACATTGTTATGCTGCAAAGATATGGCACAATGGAAATAAGGCATTATACAGTATAATTCTGTGTTTTCTTCAGAAAATATGTACAACTACTTTGCTTTGACCTTTACCATACTGGGTACTAGTATATATTTTCTGTGCTATAATTTCTTTTATAGTGCTTATGCCATAGTTTTTTGCCTGTAAAAAAAACATGTCATGATCATCACCCAGGGTTAAAGATTGTGGCCAGAAATACAGACAAGGTCATTAATGAGCCATGATGATTATGATGTATTTACAAACAGTGTGTGTTTAGTTGATAGTTATTAAGATATAGGCAAACAACATTGACCTGTCTGTTTGACCTTTCATTAGGAATATTCATATAAGGAAGGTCCACCCAATACATAAGTAGCATTAGGATTCACAGTTAATACATTTACACATTGCCCATGATTAGTGTTCACATGTTTAGGATGAAATAAACACCTATTTAGGATGAAATATACACCTGTTTAGGATGAAATAAACGCCTATTTAGGATGAAATATACACCTGTTTAGGATGAAATAAACACCTTTATTATACCTCATTAGAAAAATACGATGCAATCTGTAATTTGATTGGATCGTTGGGTCATGTGACCAGGGTGGAGAAAACATCGTGTATCCCTCTGAAAACATATCCCACCTCTTCGGAACACACCGTGACGTCACAATGATATGACGTCATCGATGGAGAATCGATCTTGACGTTCTAGCGTTTGCCTCCGATGAGTTCCGATAGGAGAAAAAGCAATGAATCGGAGAAGGACTGATGTTTTCAGACGTCTTTTTTTAATAATTTCTTTTTTTCTGTCTTTCTTATTGCCATGGTTATCTTTCGGTATAATAAACAATTTATTGCCTTTGTGTGAGGGAGATATGAACATTTGTTCATATCTCCCTCACACAAAGGCAATAAATGTATAGTGTTCCCTATACATCAATGTACTGGCCGTAATAAATATTTAACTTGAAGGTCAAGCAGACAGATCAGTGTTGTTTGTCTACAACTGGATTTTATTATTTTCTTTATAGTTATTTGTAAAATAATCATAAGCGTGAAGTGAAGTTTTTCCATCAAATCTAGACATCATTTTTTATAAGTTAAATGCTACTGACATTATATGTACATTTGAAACTCATCATCAGTATTGATTGATCTTGCAGTACTTGTATTCTACAGATCTTATAAATTGCCACATGGACAATGCTCCTATCCCTCCACAAAAATAAACAGAATTTGTACCCATACTTACAAGGCTTATATATGCATATTTGTAAAGATACAACTTTTTAATCATGAACAAACTGTTTGAATAACAAATGAGGTTGAAGAAATTATTTATTTGGAAAATTTCTATTATTTTTACTAGACCAAAAATAATAAGATTCCTATGTTAATTTATATCTAATCAAATTATGTGAAATGATAAATTTTTGCTAAAATTGCTTTTTGCTTTATAAGTAAAGCACTATTTATAAAAAAAAAATGTCATATGTATAGAGTACTATATAAAGATGTTTTAATTTTATTTTTATACCTGCATGAGACATTATGTATACTTTATTGAACATTTTTAATTTTTTTGTATTTGATATTATATTAAAGCAATTTTCCCCAGATCATGATGCTAGTGATACATGTATACATAAATGCTGTTTATGATAATTATGTAAACCTAGGGATGTTATTATGCTTTGTATCATGATAGAATAGCACTTAAGAATGATATATTATTTCAGTTATTTTCAACTTGTTTGAAGTATCCAAAATTCCAGAATCGTCATTTGTTTTTTATGTATTTTTTTTTTTCTATAATTGTGTTTTAGATTGCTTTAAAACATATTTAATTATGTGTCTTTCATTAAGGGTAGGGGTCTTGCTGGCCGAGTGGTTTCAAGTTTGCACTTTCATCACCTAAGTTTGAAGCCCACTTGGGACAGACACTAATGTAATGTGAGACAGTTTGTCAGTTTACTTGTTGAAGAATGAAGGTCTGGTTTTCTCTGGGCATTTCAGTTTCTTTCAACATCCCAGAACTGACTGCTATGATATAGGTGAAAGAATCTTGACTGGGACATAAAAAACATTATTCCACTCCACTAAGAGTACTAACCTGTAAATTGACGTATCGTCGGCCACGCCCACAATGTTCCGTCAAATGGCCGAATGCTTGATTTACATGCAAAAAAGATGAAAACTCGACCTGAATAGCGCCATTTAATGACGTCACCGACACTAGTACGTCATTAGGTGGCGTGACCCTGCTTTGGTTCCGTGATGGCGGCCAGTGTCGGAACATTGTGGGCGTGGTCGACGATACATCAATTGGGTTAAAAGCCAGTCTTATCAGAATGAATACATTAGTCCTTGTTCTGGTAACATTTATTTTGTACAGCATCTATTTGGCCGAAACTTTTTTTCCATTATTGCACTATAATGCTATTTCCCATATGACCTAGTTAGTATCCATACAATGATTGGTAATCTCATCCTTATTGTATACTTATATCAGTACACTGATATTACTAGCTATAACAGTTTTGATCTTGATTGTAAGAATGTTTATATGTCCAGACTTTTTATATATATATATGTATTTTGTAATGTTTTTTGTAATGTTTTGTTTATATTTATACAGCTGAGCTGGTTGTAATATGTACTAGAATAAATAAGTACCATCCTCAGAAAAATACAGCAGACAAATCATTCATAATTCCTTTCATTCTTAATACGGAAATGATTTTGAGTGGCAAAACAGTACTTTTTCTCCATCAGTTGATGTCTGACAACAATTTGATACATGGTTTTACAGGGCCTCGTTGCAGAGTGGTCTAAAGAGTGTGCTTACAAACCACAGCACCTCTGACCTCTACTCGAGACAGAAAGTTCACTTGCAAAAGGTCTGCAGATTTCTTCAGGTATTCAAATTTCCTCCACCATTCCTAAACTGACCACTTGGATATAAGTATAAAATTTTTGATTGAGGGCGTAAACTCAATAACTCCACTCCATCTTGTATCATTTTATGCTTATTTTATGGGAAAACCTTATATTTAACCACCACAACAGAATGTTACCATTCTGAAGAAAACTGACTGAAAGTCTGAAAAGTCTGACTGAAATTGCTGACTGTAGAAGTGATATGATTGTCTGCTGTGTGTTTCTGATGATGAAACATGTACATGTAATTCTCTGTCAGACAGTGGAAAATCCATTTAAAATTATAACTGATCATATATATAGTCTTATTATTATAGTATAATTTTCAATTTCTGGTATATCAATTTAAAAGTTTTTATAGTTTTAAATTTTGCATAAATAAATGCAGCAGATAATACAGCTATTGTCAGTTGAAATTCTTTGGCACATTGGGTAAACATTTTTGTCTCAAAACTTGTTGATTTCTTTTATCCATTTTAGATTAAATGTTGATCTATTTTATCTAAAAATGGATTTTGTTAACACATGTTGCAAATGGTGAAATCCTTTCACAAATTATGACATATGAAAATCGTGACATTGTAGATCCAAAGTCTTATAAAAAGACATCTCTGTAGCAGATTTCTACTTCTATTAGCTGCATTTTCCTGTCTAAACTTAAATCCTGGATAAACCATATTTATAGCATTGAATATTTTACTTTTAATGAAAACTTTTCATTTATAGTATGTATCCAATTGCAACGAATAATTTTTTATGCCAAAACATAGATTCTATAAGTTATTTTACTATGAGATAGGTGATTAATTTGGACCATTGATTTACACTTAAATTGAAATGTTGTGTGTGTTTGTGGCATTAAAGGACCATAGGTCGTAAAAACAGTGGGATTGTAAAGAGACAAAGTCAGTAACCACATCACTGGATGTCACTTAACCATTGTGTTATAAGCCATTCAAAGAAGAAGGTTTTATAATCAGTGGTCTGTATAATATAAGAATTTTATTGGGGCTCAATTGCACAAAGCTTAAATATTGTTCATTATTAATTAAACTACCGGTATTATTAGCACAACACTGTATCAGTATGACTTGCTAACTATGGTTTAATAAATGATCAAATTTAACCAAGTTTTGTGTAACTTGGCCTTGATGTCTTTGCTGTTTCTTATTCCCTGTGTTTTGTGGCTTGTTCTTGGTGGTTCTTCCTTCTACCATGAATATGTTATTCAGCAACCACTTTCTTCATGTATATTTTAATCACTAATGTTTGTCATGGATATTCACTTGGAGGTCTTTCATTGTTTTCTACTTTTTTTGCAATTTTGTTTGAAAATTGTTTTTCCTTTTAAATTCTTTCCACACATGATCACTATTATTAAAGGAGTATATTACAAAAGGTGACAGAAGAACTTCTGTGTTGCTTTTCTTCTCATTTTAATACTTCATATAAAACATTGTTAAATAACACAAATAGAATAAAACTGTACATGATTGAAATATATTGTGTGTTTTTATTTTGGTATAGTATTTAGGTCTAGGATATCTGAATGTTTGGGATTTCTGAAGGAAGGCTGTGGCGATGGGTTAACCACCTAATCAACAAGCCTTTCTCTAAAACTCACATAGTCAAAAGCACTGGTACAGATGCCATGTAAAATACATAGTATTTATTAAAGAGCAGAATAGATAAAAAAAAATAACATATATATTTTACCAGTCAATGCCAAATAGTAATATATAAATATTTTGCTTTCATTACTAAACTGGACATACATTTATATATTCAAGATTATATTTGAGAGGATCAGGGTTATTGCTGGCTCTCAAAAAGTTTGAGTCAAAATATCCGATTTTAAAATTTAGGAGCTAATTTACATGCAAAGGAACCCAATAAAACTGAGAAACTCCAGGTGTCAAATGTGTCTCAAGTATAGTTCTTCTAATCTGCAGTATAGATTGTTTTTGATAAGTAACATTTATAACACTTGTTTCACTTTTACTAAGAAAAAAAAATCCTCAGCAATTTGTGTCCGCCTCAGTGAAATTGATAAAAATTTCAAAGCAAAAATATTGGACAGTTCTTGGAGCCAGATATATGAAAATTTGCAATTTGCTAAATTTGGGAATGGCAGAGCTAACCATAGAGTTTCACCGACACTGATAATATCAATAGGAAATCACAGATACCTGGTATATGTTTTTACAATATATTACTTAGTAGATAAAAAGTATGAGGTAAAAGTGTTTAACAACATAAACTTTTAGTATTAGCTGCATGTCAACAAGTTCCATCATGTCTTCCTGCAAGAATAAATACCTGATGGCAATGCTATAATAGTAAATAACACCATTTTAAACTTAATTTGACATTTTATGGTGGTGGTGGTGGGGGGCAAGGAGGGCCGCTGAAATCTGACATAGATGGGGCCATCATTGCTCCTCCCCAGGTGGTGGTGGGGGGCAAGGAGGTCCGCCGTAATCAGACAATGATGGAGCCATCATTGCTCCTCCCCCAGGTGGTGGTGGGGGGCAAGGAGGGCCACCGTAGTCAGACATTGATGGGGCCATCATTGCTCCTCCCCCAGGTGGTGGTGGAGGGGCGTAAAAGCTTGGCATTGATGGGACTGCATTCATATTCATCCCAGGTGGTGGTGGTGGTGGTGGTGGTGGACCAGGAGGTGGGGGCGGACCAGGTGCATCATAGGCATCATACCCATAATCATTAGCATAAACAGGATCTTGCATCGCGGGGCCGGGAGCTGGTGGTGGACCAGGAGGTGGGGGTGGACCAGGTGCATCATAGGCATCATACCCATAATCATTAGCATATACAGGGTCTTGCCTCCCAGGGGCAGCAGGAGCATATCCATGATCCATTTGTGGAGCACCATAATTCCCATCCGCCATGTCATAATCTGAATAATCTGGCGCTGGGGTCGAGTAAGATAAACGACGCACTGGTGGGTTATTTCGTGGGGATGTCTCTGGTGCTGATGACAGATAAACCTGTGAATTTTCATTAGATGATCTATTAGCAGCTACTGTTTCATTGTCGCTATCAAAATCGCTGCCAAATGGACGGCTGCCATAAGAATCGTCCATAGAGTCCGGTTCAGGCGCTTGGCCTGTTTTAGCTTGAGCTTTCTTGACATCTTCGTTTTCCTCATCTGAGCCGTATTCTTTAATAAGTGGAACTTTATCACCATCTTGACCATCTCCGTCTGTAAGAAACACTTAAGATGTAGTTTGATACTTAAAATTACTTAACATTATAATAGTATAAACTTAGAGGGTCCTTATAAAATATCTAAAAATCTCGCTGGAAAACCCTCGGTCATTTCATGCCTAATGTTTTAATATCATAAACGCCATTGGTTACAAGTCATTGATTTCTACATGGCTTGTATTTCGGCTTTTATTTTGGCGTTTCTATTTCCGGTTGCACATCTGTTTATGTGCTCTTATAATATGGGTCCCATTTTATCCCAACCGAGGGAATGCACAAGGTGACATAGTCAAGGTCACAATGGCCATGAATGACCTTGATTTATGACAACCAAAATAAATTAGCTCATTTCTTTATGATTTATATTCACTGTACTAATGATTTTGGTGAAATTCCAACAAAGCAAACTGAAGTATTGAACTTAACATTTTGCCATTGACCTTGATCTTTGACCCGGGCCCTCCACAACCTTCTTTCAATGATTTTCTGTCAGTTCATTGAGTGCCATTACCTTTCGAAATTTTACATCTAATTATAGACGGTATACTAGTATTGTGGTATATTGTCCCATTTTAATGTATTTTATGATTAAATTCAAAAGAGGGGTATATGACATAGTAACAAATACTTAAATTAACATTTGACCTATGATGTCTAAATTCATTGGGGTTTCTCTTCAAAGATATAGATCTATCATTGTACCAAGTTTGATAATATCCCACCTAATAAACTTTAGGATATAGTGCAGAAAAACTATACATCTATTTATAAAATGCATTTAGCAAGCTCAAATTTCAAAATATTTACCGCTAACTAAGATTGTTCTTATGTTGCTTAAATCTGGCAAATTTTGACAATATTGTATGCAAGTACAAATTAAAAATAAAATCAACAAAATAAGAAATACATGTACATGTAGTTGTAGAACGCTTGAAGTGGTCTTAAAAATGATATCTAAATTCATAAATATCGTTATCTTCAAAATAATATCTAAATTCATAAATATCGCCATCTTCAAAAAATATCTAGATTCATAAATATCTTGAAAAATAACCAAATTATTTAAATCTCAAATTTTCCCGATTTCAATTGAGAAGAAATTAAGACATGATTTTAAAACTTGGACCAGTGACACTGTCACTGACATTTAACCTATGATCTCCAAAATCGACAAGCTTGTTCCTTTCAAAAATATCTAACAGTGTATAAAGTTTGATGAAATTCCATCATCGCAAACTTAAGTGATTCAATGTAATATCGTTTGGATATTCAATGATATTATGGACACTTCTGGTTGCTACTAAAAAATAAAAAAAATTGCAATTTCATATTTAACATGATGTATGATTTTTAAAATTTTAGTTCAACATCTGCAATCGTTTAAAGTCTCAAAAATTGTTATTTTGAAGAAATGCTGTTGCAACCTGGCTAAAAAAAGCTTAACCATGATGATATTAAACTCACCTTCTCCACCAGGCTTGGCTCCTCCACATGGAAATATGTAACCAGGGGATGGTTTGTCTTCGTCACCAAGTTCTTTGGCGTTGTTTATAGAAGTCTGTAAGAATCTGGTCAGTATGAGAATAAGTATCTGTAACAGAATCATGTTAAATTCAACGATATATTTATATAATGACTAAAAGGGTACACGATTTCAGCTAGTGTTGTTCCGGCATATATTTACTGGATGCTCGAGTGTGGTCCGACGAAAGCGCGTTCGTACTGGCGGATCGTGGCGCCTCTCGTCGCTAGGTTTTAACTCCACTCGGGACATATCCTAATGTGAAAGTTAGTATCTTCTCTTACCAAAGTTGGTTAGAGAGAGGGAGGGGAGTTTGTCAGTTTATGTGCGTTGGTCCGTAGTTTTTTCCTGGGCATTTCGGTGTCCCCCATCATTCCAGAACTGATCGCCTCGATATAAGTTAAAACTTTCGACAGGGGTGTAAAACCCCCGACTCCATCCCCTCTTTGGATGCTCGGAATATGTTTTTCGGCTATTTCGTTTTGATGTATAGATCTATATTCTTTTTATAACGCCTTTCATTCGCATTACGTCTTTATTTCGCGTTATAACGCCTTTCAATTCGCGTTATTACGCCTTTCTAAAGGCGTTATAACACCTTTATTTCGCATTATAACGCCTTTATTTCGCGTTATTACGCCTTTTAATTTTTTTTTATTCATGAGCCTAATAGGCTTTCGTAGTTCGGGACTAAGTATGCTTAGATTTAAAAAAAAAACAATGACCACTGACCAAGTCTTACCTCCAATCCAGAAATACCCAATAGCAAAAAACCAACATCGGTCAAAAGTATATCGCCATAAAATGTTGTCAAGGCCCTGTTACAACCACGGGTATAAATTGTAACCCCTTTTTTGTAGTCGTAATTAAAATGCCGGTCGTTGTCGTGAACATGGTGGTGAATACAGGGTCGTAATACATCCATTTTACAACAGCTATAGGGCGTGTCATCGTTAAGGTACTTCTTGATTTTCCCTCCCCTGGAAAAAATCACAAAAAGACTTTTATATAATATACTTAATATGTTAATATAATTGTTTCAGTTTTAGCCAGACATGATATTAAAATATTCTATTTTTAAAATCTTCTGGAAGCGTTTGTTGACAAGTACTTTGCAGAGAGAGAGAGAGAGAGAGAATAATATTTTGTTCAAATTCAGACATTTTCCCCATCAGATTGTACTTTGTATTTTGTCCTATTCAATGCCAATGGCCGTTGGTGGAATGCTCATACCGTGTACACGTGGAATGTCATGGGTTCGAAACCTGATCTTTGGAAGACACCTTTAAAACCGATTCCCCGCATCTCGATGGACGTGGCAAGTTAAAAGATCCCTCCCTTCACATTGCCCTGAGTGCACTTCAATTTTCTTCCACTTCAGCTATAGCTGGTTACGTCTTGATATGAGTGAAATATTCTTGAATGGGACCTTAAACTTTCTAACACCATAGACCCCTCTCCAGGATCCGTCTTTGTACCCTGTTTTTTTTATACTAATCACTTACTCTTTTAACTTGAGTTTCTTTTCTTTGCCAAGATGGTCTCTATTCACCCAAGGCGTTATAAACCAGTCTGTGTAATGGCTACTTCCACAACATTTGAATTCTATTTGAAGTCGGTCTATAATTTGCTTCTTGAACGAGTCTGTGCTGTAAATTTTCATGGCAGTTTTAATACCTTTTCCAAATGAATGATGGAGCAAATTTATATGGACAAAACATACTATCCCCGATATGAAAATCCCTAAAATGACGATACATAACAAGATGACGTAAGGCAGTAAAAACTTGCTCCATGTGGGTCGTTTTCTCGGTTTATGATTAGCCCAACAGACCTTTCCTCCTATTAGACACGATACAACACCAACACCTCCAACAGACATCATAAAACATGGTAAAATTTTACTGTCTATTCCCTCAATCAAGCTTTCTTTCTCCTCCAGTTTTAGATGGACATAAACACCGACTGCTAAAACTACCAAACATGGAAGCAACCCGATCCAATTCAAAACGCCCGCTGCTTTGGCAAGACGACGTCTTCCATTCTCCGAAATCAATATTGTTGGCGACCCCATGCCCTGATTTATCCATGTGTCTCGGTGAGCGAAAACATAATGATTCTGTTTATATTTTCTTTTTCCTGACGGTCGCCATTTTATAACGTCATCTCTGATAATATGACGTCACAAACGGTACACTTCGTGTTCGCGCCAAATTTTAAAGATTTATGTTGAAAATTACTCGACTGTGCACACCGCTTTCTATGAAAACATGTAAATTGTAAATTATTTTTATCATATGCAGCCGAGATGCTGTTAATTTATGTTCTATAATTAAACATTTCCTATTCATAATTTAATTTTTTTTAAATAAAAAAATGGGGTTCGCCGCAGTACCACGTGGTCAATACCTCTTAACGTTTGGAAAACGTCGACGTCACAAATTCCCGGAATAACGCCGTTTTTACGGGAAAACGTCATATTGTGCGATTCCATGTCCATTGGAAACAAGCGTTTCGCAGACACGTTAGAAGGTATCACGTGGTACATTACATATGACGGTAAAATGAACATTTAAAATAGGTGCACTACATGATGTCATCAGTGTTACCGCATAATATTGTATTTATGCACATGACATGCGCATACAAGAAGGTGACCGTGTCCTTTTAATTTTTAAAAAAAACCTGTACCCTCTAACGGTTGTGCGGAAAACTTATTTCCATTTGGATATGGAATAATATGAGATGACGTTTTTCCGCGAATACGACGTCATTCCGGGAATCTGTGACGTTGAAGTTTTCAAAAACGTCCCGCACAAACATAAGAGGTATTGATCACGCGGTACAGCGGCGAACCCCATTGAATTTAACCCTTTTACTCCCAGACGTTCAAATTATTGACGCTGTGCAAACCCAAAGGCAACGACAGAAACATGACGTCAGATCCCACAGTATTATGACGTCGTATTCATCTGTGCACATTGAACTCAGATAATACCAAAATTCATTGATAATTTTTTAAGTTATTACATCAAATTTATTACTGAACCGATTTTTATGAAATTTTCATTGTGACAATCTTTAATTGAATACCATTTTCATAATAAAAACATTTAAGTCCATTGCATTCTCTTAAAAAATCAATCGTGAAACAAGTTGACCAAAAATCTAAAGAAAATAAATAAATAAAATAAACAAAATCGTTTAAAGTTTTTAAGTGTTTTTTTTATTTTGAGATTATTGAATCGAAATTTTGATTGATCGTGACTAAGGGTAACCCTGGGGCATCGGGCGAAAATTAAAAAACTCATAGTGGACTTTTGAGCGACGACTTTAGTGGACATTTGAGCGACAGATTTTAAACATTATGGACGTTTGGGCGATAGTTTAAATCTACTTTCTGCTTCAGTATGAAGAGAAAATTTTAACAGAAATATGCAAAAAGTTAAGTCGATCGCAACAGATTTACATGTATCCTGGAATTTAAATATCTGGCTAAAATTTATGTTATTTTACTGCTTTTTCCCGTTTTTACCAAGTTTTAACAGTTTTATTAATTGTAGTGCTAGACTGGTAATGGATTTTAAAAAATTTTAATTGGTGCTTTTCAAAAACTTTATCCCTGCTCAAAATCCTACATCCGTATATTCTTGGACAAGAATAAATGTCGCTCAAATGTCTACCATATGAGGAATTTCGCTCAAATGGGTTAAAATTTTGTCGCTCAAATGTCCATTACTTTGTCGCTCAAATGTCCATTACTTTGACGCTCAAACGTATTTTCGCTATTTTATTTTGTCCTATGCTTTCGCTCAAATGTCCAACGCTGGGGCCACCATTCGAAAAGTGTAAGCTGCTTCTGCGCTCGCGCTAGATTTTTACATTATTTTTGTAATATTTTGTAATGAAATTTTATATACTTTTCGGGCATGGGTATTTCTAATAAACTTTTTAGGATTCTATTATTTTCAGAGTGAATTTTACGTTTGGGCAATTTTTAAAAAAATATATTTTGAATGCATAATCATGTATTCTGTAAAACACCCTGAACATCAATTGATTGAATGGATAGGATTTCACATTCAAGTCAATAATATTTTACTTACATCGCGGCGTCAACAGCCATAGATAAATTGACAGAAATTTTTACCTTTGCAGTGCGCTGAGGTCAATGTGCAGGGAGGGTTCTTCGGGTAGATACCACGCCTGACTTTATACAGGGAATAGGTTTTTAAGGTCTCTTCAGAAGGACCAGGTGACTTAAATTTTTGATCGCCAAATGCTTGGCGGAAGACTCCAGATGTGGTTCGAACACCTCTCACATACGAAGCAAAAATTTCAGCCAGACAGAATATCTTTATCGGAGAAAGTAAAAGTATCGCAACATGAACTTGTAGATTTTATTACAATTAACTCTAGTATTCGAAAAAATACAGAATTATTATGCACACACAGTATGTTTCACACCAATCAAGACAGTGTGTGAATGAATGTTCAGTGAAACTGTACAGTAGGAACTCTTTTATTTATCATGAAGCGAGAAATGAATGAAAATGGACATGTTTAATACAGTAAGCGAGTACTTTTAATAAAAGATTAAGCATAAACTGTAATATCTTGAACAAGCTTTATGAAACGATGGAAATTGTAAACCATTTCAAAAAATCGCTATCTTATATACCTGCATACAACTGTGAGGGTACTTGAACACGAGAGAAATCAACAAAACACCACGACGGGTCGCGGAAAACGCATAAATTCTCTGATATGTTGTAATTTCTATTGAAACAAACAATCTTCAAGGCAACATATAAAATATCGGTAATTTCTTTGTCCAGATAGCTTAAAATTAAAACAAAATTACTCAATGTTTGTCTCAAAAAAAGGGAATAGAAACGTTTATATTGTTTATTCTGTGAAAGTAAAACAACATTTATTTTTGCTGAGTTTGCCGACAATCATAATATTCCACAAACTCATTTAGTAGATTGCTCGTTCCCGGTATACTGACATGTGTGAGGATGGGGTTGGAACCTTCCCGGATTAGACCAAGACTTGAAAATACGTAGGTATTGGTTGTCCTTTTGTTCTAGTCCTTTATTACTCTCAAAACCACCGGAGGTAGTACCTGAGGTTTATATACATAATTTACATAATGTGGCGATTGATACAATGTATAGAATATAACACAATAATATAACATTATACCATAAAGTAATAGAATATAGCACAACACTATCATATAAACTATAAACATATAGTGTTTTAGAATACTTTACCAGAGACTTAACATAAAACTAGAAAAACCGTGAGCCACAAGCTCACAAAAAATACCCCGCTCCCCCCCCCCCCCCCCCCCCGCATAAAAATCCATCGGATCAAATTTTTAAATAGGAGGATAGGAGGTGCACAGCTACATTCATGAAAATCCATTGAAGGGTTTAGGAGGAGTAATGGATAAGAGATAGGTATCTTAAGGTGTAACGGAAGGATGGAAGGACGGACCGACACACGGACGGACTATCACTATATACCCTATATACATTATTATAAGCGGGGGTATAATAATGGTTTTTGTTAGCTCACCTGACCGAAAGGTCATGTGAGCTTATACATAGCGCAGCGTGTGTATGTGCGTGTGTGCGTGCGTGCGTGCGTGTGTGCGTGCGTGCGTGCGTCGTTAACACCTATTTTCGACTTCTCCTCTGAAACTACTGGGCAGTTTTTAATGAAACTTTGTCAGAAGTATATATGGGCCGGTGCAATTCAGATTTGTTCGTGGCGTTGTCATGGCTACCATAACTAGGTCAAGGTGACCTAGGGGTGCAAAAATCTTAAAAAATCTTCTTCTCCAAAAGTACTGATTGGAGAAAAAAACTGATGTGATATTTGGCTTCTCTAGGGTCTTAAGCCTATAGTTTGTTCATTTTGTAAAATTCGGATAAAAAGTAGGTTACGCGTTTTTGCGTTTAATTTTGAAAAAATCGTAAAATAGCTTCAAATTGTTATAACTTGACTATTTGACCAGATAATGACATGGGGTTTGCGGTTTTGACATCTTCTTGTTAGTATCTTCAAAATGAGGTCAAGGTCAATTGTGAAGGTCGTGACCTAATTTTTTTTACCTCTGATTCTAATTATTATCTCGAAAACTATAAACTTTTTGTATAGGCATGTATATCAGAATGTTGTAGGTATTGATACAACGATCATTTTGATGTATAGAAAAAGGTCATGGGTTCAAAGGTCAGGTCACAGATGCGAAACAATAACAAATGGTTAATTTCTCGAAAACTATAAACTTTTTGTATAGGCATGTATATTAGAATGTTGTAGGTATTGATACAACGATCATTTTGATGTATAGAAAAAGGTCATGGGTTCAAAGGTCAAGGTCACAGATGCGAAACAATACTGAAATTTTTAATTATCTTGAAAACTATAAACTTTTTGTATAGGCATGTATATTAGAATGTTGTAGGTATTGATACAACGATCATTTTGATGTATAGAAAAAGGTCATGGGTTCAAAGGTCAAGGTCACAGATGCGAAACAATACTGAAATTTTTAATTATCTTGAAAACTATAAACTTTTGTATAGGCATGTATATTAGAATGTTGTAGGTATTGATACAACAATCATTTTGATGTATAAAAAAAGATAATGGGTTCAAAGGTCAAGGTCACAGATGCGAAACAATACCGAAATGGTTAATTATCTCGAAAACTATAAACTTTTTGTATAGGCATGTATATTAGAATGTTGTAGGTATTGATACAACAATTATTTTGATGTATAGAAAAAGGTCATGGGTTCAAAGGTCAAGGTCACAGATGCAAAACAATACAGAAATGGTTAATTATCTTGAAAACTATAAACTTTTTGTATAGGCATGTATATTAGAATGTTGTAGGTATTGATACAACAATCATTTTGATGTATAGAAAAAGATCATGGGTTCAAAGGTCAAGGTCGCAGATGCGAAACAATACCGAAATGGTTAATTATCTCGAAAACTATAAACTTTTTGTATAGGCATGTATATTACAATGTTGTAGGTATTGATACAACGATCATTTTGATGTATAGAAAAAGGTCATGGGTTCAGAGGTCAAGGTCACAGATATGAAACAATACTGAAATGGTTAATTATCTCGAAAACTATAAACTTTTTGTATAGGCATGTATACTAGAATGTTGTAGGTATTGATACAATGGTTATCATGATGTAAAAAAAGTTGTTGGGGTTTAGTATTTATGTTTTCTTTAAATCTATCAGCTAGCCATTAGTTATCAGGTGAGCGTATCAGGCCCATGGGCCTCTTGTTTGAATAATAAGCATTGCAGTACGACGAGTGATTGGGAAATGCCCCCACCAACAAGTACATACTGCAGTTCTTATTATCCAAAATAATTTATCCATTTTTTATTAACCAAAAAATTACCTCTTGTATTAGCTGTAAAATTTTAGACCCTCCTTTCATTCACCCAATCGGTCAATGATTTTAAATCTGTGGTATCTGTAGTAAAATATCTTTTGGTGCCAACCACATCTTGACACGCAATGCTTATAGTCATTGTCATCTATCCTAGTGATCTTGAACTGATTCTCTTGTACCTCAAATATGCCGCCAACGAAAGGCTACATTTGATAAAATATGAGCTACCTGTACAGACAACAGAAAAGCTTACGACCCTATAAAATTTAATTTTGAAGTTTTCTCGCATGTTATAAATACTGTAATAAGTCAAATGTCATTTCAAACATTCAAAGCTCGCTAACTTTTTGCATAATGTTATTAAATACTAGAGGAATTTAGAGAAAACGAAGGATAAATGGTGAATTCATGACCATTCGCTCTGATTTACCATGTTCAACAAACGAATACTGAAATGCCTTAGGCTTATGTTTTCAAAAACACCTTAGATAAACCTTTAATGCATTACTTAGTGAGATCTATTTACATATTACAATCGCAGACAATAAGTAAGTAGGTAAGTTTTTTTTATTACAGTGACTTGTGTACATAACATCTCAATAATTTTAGATAATTCTACTCAGGTTGGACCCAACTTCGTCGCTTCAGAAATGTACAGTTTGACTGAACCTCCGTACCACACTCATGGTGTATCAATAGAAAGCGTCAAGATTTACATTCATCGATACATAAAGCAATGTGATACATGCACTCATACTTATATTGTGTACGTATACACTGTAGCTCTTTTTTATACCCCCGCTTAAAAAGTGGGGGGCATATAGTGATAGGGGTGTCCGTCTGTTCGTCCGTCCGTCCTTCCGTTACACCTTAGGGTACCTATCTCTTATCCGCAACTCCTCCTAAACCCTTCAATGGATTTTCATGAAACTTTCATACAATCTTTGTGATATAATATAGATGTGCACCTCCTATTTAAAAATTTGATCCGATGGATTTTGTTTTGTGGGGGGAGCGGGGGTATTTTTTGTGAGCTTGTGGCTCATAGTTTTTCTAGTTTGGTTAGTTTTTACTAGATAACCTATGTGGATATTATATTAACAGTTATAGTGGTATCCAAGTCACTAAAGAATCGAACCTGGAGATTGGTTGGTTGGTTGGTCGAATGTTGCTTAACGTCACATCGGCAATTTTCAGCTTTTTGCGACGAGAACTATTTTATTAATCTCTAAAGATTAATCTATAAACAATTTTGTGTATGCATTTGAAGTGCGAGTGTGTTGTATGGTCTGCCTTGTACTAGCGCACTCAGGGCGGGTTTAAAGTGCTAGTTCACATAGTCAGTACACCGCAGACAATCGTACCACTCCCCCGAACCATTATACTGATGCCAAGTGAACCAGTAAAGGCCAACGGCAAGAAACATTCAATTTCCCACATGTGGTTTGAGCGGGACTCACAGCGGTGAAAGACCCTGGATTTGTAGACTGACATCTTATCCATTAGGCCACCGCGGCCTCTCCCGAACCTGGAGAGTAAACTCGGGGTTTCCGATAGGTCAATTCCACGTCTAAATATCCCAGGAACTTTATTTCTTTATTTTAAAATAAATAAATAAATAAATAAATAAATAAATAAATAAATAAATAAATAAATAAATAAATAAATAAATCTTTCCCAAAAGGTAGGACTTCCATGGGTGCGGTAGTGCGAGTGACATTTTTCGAGCGGTGGTCTGGAGTTGTACCCTTGGTCACGATCACTGGGGTATAAAAACTGAGTAAAAAATCTAAAAATCCAAAAGCTCAAAAACTAACACTATTTTGAATATATGCCTTTTTAGATTTTTGACGGTCAAAACCTAAATTCTAAAAACTCAAAAGATTTTGTATATTTGGTATTTTAGGTTTAAGTTAAAATTTTAAATATCTTAGTTCTAAAACTTCTGAGAATTTTAAATTGTTAAGTGTTACACAGACCATACACAAGTTGACCGTCTTACGACATGATTCTTTCTTGTCAGACAGAAAACATTGACCTAGCACCAAGACAAAATCGCAGGTAGCCTACGTCATAGGCTTCCGTGACGCATATACGTCATCGGCGTAAATGACGTCATGTGAGCTTACATACGTCACCAACGTAAAATAAACTTAACCGACCAGCGTAAATATAAATGACAATTATAAACACTTAATATCTTGAAATTGAATGTAAACCAATTAAACGACATATTTGTCGCTTTGGTAGTTAACCCCTAAACGACAAATATGTCGCTTTGGTACTGAACCCCTAAACGACAAATATGTCGCCTTGGGAGTAAAAGGGTTAAAGCCCCATGTAGACAAATGTGACAATATCTTTGCTGCTTAACGCAATGTCGCCAAAATGGGGTTCACCGCTGTATCACGCGATGCTTCCTAACCCCAACCTTTGTGCATCAGCTTACGTTTCCTGTTAAAATGACGTTATTCTGGAAGATTTTTCCAAACGTCACAAACAATCGTTCAGATCACGGGTACGCACAGCGGCGGATCACATTGTTCCGTTTTGTAAATCTAGAAATTCAGTTGATTTGCTATTATAGGAATCACCATATGAATATGCCTGTACGTCCGTCCGCCTGTATGTCCCTGTAAACTTGTGTTTGTACCGCAACTTTCACATCTTTGGAACAAATGTACATACCAACATGAGACCATATATATATACA
This sequence comes from Anadara kagoshimensis, assembly GCA_021292105.1. Taxonomy (NCBI): domain Eukaryota; kingdom Metazoa; phylum Mollusca; class Bivalvia; order Arcoida; family Arcidae; genus Anadara; species Anadara kagoshimensis. Next base: position 43,376,751 of record CM037858.1, read on the forward strand.
TTATTCGTTATAACAGAAATGAACATGGAACGAAAGCGGCATGAAAACTTTCGTTACTGACAATATCACACACACACACACACACACACACACACACACACACACACATGTTGACACACGAGCAAGAGAAAATTACAATGTATATACTGTACAGACTGAATTTTAGCAGAAGTTTTTAATTTATCTTAAATCTCAAGGCTTCTAATTTTACCGATTTTAAATTCCAAAATATTCAAAACTGAATATTATATCCTAAAAGTAACATTTCGTAAAAGATTTTCAATATATATACGGATATTACAAGATATTCAGCATGATAAATAAAGTCTAAACAATTATATTAATCATCTAATACAAATCTAGAAATGTCAGTTATATATAAAGTTATTTCGAATACCAAATGTAGTGAAGTAATTGTGTTTTACACGCATATCGAAGCGGTCAGTTTTGGGATGGTGGAGGAATCTGAGTGCCCCGGAAAAAAACCCGAAAAACTTTCTCACGCTAAGAACTGCCCTGAGTGGGATTCGGACCTGGGCGACTAGAGCCACTGTGATCCGTTCAGACCACTCGATCACCCCCACCCCCATTTCGAGTACATTTATATCCGAAATTTGAAGTTTTCGAAAACCTGATGATATTTGTCAATGGTATTGTTTTGTTTCGTTTCCATGACAACGTTATTCGGTTGTAGATGTAATAGATACTATACACTCGCTCCAACACACTATGAACAAATCTTAATCACCATGATGCTGTGTATGCAGTAGTTATACAGCTGTATAATCGTTTTTTGGGGCGTTTTCCTAGTCAACGTTATAATATACAGGAGGACATACTATCTCAAAAACAAAGATGGCTGGATGGAACGCTTCTTCAACCTTTCTTAAAATCGCGTTGATATTTTTGTCACTTGGATTGGTTTTGTTCGTGATTGGTTTTGCTACGAATTCATGGGTAAAAGGGTATACATACCGCCAAACCCATAGTCATAGTTTGGCTTGTGGAAATACCATTCCTGTCCAAGAAGAGGGTATTGTTCCAGCCAGAAAATCACTTCATATTACCTTGCTCTAAGTGGAATGGAAGGTAGGTTTAATCATTTATTTGACATTGTCTGTTTATTTAATATAGAAACAACGAGGTTGGAGGAAAATCCCCAAAATGAAATTTAACAAAAGCAAGCATAAATAAAAAATAAAATAAATAAAAATAAATAGATAAAATTTTCATAACATAACTAGATTTACATGACGAGTTTCAGACGGTGACGGTTACGTCACGAAAGAAGTGAAATATTCTTGACTGGGACGTCAAACCCCATTCAATATTAATGAATCACTCGCGAATCAAGTTGTCAAGAAGGTGTCATTTCAGAAAGTCCCGGTTGTGTAATACAGAAACAAGTGTCATGCCACATTGTCCGGCCACATGGGAGTCCGCTTATGATGACCCATAAACCAGAACGAGACCGGACTGCATCAATTAATGAATGACCCAAGTAACTTGAAAGTCTGGTTGAGTCAAGAAATGTAGTCCATCATATAGTTTGGTAATTGCGAGAATTGTTTATAAAATATGTCAGGAAATAGAGTCTAACTCGCTAATTGTTAATCTATGAAGTGTCTCGAAAGTTATTAAGGAAATAAGAAAACGGGTTTCTCTACTATTTCAGAACTTTTGCCTCGATATGTACCACAATTCCTTTCATATGAGTCTAGTATTGACACTGATGTATCGGATGTTATGGTGTTACATATTACACACCTGTCGGAAGTTTAACACTGAGCTAACAAAAGGGAGTCGAAGCCAGGCTGTCGAGGTTTGGATAGCTGGTAACCGAAAACCGCCGAGAGTTTAGACATCAACAACCGAAAAGCTGACACGATATATAGCTTACTGGGGACCGAGATGACCTGTCGATTCGACACTAATTCGTCAGCTTAGTTTTAAACTTTCGACTGGTCCGTACTGTATCTTGTGTTTGTGATAACCTACAAAACTGAAGGTTTATTGGTAACTGACAAGTGAATATAATGTCTGCCGGTAGACTAAGTACAATAACAGATTGAAAGTAACAGAAAAATATAGATAGTTATATAGCCGAATACCAGGTACTTGGCATGTAGCCAGGTGTACAAGCATATCCTAGAGACACCACGCTAATAAGTAAAAAAAAAACAATACATGTAATTAAGACACCGTCCATGTGAAGGAACATTTTGTGGTCACTGATCGATTATAAATCCCCGACTTTTGACGGACACCGGATAAAATGGTATCCACGGTCGACGGATATTGGACGTAACGAAAAATGGTATCCGCTGTCGACGGATATTGGACGTAATGACAAAATGGTATCGTCGACGGATATTGAAAATAACGACAAAATGGTATTAATGGCGGACACCAGGCGCATTTCTTCAACTTCACCTATAGCTGGTGACACTTTGGTATAAGGGAAGTATTCTTCGCTTGTATATGAAATTCTATTCAACCAACCAACCAATCAATCAATCAATCAATCAAATAATCAATCCTTTTTCATAGATTAACTTGGCCGTTGTCGTCATGGTTGTTTTATTCTGCTTTATACAGACTAAGTGAAATAAATGTCAAACATACCAATCCATGTCTAAATCACAATTCAAAAGTCCGAAACAAACAAAGCAATCCGTGTCCATATCACAATTCCAAAGACCAAAACACAAATATACCAATCCATGTTCAAATCACCAAAATCCAAAACAAACATACCAATCCATATCCAAATCACCAAAGTCCGAAACAAACATGCCAATCCATGTCCTTATCACCAAAGCCCGAAACACAAATACACCAATCCATGTTCAAATCACCAAAAATCCGAAACAAACATGCCAATCCATGTCCTTATCACCAAAGTCCGAAACAAACATGCCAATCCATGTCCTTATCACCAAAGTCCGAAACAAACATGGCAATCCATGTCCTTATCACCAAAGCCCGAAACACAAATACACCAATCCATGTTCAAATCACCAAAGCCCGAAACACAAATATACCAATCCATGTCTAAATCACCAAAGTCCGAAACACAAATACACCAATCCATGTTCAAATCACCAAAATCCAAAACAAACATACCAATCCATATCCAAATCACCAAAGTCCGAAACAAACATGCCAATCCATGTCCTTATCACCAAAGCCCAAAACACAAATATACCAATCCATGTCTAAATCACCAAAGTCCGAAACACAAATATACCAATCCATGTCTAAATCACCAAAGCCCAAAACACAAATATACCAATCCATGTTCAAATCACCAAAATCCAAAACAAACATACCAATCCATATCCAAATCACCAAAGTCCGAAACACAAATATACCAATCCATGTTCAAATCACCAAAGCCCGAAACACAAAATACCAATCCATGTCTAAATCACCAAAGCCCAAAACACAAATACACCAATCCATGTTCAAATCACCAAAATCCAAAACAAACATACCAATCCATATCCAAATCACCAAAGTCCGAAAAACATGCCAATCCATGTCCTTATCACCAAAGCCCGAAACACAAATACACCAATCCATGTTCAAATCACCAAAGCCCGAAACACAAATATACCAATCCATGTCTAAATCACCAAAATCCAAAACAAACATACCAATCCATATCCAAATCACCAAAGTCCGAAACAAACATGCCAATCCATGTCCTTATCACCAAAGCCCAAAACACAAATATACCAATCCATGTCTAAATCACCAAAGTCCGAAACACAAATATACCAATCCATGTCTAAATCACCAAAGCCCAAAACACAAATATACCAATCCATGTTCAAATCACCAAAATCCAAAACAAACATACCAATCCATATCCAAATCACCAAAGTCCGAAACACAAATATACCAATCCATGTTCAAATCACCAAAGCCCGAAACACAAATATACCAATCCATGTCTAAATCACCAAAGCCCAAAACACAAATACACCAATCCATGTTCAAATCACCAAAATCCAAAACAAACATACCAATCCATATCCAAATCACCAAAGTCCGAAACAAACATGCCAATCCATGTCCTTATCACCAAAGCCCGAAACACAAATACACCAATCCATGTTCAAATCACCAAAGCCCGAAACACAAATATACCAATCCATGTCTAAATCACCAAAATCCAAAACAAACATACCAATCCATATCCAAATCACCAAAGTCCGAAACAAACATGCCAATCCATGTCCTTATCACCAAAGCCCGAAACACAAATATACCAATCCATGTTCAAATCACCAAAAATCCGAAACACAAATACACCAATCCATATCTAAATCACCAAAGCCCAAAACACAAATATACCAATCCATGTTCAAATCACCAAAGCCCAAAACACAAATATACCAATCCATGTTCAAATCACCAAAGCCCAAAACACAAATACACCAATCCATATCCAAATCACCAAAGCCCAAAACACAAATATACCAATCCATGTTCAAATCACCAAAATCCAAAACAAACATACCAATCCATGTTCAAATCACCAAAAATCCGAAACACAAATACACCAATCCATATCCAAATCACCAAAGCCCGAAACACAAATACACCAATCCATGTCTAAATCACCAAAGCCCAAAACACAAATATACCAATCCATGTTCAAATCACCAAAGTCCGAAACACAAATACACTAATCCATGTTCAAATCACCAAAGCCCGAAACACAAATATACCAATCCATGTTCAAATCACCAAAGCCCGAAACACAAATATACCAATCCATGTCTAAATCACCAAAGTCCGAAACACATATATACCAATCCATATCCAAATCACCAAAGTCCGAAACACAAATATACCAATCCATATCCAAATCACCAAAGTCCGAAACACAAATACACCAATCCATATCCAAATCACCAAAGTCCGAAACACAAATACACCAATCCATATCCAAATCACCAAAGCCCGAAACACAAATACACCAATCCATGTCTAAATCACCAAAGCCCAAAACACAAATATACCAATCCATGTTCAAATCACCAAAGCCCGAAACACAAATATACCAATCCATGTTCAAATCACCAAAGCCCGAAACACAAATATACCAATCCATGTTCAAATCACCAAAGCCCGAAACACAAATATACCAATCCATGTCTAAATCACCAAAGTCCGAAACACAAATATACCAATCCATATCCAAATCACCAAAGTCCGAAACACAAATATACCAATCCATATCCAAATCACCAAAGTCCGAAACACAAATATACCAATCCATATCCAAATCACCAAAGTCCGAAACACAAATATACCAATCCATATCCAAATCACCAAAGCCCAAAACACAAATATACCAATCCATGTTCAAATCACCAAAGCCCGAAACACAAATATACCAATCCATATCCAAATCACCAAAGCCCGAAACACAAATATACCAATCCATGTCTAAATCACCAAAGCCCAAAACACAAATACACCAATCCATGTTCAAATCACCAAAATCCAAAACAAACATACCAATCCATATCCAAATCACCAAAGTCCGAAACAAACATGCCAATCCATGTCCTTATCACCAAAGCCCAAACAAACATACCAATCCATATCCAAATCACCAAAGTCCGAAACACAAATATACCAATCCATATCCAAATCACCAAAGTCCGAAACACAAATATACCAATCCATATCCAAATCACCAAAGCCCAAAACACAAATATACCAATCCATGTTCAAATCACCAAAGTCCGAAACACAAATATACCAATCCATGTTCAAATCACCAAAGCCCGAAACACAAATATACCAATCCATGTCTAAATCACCAAAGCCCAAAACACAAATACACCAATCCATGTTCAAATCACCAAAATCCAAAACAAACATACCAATCCATATCCAAATCACCAAAGTCCGAAACAAACATGCCAATCCATGTCCTTATCACCAAAGCCCGAAACACAAATACACCAATCCATGTTCAAATCACCAGAATCCGAAACAAACATGCCAATCCATGTCCTTATCACCAAAGTCCGAAACTAACATGCCAATCCATGCCCTTATCACCAAAGCCCAAAACACAAATACACCAATCCATGTTCAAATCACCAAAAATCCGAAACAAACATGCCAATCCATATCTAAATCACCATAGTCCGAAAAAAGCATACCAACCTATGCCTTAATCTCATTTCCAAAACAAAAGTAAAAACTGGCAAATTACGTTCAACACGTGAACTTCCACTAGGAAGTGAGACTGGGCTTTCCTAAAGAGTAAGCAACTCCTGTTTAGCTAGCTATACCCGCCAGGTGTTTAATAAAAATTGAGAATGAAAGGAACATTGGTCTATGGGGCGTCAACTAGATCTATACCCAGGGCAATTTTGAATACAGAGACAACACACTCATCGACAATATCACAATGACCGCCATACTGTCAAATTCCAATTTTATATCTTTTCCCATACTCATCGCCTCTTGTGAATTTTGGAGAGAAAGAAGGGAGAATGCATCATTGCCATTTTTACATTTGGCATTTAGGGATCCAGTTATCATAATAAATACAATAATACATGTATATTATTAACAACAACCAGATATATAATTGTTGTCGTGAACTATACATGTGCATAATTTCTGCATTTTAATTTTTTGAATAGTAATACTATGATTCTAGGTTTGTTGTGATTCATGGGTTCTAGATAATTTATACAAAGAGAAGACAAATAGTTCAACGTACGGTATATATATATATATATATATATATATATATTATTCAGTTTACCTCATTGTACTAAGTCAGCTTTTCATTCAGTTGGTTCTAGTGATCGAGGGATATTACAGCAGGTTTAGACTCGCAAAACATAGTGGCGATGGATTTAAGAATGGCTGGGTTTTGATTTTTTAGAGGGGATAGATTAAGCCCAACATGCTTCCATTGCTCATTGACTCATTTTTAGTTTTCAGGGTCCCAATAATGGATCCATCTTAAATTATCAATAACATAGTCACTAAACGTACATGTTTTAAAGTTTCTGCAATCTTTTATTGTGCACAGAGTATTGTTCGTGAAGAAGCAGCACGCCTTGGCTGGACTTTTCTATTCTTTGTTTGTTTAATAGAAACTCTCAGCCGTCTTGTTAGATATGAATAGTAATTCCCAGTGATATAGATACAAGAATCTTTCTAGTTTGTTAACAAAGGCAAAATGATGATGATTGAGGTTGGAATTTCTTTGGCAGGGTTAACAATTGGATGCTTCTATTGCTTGAACACACGTACATTTACATATGAACGCACTTTAGGTTAACATTATATTGAATTCCAAGACGTTCTGGATTTTGACTTCAAAATCAAGCGAACCTTCTGTTTAATGTTTGACGGATACATTCAGAGCACAAAATGCTCATGTATGTCATCAATCTTAATTCAACGACCATTCATTATGAGAGTCCACACATAAATGATTCCCTTTGTAATGACATCAGCATGCTGGCTTGACAGTAGCTCATGCTCCAGAGAAATTCAACTTCATTGAATAAACATGCATACAGTCACATCTTTCTCAACTCTGGCTGGAGAATTTCTTTGGTATTTGATCCCTTTTTGAGGAACTTTATTACTGTCCTAAACCCAACATATTTTTTCTTTCAATGCTTGATAGTTATTGGTCAGTAACTAGTCAGAATCACACAACGAGTTGTGAAAAGTGACTTGGTATGTTTAAAGTAGTAATATGTTAAAACAAGCTGTAATCTTCAAAATATTCTAGTTTCGCTGTCTTCTTTGTCCAAATAATCTGTTACTGCTTTTCTCACAACAATAAAAAACACTTTTCATTCTTTATTAAAACACTCGTATTTTATCGCAGATGGGTGAAATATGGAAAATTAACTTACAGTCATTGAGGCAGATAGCTTGCCCAACAACCTGATGAAATGGCGAAACTTTAACGAGAATTGACAGTCGGTCTTCAATAAAATCAATGGTAAAGTCCCACTACATAACACTGGATAACCACCACTATCTTTAAAATAAAAACAACCCAATCACTGGAAAATTACCACCAACTTTAGTAGTCATAACAACTTAACCAAGGGATAACGAGAAAGAACAGTCAGTCAATGGTAAAGTCCTACAACATAAAACCACCATTATCTTTAAGATCACTGGAAAAGTACCACCATCTTTAGTAGTCATAACAACTACTATTGTTATATCTTTATAGAGACTATGAATCCATGCAAACCACAAGAAGCTTAAGCAACATCTTTCAAAGTCCTTAATCATGCCGCTAGTAAACACGAAATCCTTGAACTCTGAAAAGATAAGCAAAACTACAGTCCAACCTGCCTTAAAGGCCACCTGTATATAAGTGTCACCTGCTTATAAAGGCCAGTAGAATTATATCCCAATTGATCTTTATTGAACCTGTATATTAAGGCCACCTGCTCATAAAGGTCACTTTACTGGTTCCTTTGGTTGACCTTTAAAGACATGTTTGATTGTAATCTGGTCAATAAACATCCGCTCCGAAAGAAACAATACAGATCTGCGTTTGCCTTGTAAGGCAAACGTGATGATCCACGGTGTGAAAGGCGAATAATAACATGTAAATAACATCTCCGTGTATTAAGTCTGCTCAGTGTTTAATTTAGACTGGGTTCTTGTGTCAAAAATAATGTCTGTTGGTCAACCCTGGTCAGTCTTTTTGGCTCAATAATATTGATCTTTTGAACTAAAACAATTGAGCTATGTTATGAAGTTGACCAAAGTTATGAAACATGGTTCCCTGTTTTTCCAATATCTGTGCCAGGATGACCCCGCCAAATACATTTTTGGATTGAACACTGAATTAGTAACTTGTGAAATCCAGAGTTTAACTTCAAAATTCCATCAACAAGTAACGTGTATATTTCGGTAATTTTGTGAGATGTCTGTCCCGAAATCTGGAGAAAACTACATTTAAAAAACACCTTTCGTGGCTAACTGTTACATTAAATAACTTAGAAATCGACTGGACCTTGGCAGCACCATTCCAATCTACCTCCATTGATGTTTTTGACTATTTTCTTCTTTCATCTTTGTTTTCTGATTGGATAGTTATTTTTAATAGTTTAATTCTTATCTTTGTGGTATGTTTGGTATCCCATTCTGATCCTCATAGTTATTTACGTTACACTGTGTGCTAAATTTACTGTATAAATAGGTTGCCAAACAGAAAAGTGAAGATGTATACACCTTGATAGTAGATTCCAAAATCCCAAAAATGTTTACACGAAGGAAATGAAGTAAAAGGATTTTTATAAACTTTTTATGGAACATCCGAGTCCATCTCTTACTACGACTCAAAAATGGCAGGTTGGAAGCAGGCCTCCGATTTCTTAAAAGCTGCGTTAATAATATTAACTTTTGCATTTTTATTATTTTTAATTGGATTTTCAACTGAATCATGGATGACCAAAATTTATACTGCAAAATCAAAAATCACATTTGGATTATTTGTTTGGAAAATAGAACGGTATCAAGTATTGAATTATTACTTAGGTGATAACAGGCCAGATTTTGAAATTACGAGAACAGGTAAGTTTGGAATTATTTATTGGATTTCTAAAACATGGTGATATTAAGACTGATCCTCAATTTTTAATTTCGTTCAAAAACTTATTTATACCAAATATAAACATCAAATACTAGTAACATAATAAATTCACAAATTGTCAACGTGTAAAAGGTGTAAAATAAAAAATTGCAATGCTCACAATATATGTTCACAAATTTGCGCTTCGGAACGACTTTTTGGAGAAACATCTTGCATAAAAGAAACAAATATTAATTCAGATGCTTTTAAATATAAAAACTCAAATAGGCAACATAAACGGCGAAAAGGGTTTTAATAATTGCATACATTATGATAACAGAAAATTGATATCCAAATAAAACTCCGAGTATAGAAATTTCATGTGCTACTTTTGAATTTTTATGAAATAATATAATTCAAAAGTAGCACATGACAAAAAATATATCAATAAGAGTATTATGAAGATTGTTGTTGGTCAAGTTTGTTTCATGCAAATGGTAAAGGTACAGTCCAACCTGCCTTAAAGGCCACCTCTATATAAGAGCCACCTGCTTAAAAAGGCTAGTAGAATTGTATCCCAATTGTTCTTTTTTATATTATTTGAACCCGTATATAAAGACCACCTGTCCATAAAGTCCACTTTTACTTGTTCCCTTGGGTGGCCTTTATAGACAGGTTTGACTGTACATTGTTGTATTATTAACAGAAGCCATGTTCATCGTTAACAATGTTTATTTTGCAAGGCTACGGGCGTCTAGTTACTTTCTGAAGTGCAGTTACCATTAGTACAATATACATTGAAGCTTTTAAAGTTAACATTATCTAAATGAACATCCTCAATAAAAAAAACGTTCATGATTTTGCTATAATTCTTTTAATTTTCTGAATTAAAATTTAAATCATTATTATATTGACAGTGTTACCATGACTACTATGTTGTTATTTAATGACAATGATGATTATTTTTGTAAATCAGCTATTTGCAAAGTGGTATTTTAGTCGTTTATTTATCTATTTTGACGTAACTCTTTAAAATAAACAACACTTGGCATTTTCTTGTTTATGATTCATCAGTTCTACTCCCTTGCCAGAATAAAGACTATGTAACAACATCAGTCGAAACGGATCAGAGCTGTAATTATCCATTAAACAATTACATAATAATGTTTTGTTTGTACTCCGTTTCTGGCATCAATTTCTAACATTTGATGTATATTTCAAAGATAGGTTAATTAATATTATATATATTTTATAACCTAATTGATGAAAATGTTTTTGGTGGCCAGTTATTTATTTGGTAGCTGGATGAATAATGCTTTGTTTTCACTCCGTCTTCGACATTTGTGGTATATTGCAGATATCATTTAGTTATCATGAAACGTCTTTAATAACTAATTGATGAAAAAGGTTTTTTGTGGCCAGTGATTTATTTGGTAGTTGAATGTATAATGCTTTGTTTTCACTGTCTAATTTTCGGCATTTGTGGTAAATTGCAGATATCATTAAGTTGTCATGATACATCTTTTGTAACTAGCTGATGAAAGGTTTTTAGTGGCCCAATTAATATTTGAAAGTTGAATGTATAATGCTTTGTTTTCACTCCGTCTTCGACATTTTTCGTAAATTGCAGATATCATTAAGTTATCATGATACATATTTTATAACTAGTTGATAAAAGGTTTTTAGTGGCCCAATTAATATTTGGAAGTTGAATATATAATGCTTTGTTTTACTGTCTATTTTGGGAGGGGATTTGATGTTCATATATCTATATATTATATATCAGATAGTCCTTGATTGTATATCTTTTATAACTACATTTGTAATTGATGAAAAGGTTTTTGGTGGCCAAATTATTATTTGGAAGTTTAATGTTTTGTTTTTACTCTCTAATTTTTGGTATTTGGTGTCCATTTCAAACATCAGTTACTTCTTATTGTATATATTTATAACCGATTGGTTTCATAGTGAAAGGTTTTTAGTGACCAAATTATTATTTGGAAGTTGAATGGTGAATGTTTTGTTTTTACTCTGTCTAACTTTTGGTACTTTATGTATATTTCAAGCATCAGTTACTTCTTATTGTATATAGTTATAACTGATTGGTTTCATAGTAAAAGGGTTTTGGTGGCCAAATAATTATTTGGAAGTTGAATGTACAATGCTCTGTTTTTACTCTGCTTAAATTTTGGCATTTAATGTAAAATTCAAATGTGGTTTAATTCTTATTGTATATATTGATAACTAATTGATGAAAGGTTTTTGGGTGACCAAATTATTATTTGGAAGTCAGTCAATGAGTTTTGCGGTTTAATCTATCACTAAAATTGAGTGCTGTACACAAAAGCTGCCCTATTGGAAATCATATTGTTATTTCATAAAAAAGTCCGATTTAAAAAGAAGTTTAATGGACAAGAATCATATTGCAATTAATGAGAGATTAACAAAGCCATGCAGTTTTATGTAATCCGAAAGATTATCAATATTTTTATACGAGACGATCATAAATTCCCTAATAGACTAACGACACTAATCAGGGGCGTAGCTGGGTCCGAGATATCATGTAGGCACAGACGCATAATGGCAAAGCACCGATGGTGGAGCGGGAGGTGTTTTGGGGGGGGGGGGCTCCGTGGGTCCTCCCCCGGGAATTTTAAAATATTTAATCGAAAACACGCTATGTCATATACCATTTTTTGAATGTATTTTATGATTAAATTCAAAAAATGGTATTTGACACTTACATAAAAAACTTTAAATACTGAAATCGTTAATTGGAAGCGAAATTTTGACTTTATTTCATGGTAGATTGCTATTAAAGTCAAATTAGATTTTTATAGCAGGATGTTTCTCTGATTTGTGTTTTTGAAATCTCTTAGTTCCTCGTCATAGTCTATAGCAAATGAGGTAGCTCAGTTTGTTTTGTGCTCACTTCCTATGTGGAAGGTCGGGGTTCGAATAACGACCAGACAGACCAAGGACTTGGAAAGTGGTAGTCTTCAGCAATTGGAAATGAAAGTCATGGATCCTTTGGATGTGATCTTTCAAAAACCGATAGGCGTGGCACGCTAAAACACTCACTACACATTGCCCTAGACGCACTAGAAACTTATTTAAATTTATTTAAATAATTCTTAATACATTAATATCTTTGTCAAAATAATGTGTAGGCACGTGCCTTTTGGCCTTAATGCAGCTACGCCCCTGCTAATAGCAACTTTATCCCTTCAAGTACAGACCCTTAGATCACGAATAATAAATAACTTAAGCAAAAACTTATTTTCAAAATATAAGTTTTGACTTAACTAACCAAGTTAGGTCCAAAAAAGTTAAGAACTAGTAGATGTATTGTTCGTGATTACGGAGCCAGCACAGATCTTTCAAAAGAACGAAAAGAAGCCTTTAAACTTGACTGTCTATATGAAGAGCTAGTGGCTGAAAAGCTACCAAGAGATAGATAGCAGCTGCCGAAACCTGTCGAAATATTGCTAAATAGGATCTAGGAGTGAGTGAGTGAGTAATGGGGTTTAACGTCCCAGTCAAGAATTTTTCACTTATATCGAGACGTCGCCAACTATAGGCGAAAGTGCAGAAATTTTACCTGTGCGTTGCGCTGATGGCATTATACAGCAGGGTTCTTTAGCGTGCCAAGCCCACCGTGACACGGGACCTCGTTTATTTTAAGTTCCCATCCGAAAGAACCAGGAGCTAGGAGATGAACCGCATCTTTAGCACAAATTCGTTAGGTTAAGGTTAAACTTTCTATAGGTTTTTACTGCACTTCCTCGGTTTCGTAAAACATATGAATACAAATTTAGCCCCCTTTAGGTGCCTCCTCAGGTACCAAAAAACATAGACTTTGACCCCTTTTGAGTACCTCTTCCGTTACCTAAAGCATAAGAATACCATTTGGTCCCCTGTAGGTGCCTCTTCAGGTACCAAAACATACAAACCGTTTCATATAAATAACTTTAGAACAAGGAAAGAAAACTTAACCATAGCATAATCACTCTATCAGGAAGTTATACCGGTGTATTTCTCATCTCAAACTGACACTAATGGTAAATGGTTACCATAACAACGGACCAACAGGTCTCTTACAAATCTAAATTTATCAGTTATGCATACAATTTTCTTTTTTCTGAAAACATAAAGATATATATTACATAACATTTATCGCGAACTCTGTATTTATAGTTTCTGTAATTTCAAATGAATTACATGTATATCCAAAAGTATAAAAAAAATTCAGGTAAATAATGTCAATAAAGCAAATTGGATAAATTTTAAACAATAATATAATAAATTACGATTTTAAGGATTGGGAGATTTTTCAAATGAAACCAGGGTTAAAAGGGTTATAGATAAGCTTAAAAAACACTTCTAAAGCACATGAAAGGCCTGGTAACTTCTGTACATGTTACGATTTTAAGGATTGAGAGATTTTTCAAATGAAACCAGGGTAAAAGGGGGTTACAGATAAACTTAAAAACACTTATTAAGCACATGAAAGGCTGGTAACTTCTGCACATGTTACGATTTTGAGGATTGTGAGATTTTTCTAATGAAACCAGGTTAAAAAAAAGTTACAGATTTTTAGAGCACATGAAAGACCTGTTAACTTCTGCACGTACAACTAATTCGTTACCTTTATGTAGGGCAAAAACAGATAGATAACAGAAAATCATCTGGCATATGGTATCAGTTACCAATGACCCACTCCGTAACATAAGATTTAATTATTTTGTTAATGGAAATACCGTATTTTAATTTTTGTTAGTGTACGTGATGGTTTATCTTACTTGTATAGGATTGAACTATTACTTTTGTTCTTCAATGTTGTTCCCTATTACCTACCTACTATCTTTTCTTAGCTCCTGTTGGAGCAAAAGGTCTTCTCTTCGCTCCCGGTGGAGCTTAAGGTCTTCTCTTCGCTCCCGATGGAGCAAAATGTCTTCTTTTCGCTCCCGATGGAGCAAAATGTCTTCTTTTCACTCCCGGTGGAGCAAAAGGTCTTTTCTTCGCTCCTGGTGGAGCATAAGGTCCACACAAGATCTCACCACTCAGCTCTATTCTTGGCTTTTGGCCTCTGCCTCTCCTCATGCCAGGTTCGGTTCTTTTATTCTGTTTCAACGGTTATGCGCTAAGTTGTATTTGGTCTGTCCCCGTGGTCTTTTTGCCGGTGATGTCTATCTGAGGACAGCTTTAGTGATGTTACTTCCTGCTATTCTACAGACATGCCCTAGCCACCTGTATCGTTCCCTATTGTCATTCGCTTATTGAATTGATTTCTGTGAAGTTGCGGGCGGGCTGCAATTGTTTGAGCTTTATTGGGACGTTGTACTTTACTCTTTAGGCAAAATGGACTTTTGACATGAAACCGAGTACTCATGATTCATTCTCTTTACAGTGTACGAGGAGCTGACATTACATTGGTTTGAAGGATTAATTGTCACGAAGAATTGGCAATGTCATGGGCTACTTTTGAATTTTTATGAAATAATACATTCAAAAGTAGCACATGACAATGTATTATTTCATAAAAATTCAAAAGTAACACATGACAGCAAGAATCAGAACCTCTTTGTGTACATCTTTTATAATATAAATCTATCCGATTAAGTTGCAATTAAATTGGTTGGGTATGCCCTTTCGATAAGAAACTTTGCGTTTTGATATGGATACCTAAAGGTGAGAACTTGGAACTTGGCATCTTAGAAAAGACTATGACTAGTAACGTAATGAAGAAATCTTGAAATCAGCGAATTCCTGAACTCCTGGATATGATAGAGCCATAAGTGAAAAAAAAACCCTATACCCGTAATTTATTAGTGAAAACGAGATCAATCAATGCAGGAATATATGAGTCAATAACAAACATACCGATCAATGTTCAAACCACAAGTCCAAAAGTAAAGTAAAAACTTTGAAAACTGATAAAAGTAAAACACGCGAATTTTCACGGGAAAGTTCATATTATATGAGAGTAAAATTAATCACTGTGCCATGTGCTACTTTTGATTTTTTTTTTTTTATAAAATAACGCATTCAAAAGTAGCACATGACAATTTTTAATGTATTTTATGAGTAAATCTTGAAAAAAATGGTATATGACAACTGGGTCGAATTTAGAACCTGTTGTATCACATTTCGTAGCATCTCACAGTCTTATAGATCTACTAGGTCAGTAAACCAGGCGATGATTTATTTACGTGATACCATTTGTGTTTTCAGATAAGATGCCGTTTGTGATTAGGGTTAAGTTGTACAGAAAGTGCAATAGCGTGATAATAGCGAAAACCGAATAGATAATTCGCATCATGCCGACAACTCTTTTTCGTTTCTTTTGAAAGAAATGAACACCGCCACACACTGATTCGATTTCTCAACATTTCCATTATCTAAGCCTTATCAGGTATAGATGAAATATTGTTTGACAGTTTATATACCCGTACAAACTAGTTTGAAGGAGTATATAGGAATTAAGTCTGTCCGTCTGTATGTGTAAAATCGTGTCCGGGTCATATCTCGTAATTGCGTGAGATGAATAATCTTTATCAGATCCAAAGGTGTGTTATGACCTTGAACCAAGGTCATATAAGAAAGGTCAAGGTCATGAGAAAACATTAAAGTTTGGGCGGGGGTAATTGGCTCTTAAGAAACAGTTCTAGTTTTATTGGGTTAAACCGATGTGAACCATGTTAATCACCAAGCCTAATATAATGCTTTTAAAGTGGAAAATAGCGTTCATGTTGCCAAAATATAGTTTTAAATTGATGCTATTTGAACAGTTTGTATGATGAACAGTTTACAACTTACAATACAAGCTTGTCAAAAGTTTAACACTAAGCTAAAGAATTGATAATCGGTATCTCATCTCGGTCTTTTGTCACCTGTATCTCTACAACTTTTTGACACCTGTGCCCTCCTCACTAAAATTTTTGGGTATTCATAATAAGAAATTTTTATACCAGTCCATAAATGCATTTGTCGCCAAACACAAATTAAAATTTGTCAGTGTGCCCCTCTAACATAGAATCCTGGATCCGCCACTCGTTTTCTGTTACTAGCTATCCATATCTCGACATCAGAGCTTCGGCTCCTTTTCGTTAGCTAAATGCTTTTGACAGATCTGCATCAGTAAGCTTTATTCATGCATGTTTGAGACAATTACAGATAGGATGATTGGATATATCGGTATCAGTATTACACACAGTAATGACACTATCATAAAATACACATTATCTTGAGTAATATCCCATGGAATAAAAGACAATGAATTATTGATTCTGAAACAAAATTGGCATAGGAGTGTCATGTGCTGTTTTTGAATGCATTATTTTAATAGAAATTCAAAAACAGCACATGACAGGAGATAGAATATATTGCTTTTGCTACATACTGTAATACATGTATTGCGTATACACCAAAGATTTGAAGATGTGTAAAACACACGGTTAATGTATGCGCCATATGTAAAACATGCATACTTGTTCCGTATACAAGCACAACACTTTGAGTGTTTGCTAATACCACAAATCTAAATAAAGTAGAATTATCTTGAGAAAAAATACACCTGTCTCTAAAATTGCCGAGTTCGTATTCCAAAGACCTGAGTTGTGAGTTTGACCCTTGACCTATACAACTAGTTTTGTCTAATGTTGGCATACATCTGTGTCAAGTTTGATTAAAACCCATCCATAGACATAACAGGTATAAACGGGCCTGATATTTGGACGGACGGACATGGTGATTTTTTAATTAAAGGTGGCATATACATTTTTTAATCCTAAAATACATTGATATCAAACCTGTCTATAAAGGACAACCAAGGGAACCAGTATAAGTGACCTTTATATACAGGTTCAAATAATATGAAAAAAGAACAATTGGGATACAATTCTACTGCCCTTTATAAGCAAGTGACCCTTTTATAGAGGTGGCCTTTAAGGGAGGTTTGACTGTATTTGCGGTGTTTCATGTTCAACGTTTTCATACCCGTTCAATAAACCAGCTCACCAGCTCACGAGTCTCCGTATTGACATATTTATATTATTTATTTCTATTTTCAGATTGGTTTAGAGCCACTCAGGCTATGGAATGCCTCGGACTGCTCTGTATGGCTATAGCTTTACTTATCCTGTTCCTCTACTTCTTCGTGTCCCAGTGTAAAAGAAGGAACGCCATGATTGCCATAATTATATTCACATTTGCTTCAGGTGATGACATATTTTATGTTTCCTCTAAAAATACTTCTACACTGCCATTTATATTTTCCATTAGTTTATATTATACTCATTATATCAAATTCATTGAAATATTAAAGTATTTTGCAGTATTTGAAAGTGATATGATAACTTAATAATCTAAATGTATGCGACAAAGTTATTTTTTCTTGCAATAATCAGTTTTCCTGTTTTTTTGGTTTTTTTTGGGTTTTTTTGGAAACAAGATAAAAACACTATTTAGCTGAAATTCACAGCTTTAGTAGGTTTTTTACAACAATATAATTATTCATTTGAGGATTTTCAGTGCGCTAACTCGGATGGTAGAGGGGTCGGAGGTTGTGGGTTCGAATCCTGACCGGGGTAAAGTGAAAGTGGGTAGTGACTGTTTTTTCGCCAATCAATCGACATTACGAAATGAAATTCGCGGTTCTTTCGGATGGGAACTTAAAATAAACTATGTCTCGTATCACAGAAGGCGTGACACGATAAAGAACCTTGCTGTATAGTGCCATCAGCACAACGCACGGGCAAAATTGTTGCACATTCGCCTACAGCTCGATATAAGCAAAATATTCTTGACTGAGACGTTAAACGCCATTACTCAACGCAGTCTGTAATCTATGGTGTATAAATAGTACATTGTAAATAAATGGCAATGCATTGTTGTTTCGACTGAGTGACCTTAACTGCTCTTGCGACCAAGGTCCGGATCTAGAACTGAAAGTTGTTTTATTTTCAGTATTCTGGTGTTCTCTGCCATTTCAGAACTTACAAATTCGATATAAGCAATTTAATTATGAAGCTCAGGATTTTTACACAACTACCAACCTCTCAATTTTCCAATGACGTGGCTACATTGCATTATCTCGTTCAGCTCTCGGCATTGCTGGGATTCTTGTAATTTGGAGGACACAAACAACTTTTAAGTGGATACAATGTCAACGGTTTTTAAGGTTTCTTTCAAATGACCAACGGCTTTTATTTCTTAATGTCAAGTGCTTGATGAAAGAACAGTCACTGCCTATTGTCAAGTCTTGGTAAGACCCGATGGTATTCGAACACCGACCTCCCACTTACTGAGCGAGCACCTGATCTACCGTAGTGTATTGGTTAAAGTAGGGTGCTTTGTAGGAGAGTATTTTTCATATAAATATACACCTCCAGTAAAATCTGAGATGTTATGATTACGTAAATATTGGTAAAAATTGTTATGTTTTGATTTTTTATTAATACATTTAATCTTTCTTTTTGTTATTATTTTCAGTCATCTTCATTGTAATTGGTGTTGCTGTCTTTGCCACAAAATTTGAGGACCGGGGATACGACATCAGTTGGTCTATGGGTTTGGCCATTGCAGGTGCTGTCTTCGCGTTCGTAGCTGGAGTAATGGAGCTCATTGAATTAAGATGAATTCAAAAACATCTTTATAATATTTAGTAGGCATTTAGATTTTCATTTAGCCGACTGCTGATCTGAAACTAAGCCGTTTGATCTTATATATGAACATTCGCATTGATGAAATTGACATACTTGTCACATGATACAGGGTGACGGGAGTGAAATAGGGCATTGCTACCATTGTCCCGATTAGCTCAGTTTCATTTAAAATTCATTGGCGTAGCTAAATAAAATAATTGAGTACTCCCGGTCCTTTAATTAGCTCTACTTTATACTATACTGTGCAACATCATTAGAATTTTATTTAGAATTTAATTACAGTATGTATTTTAATTATAATAATGAACTGAAGTACATACTCGGTGATCAGTTTTATTACTGTACTAAGAGCATGACACAAATTAGTGAGACTGATTCCAGTACAGTACTTACTGTATGTCTGGCAATACGTATGTAAATATTCTAATAATCTATTTATTATATTTAAATTCAAAACAAGGGCTAGAGTATATGAATCTTTAGCCGCAAGTATTTTCTGACGTTGGCAGGACTTTTAGTATATACGTCGATTCTAACAAAATTACGATAAACGTATCGTTAGATTGTCTAAATATGATAGTGAATCATCTGAACCATGAGTAAGACCACTCCCTTACCTAGTCCCTAGGTCTGACCAACGCGTAACATTTTTAAATCTTGGTCAGAATATTCAGATTGCCCCGCCTTTACCTCACTTTAGACCTATTGGTGTATTTGAAATCTCGAGATATAGCGACACCTATGGGTAGAGATTTACTTTATATGCACTTTTGCTACCTCTTCTATAAATATGAATAATATTTGATGTTTATGTTATTTATTATTTAGTATTACAATATAGATTGACTATAGCTCAAAAGCAAATGCAAATTACACTAGAAGGGGGGTTTTACCGGAATAGTTGCGAAATTCCGGAATAGTAAGACACTTTCCGTAATCTTTGCGAAAATCCGGAATATTTAGATCAATTCCAGAATTTTTAGACCAAATCCGAAATAATCGGACAAAATCCGGAATAATTGGTCAAAATCCGTAATAATAAGAATATTTTTACGGTAAATTTTACGGATTCTAAAAATTCCGGCAAGTGTCTGATTATTACGGTAACTTGTCTGATTATTCCGGTAAAAGACTGATTATTACGGTAAAAATCTAATTATTCCGGCAAATGTCCAATTATTACGGTAAAAAATTTTTAAAAAATTATTATTTTTTAGAAAATTTCCCATAATAATTGGACATTTGCCGGAATAATTAGACTTTTTCCGTAATAATCGGTCATTTTCCGGAATAATCAGACACTTACCGTAATTTTTAGATTACGGAAAACTTACCGTAACAAAATAGTCCAATTATTCCGGATTTTGCTTGATTATTCCGGATTTTGCCTGATTATTCCGGATTTTACCGGTTTATTCCGGACTTTACCTGATTATTCCGGATCAATTTGGTTTATTCCGGATTTGGTCTGATTATTCCGGATTTTCGCAATTATTCCGGTAAAACCCCCTTCTAGTGTTATAGCAATAATCATGGAAAGCAAAATACAAAATGTACACATGGACTCGCAAACCGTACCGCTATAAAGCAAAGTTTTGAAATCGTAAAGATAGATTTTCATGCAAATTCTTGTACATTTTGTTTGCCTTAAAAGTCCATATTTCAGGAAAAAGATATTTTTAGATTTTTTGCATCGGTGTAATTTAATACTAATAAGATATTTATATTTCTTGCAAATTCTTGTACATTCTGCTTGTCTTAAAAGTCCATATTTCAGAAAAAAGGTTTTGTTTTTGCATTTATGATGTAATTTAATACTAATAAGATATTTATATTTCTTGCAATTCTTGTACATTCTGCTTGCCTTAAAAGTCCATATTTCAGGAAAAAGATATTTTAGTTTTTTGCATTTCTGGTGTAATTGAATACTAAGAAGATATTTATATTTTAATCATATTTATACAACAATTTATATTTTCCAATAAACAAATAATTTTATTATTAGTAAAATTTTTATTAAGAATCGCGTGGTTATGTGTTGTTCTTAGTGCAGCTAATTTTTAAAAAATGGTTCGTTGTTAGCCGATGTGG
This sequence comes from Anadara kagoshimensis, assembly GCA_021292105.1. Lineage (NCBI taxonomy): Eukaryota > Metazoa > Mollusca > Bivalvia > Arcoida > Arcidae > Anadara > Anadara kagoshimensis. The sequence continues at coordinate 43,398,108 of CM037858.1, forward strand.
CTTATTTTTCCGTGTTGTGAATAGTTTTAATTATATTATAACATTGTCAGAGTTATTGCTCATTTATGTAGTTCTTAGAAGGCCTTTGGATATTTTCATTTGTTTTGCTCAACAAAGTTATTTTATTCTAAAACAAGATCAGGTTCTTTATTTAAGTATACATGTTTTTCTACTGTGGTAGGAATCGACAGGGTTTTTTTTTTAAACAAATGCAGTTATTTTAATCAAAATAATGACAAAAAATAGACTGTTAGACATTTTCTACTTCTACCTGAAAAAAAAACTTATGAGGCATTGAATCTTAACAGTTCAGATTAATTGCATCTATTTTTTCAGTCAGATTTTGGTGTTATAGATATAGTGTTATGCTACCATCTGCAAGAAAATTTCATGAAATAGATTTTTGTGCATTTTGCCTAAATTGACTTCTGGGACATAGAAACATGTTGTCAAAGGATTCGGCTTAATAGTTATTATGTCCAGTGTCCATATAAAGTTTGAAATTTTATAAAAAGTGACATAAGTATGATATTGTGTTACGTTTTTGTCATTTAATTCGTTACATTTTGTTACATGAAGTGTTCTTGCTTGTTTGTTCTTGCCATTTTAAGTACATGTTATTCGCCATGCCCCGAACAGCGACCAACATCTTTTTATGGCTTCGCAACATATGGAGCTAATAGGTAGGCGCTGTTTCGGAGCTTGGTCATATCAGAGACATATAAAATCAAGTGACGTTGACTGCAACAGTTTGCTTCGATGTTGGCCGAGACAGTTCGCTCCGACGTTGACCGCGACAGTGCGATTCGAAGTTGACTGAGACAGTTCGCTCCGACGTTGATTGCGATGGTTTGCTCTGACTTTGACCGCGACTGTCCTCTCCTACAATGACCGCGACTGTTTGCTTCGACGTTGACCGCGACAGTCCGCTCAAACTTTGACTGCGACTGTTCTCTCCGACGTTGAACGCGACAGTTCGTCCCGACGTTGACCGAAACAGTTTGCTTTGACGTTGAACGCGACAGTTTGCTCCGACAATGACCGCAACTGTTTGTTCCAACGTTCACCGCGAGAGTTCGATCCGACGTTCACCGCCACAGTCTCGCTCCTGGCTTCTAAAGATATGTAGGAGCTACCAATCTCAGGTTGTATATGTCTCTGGCTCTATATATTTCATTTGCTTGCATTGTGGGTTATATATTGCTTGTGTGTTAAATGTGTTGCGGAAGTTCAGACTATTTACTATGCAGAATAACTGCCTTTACATAAAGTATATTATATATACGTATACATGACTGCTGCTTGAATTTATATATACCTTTATACAATAAATATTATATATAAATCTAATTAATATTGTCGTCTTGTCTTTAAATGTTTTAACTTTGGACCGAGTTTCCAATGTCGTACCCTTGGTACATCCGTCCGGCATTCTAACGATCGAGCTTAAGGAAAATCTTCCATGGCCCCATCTAGTAGAAGTATCATGTGTGCTACTTATTACTTTTTATAAAATTACGCATTCTTGTCATGTGCTATTTTTGAATGCATTATTTTATAAAAAAAAATCAAAAGTGGCACATAACAGAAGCACCAAATTCCTATCACTACCACTGGTCAACTGATCAAATCAAGGGGATATTCGTCACAGCCAATCGTGAAGAATCACCAATTTATCAAATAAGGATATAGTCCCCCGTTAAATCCACTTAAAATTGACACAAAACAACAACAACAATAGTTCGATTTATAATCTGTCAATCTGTTATTATAACTACATATGACAATAACATTCAGAAATAAAATAGAGGATAAAAATTTAAATAGAAATCAAAATAAGCTATAAATCAAAAACATCCATGTCTGAATCACAATCCAGAAGCAAAGTAAAAACTTTGGAACTGACAAGTTTGGTTAGACACGTGAACTTCCATGAGGGAAGTGAGGCCGGGTGCTCAGGAAGGGCAAGCACCTCCTGTTTAGCTAGTTACACCCGCCACGTGTGTAATTAAAATTGCGTGAAAGGAACATGGAACTATGGGACGTCAAATATATCCAGGGCAATCCTGGACACTTATCAACAATACTGTGATGACGATCCTAAAGCTTTTTAGGGCCCCGATAAGCCTAGGCTTGCAATATCTCTGGGTCAACAATTTATTTGCAAGTAGCTTGCTTCGTTGTACACAGTCCCCGTAGTGGGAACAAGCTCTACCATAACGTATTGATTGGGAAACAAACACCAGGAGAAACAGGTATATTGCTGCACAGAAAAGGAAAGTTGACAATAGAAAAATTGAAGTCATCGCGTTTGTCATAAAGTTTCAAATGTAGCCTCTAGTGGGAGTCATAATTGAGGTTTAAGTCTAGATATGAAGCAGAGCTTGAGGAATCAGTCGTATCTTTTATTTCAAGCTCACTAAGATAGATGGCATTCACATAGTCTCCAAATTTAGGATTGTTAAGCGACAGAACGTCATGTATATACCTGTATGTGAAATTAAATGATTTGGCGACACTTTTCTCTCCAGATTTAACAAGGTTCTGCATAAATTCTGCTTCATAAGAATAAAGAAACAAATCAACAAGCAATAGTGCACAGTTTGTACCCATTGGTATACCGATTGTTTGCTGGAAAATTATATAAGCAAACACGACAAATATGTTATCTATAAAAAAAACTCCAACATTTTGTTGATGGTATCTTCAGTATATTATTGTTTGGAATCCGTATGATGTTCGACAAAAGAACCAGATGAATTTTGAAAACTTTAGGCTGAACTATACAAATAACGCATTTTGGTCTAACTTTTATTATGTGGGTTAAAATGTGTGGTCATTTTTTGCATGTTTAATTATTCTGTAATGCCTCTGTCCACACAAGGCTTCTTTTTTTTGGGGGGGGGGGTGTTGGGGGGTGTTACGCGATCTCCAGGTTTGCCCCCAATTTCATAAGAGAAAACTGCCTTTATTAGGTTGCAATAATATGCACTTCCACTGAGCGTTTCCGATTTTGCAAGCGAAACCGAAGACTTCTCCCAATAGATCGCGGTTGGCAATGTTTTGGTTGTAGCGGAAGATGCTTTTGGTTTCTTCCAGAACTTTTTACTACTCAATTTTCCCGTGGAGATCGGCTCTTTTAGCCAATTCCATGACAATGGCGATGTTTTTCTTGGTTTTGTTAATTAAAATGATTGGAGTGGAGTCATATAATGTATCCTGATGCGACATGCGTAACCCTAATCTATCGTTAGGTCTACTTCAATTTGCTATTTATTTCATTTTTTTTTTTTTTGCCTACAAATGAAATATTTTTACCTGAAAATTACTAATGATAAAGACGGATTTCGGACTTGGACATTTAAAAATGATCATGTCTAGACAAAGCTTTGAGTGACAATCCCCTATCCTCATTTGGCTGTGTATACAAGACCTTGTTGCCTTGCATGAAAAAGAACTTGGTTGTTCATTGCCGTGGCGAAGGATTCAATTTCCACAACTTCAACTCGATATAATGATGCACTGACTGACGTAAGTGAAATAGTCTTAGCTAGGAGTAAAACCCACATCACTAACTCCTCCCAGTAAACGACACTACATTTATACCTAGACTTAACAAAAGGTTAAAAAAGCATGTAACCCTCAACTGGCAAATGTGAATTTGAGATATATGTATTGAAATGACAGTATTATTTTGTCACATGTGTTTACCTAATACTGTAAACGTATTTATTTTCGCGGTATACTGATTTTCGCTTATTTCGCGGTCGTTTGTTTTGTGCAAAAATTATATTATGCTCATTGTGCTATAAGGCATATTTCACAAAAGGCGAAAATTTAACTACGCGAATATATCTTAAATTTCCTAACCGCGAAAATAAATACACGCAAAATTAAATATGTTTACAGTAGTTTTGGACAAAGCCAATTAAGTTTAAACGGAATGGTTGTAAAATAAGTGGAAAGGTTGGGTCCTACAAAAGTACTTGAACCTCATTATATATTGTTATTATAATGCCTATTGTTTGTCTGAAGTATTAATATTATAATCAGCAGTCTCAATATATACTCAGTTAAGGACCACATAAAAACACTGTATAATTTTGTAGAACTTAAATCATATAATTTCATCTTTCTACTTCTCATAATTTCATTAATGAATTTTAATTTCAAGCACAAAAATGACTTCATTACATTATTTAAAACAAGAGCAGAGAGGAACAAGATATAGAGATAGAATTATTTTTTTTCAATTTTAAGATTTTTATTTCAAACTTTATATTGGTCCCTAACTTTTTTGTTGAATATATATTCATAACCCATGTTGTTTATCACATCACTCACTTGTTTGTGATGACATGTTCTTGGCTGCTCTTGCTATTCTTGTCAAGCTGCAACTTTCTATCTCCTATTGCCTAATAGTTTGGCATTTAAAATAGAAACAAGACACTAAAATAAGGGGAAAGTTTAAATACTGGACACCACTAGTCCTACTGGACGGTAGCCATATTTTAATTTATTAAGTTGTTTTTTATGGGAAGACATGGCCGAGCGGTACTGTCACTGGTTTTTAAAGTCAAGGGTTGTGGGTTAGAACCTCTCTCGGGACTTGGAAATTTTCTAAGATTTTCATCTCCTGTTCATACTAGAGCTGTAAAAAGCTTGTTACTAGGTAGTCTTTCTGATGAGACTCAAAACCGAGGTACCATGTCTCAGTGCACGCTAAGGTCGCCTCTGTAGAGTTTGAAAAAGAGTAGGTCATATGTGGCACCTGACAATTAGAAGCAATTGAAACAGACTGAGCAACATAAACTATAAAGTTTAAACTATTAATACATAGCAGCGTAAATTAAGCAATTACTAGTATTTAAAATAATCAGTATTTAGAGCTTCTCCTTATTTAGTGGACTTGTCAACCATTTTACCAATCAGAATAACAAAAATAACATCATTGCATACAAAATAAAACAACAACAACAACAGTAATTTTCTATAAGATAATTTTATATATAATTTCCTGATATTTCAAATACATGTATTTGAATAAAACTGCAATACAATAATTGTGAAATATTAATGATAATGTAAACAGATCTATGATTACAGTTCCAATAAAAACACAGGAGATCCGTCATCAGATTTCCCGAGTCCCCTCCAGAGTGGCATTTACAAAAATTTGCAATGTTCGTGAGACTGTGTGATTTATATCTCACACCTATTAAGGTGAGACAATGAGGATAAATAAATAAATTAGTCTAGATGTAAAAAATAATCTCATGATATCATATAGAGTAGAGACTTATAGCGAGACATGTATAATGTATATATATATATATATGTACAATACTTCTGATTATAAAACAGAAAATACTAAAAACCATGGACGGATGATGTTGTTAATCTCTCTCTCTCTCTCTCTCTCTCTCTCTCTCTCTCTCTCAGATTCCTCCTTAATGGCAAGACATTCTTGTTAAAGAAAGACAAAACAAAAGATTTCACACTAAAAATAGAGTATAGGACCCCTCAAGAGCCCCATGACAAAAGTCATGAATTTTTCAAAAGCCAAACTTGTGGTTGTACTCATGATTTTTTCAACAAGTTCATGAGATTTTAAGAACTATATGCAAACTGCAAATGAAATGAAAAAAGGTGTAGTTGTAATAATGGTTTTTCAAAAAGTTCATTAATTTTTAGGAATTGTATTTCAGCTGCAAATTTTATCTATGAATAAAAAAAGGTTTAGAAGGTAAAATAGACAATTGCAACTTGCAACAGCAAGTACAGTGTTAAACAATATACATTGGAAATTAACTTAACATAAAGGCTGATTTACTCTTGGTTAGTTAGTGGCAGTTGGTACATGTATATGTAGGTAATCTGTTAGTTATTTAATATCAGTTCACACAAATCCTTTAATTAAGGTTAAAGATATTTATACTATTAATTTTTATAGTACAATGAAGTAAAAGATGTATTTGCAATAATAACAACAAAATATATTAATTGTTTTTTGCCTTTTCAAAGACATTAGTTTCTATAATGATTTACATTTGTTTCTGAATTAAACCACAATAAATGTCCATGAATATTGCATAATGGACTTCTGGCCACAACAAAAGTGATTAATATTAATAACTGTTCCCAATAATTATAAATATAGTTCCCATTCTTAATAATCAACACTTATTCAATTATAATGAATAAATGCGAAAAAACATTTACCAACATGTATAAAAAGGAAAACAATTCTTCATAAAAGCTGGGCGAAATATGATGGGCATCTTCATGATATAAATTCATGGTAAATATTCTTCATAAAAAGCTGGGCGAAATATGATGGGTGTCTTCATGATAAGACCAATGTCCTCATGATAAGATCAAACTACCGGGTATGCCCATATGTGAAATGAATTCTGGTTACCAATATCCAAGGTAAACATAGTGAAGGTCATTCTCCTCAGACTGGTTGAAATATTTTCAACTTGGCTTTTTATTAATGGTTTCTTCCTTGGATAAGAATTTCAACAAATTAGTTATACTTATTTGTACAACTAGGTTAACGAAATAATACTGAAATTGGAATTTCTGGGATATCACATCAATTGCTGAAGATATCTGCTAACAACTTTAACATAAAATTGTGTGTAAACCAATGGGAACATTTGTCCCCACCTTGATTTGTGGTTGCTTCTTCTGAAGAACTGTTATATGCCTTGGGTTCAAATTTTCTTGTATATGCCCGGTACATTTTTCCAAAGATATTTGGATATAAATAACCTTGTTCCCATGGAAATATATGAGCACTATGACAATAAACAGTCCTGAAGACAGAAGCATCCTGAAGCTGTTTTCTGCCAATTTACCTTTAATCTGTAAGTTTAACAGGATACTGAGGAACATGGAGACAGATGTCATGAATAGTTACCATATAAGATACCTCAATACACTTTACCTTCAACAAACAAAGATCAGGATCATATAATAAGGTTACTAGTATTTTTCTTATAATGAATCCAATCCTGTTTATGGAAATGGTACCAAATAAAATCAAATTTTATTTAAGTACTTTGGAATAAACAACAACCAAGGGTTAGTTTCTTCACTCGAAAAATCCCCTTAAAACAAGCTTCTAGAAATGCTTAGTCCAACACTCGAGTCAAAACATGAAATGTGACCAAACACCATTATTAACACCAAACTTGGTCCAAAACCTTAATAAAACATGAAACATGTCCAACTCTTTAATATAAAACATATATTCATATGTCAAAGTCCAACACCAGTATTAACACCAAACTGGGTCCTTAACCATGAACAAACATGAAATCAGTCCACCTCTTATATATAAAACACAAAATCATGATCAAGTCCGACATTATTGCCAGAACGTAAAGCTGGCATACAGCACATGAAATTGTGTCAGAAACCAGGAATAAACACAAAATCTGATACACATGAAATTGTGTCAGAAACCAGGAATAAACACGAAATCTGATACACATGAAATTGTGTCCAAAACCAGTAAGGTAATAAACACGAAATGTGGACAAACACATTTGCCAAACACTGAAAGTACAGTGCAATGTATGGGACACAAAGTTGACAAATATGAGGTTCATTATAAAATGGAAGACTTTCCTCATACAGAGGCTTTAAGATCCTGAATAAATACAAATCATTTCACCAATAGATGTATTTCTGTTGCCATGGTTATTTATGGAAACAACTTTATGAACAACTCTGGGTACTTTGTTCCCAATTCAACATTAATCTACACCTGTAGATAAACAACATTAAATCACATAGGCATGTGTGATATGATATAAATCACCTTACAAGGTCAAAATTTCTGGGAATTAATATGACCTTTAATTGTCAAGGTCATAATCTATGGGAATGATTTCAACCTTATGATGTCAAGGTCGTGATTACTTGGAATGAATTAATAAACCTTGTGATGTAGAAGTCATGAATATCATCTTGCAAAGAAAATATCATGTATAAATGCTTTGCAATGTCAAGGTTATGAATTCTGAGAATTTTCTATAACCTTGCAATATCATTCAAGGTCACAAACGAAACCTTGCACTAATGAAGGTTATAATTTTTTATAATGAACTCATCCTGAAATTGTCATGGTCACACATATGATGTTGCAATGTACAGTTACAAGAACACAACCTTTATAATTCTGGTACAACAAGTATGAGACCATATGTATTTCAGTAAAATGGTACATCTTTATGATTTCGAAAATTTGAAAATATTCATATGTAATATGTAAATGCTGCCTGATTACACGATATACCATGAAATGCATCAAGTATTATTCTTCATCCCCTTACATCATTTTAAAAAAATACATTTACTAAAAAAAATAATCTATACAGTATACAGCACTTGAATGTTACAATTTATATAATTGATATAAATGTATTAGAAAATATCTAATAATCTCCCCAATAAAAATATCTTTGTTTATAGGATAATTAATAATTAATGATGATGGTTCTAAAAATGTCTGCTGAACCAGAACCACATCTAATTATCTTGTCCAAATCCAGTTCTGTCTGTTTTAGTAAGGCACTAAGAAGAATTGTTACATTAACTTTATATTACACAGTAATAAACAATTATGATATAAATTCCAATATTAGACAAAGAGAAATTATTTAATCATGAAGCACCAGTTTGAAATAAATTACCCCTCTTGTTATGAAATGAAAACATGAAATGTCAAAGAGATCAATGTTTCCAAAATAAAAGTTATTAGATTGTAAAAGTGAAATTAATGTATGAATTTAAACAATACAGACAGATCTATATTTTATGTGAACAGTAGATCTAAAGAAAATACAATTAATATAGTTTTTAATAAAAAATCTCATTGGAAAAAATGTAGAGATATGTAGAAAACAATAGCATAGTACATGTACATAGTAAAATATTATAGTGCATATCTAGAATGTAAGTTATCATTCTCCCATGCAGGTACTTGTACACTCGTAATTATCATGGAAGACTTTTTTTCAAATTGTTGGCATAGACTCAAAGACTTAATTCTAAGTGACTGAATATCCATGAGCTACCTAATGAATCACTAGCAGATGAATATTGTTACACTAATATAGATATATATACACATACATCTGTGTATACAGATACAAATCTTTAATATGTTATTGGCCCTACATGTAGACCTAAAGACCAACAGGTTTTCCACTTGGACCAATAGCTAATTTTTGAAGAAACAGAATGAAAAGTAAAGAATTCCCATGGTTCTGAACCACTCAATAGACCAGACCAGTAGATTTCAGAACTTATTGAACCCAAGTCAAGTGAGTCAAAAACAAATCTTTTTTAAAGTTCTGAAACTTTCTTCGATGATCTAATTTGAATCTAAAGACAGATTTCCTGAATACTGCAATATCATAGTGTGATAATATACATATAAATAAGATAAATATGTATACACTGTACATATAAATAAGACAAATTACATCAAAAAGGTAAAAATGTATAGAAAAATTAAAATAAGAAAGAAAACGAATTGCTTAAATAGTTCTATGTAAAACATCAGATCGTTTGACATGTAACAGGTATAGTGCATAGATTTTGTTAAATCAAAGATAAGATTTTTATTAACATGCATGATAATCACAAATAGACAATTGTATGATATGGGCCAGTTGGAGGGAGGGAGGTTAGGAGGATGATTTGGGGGAGTTATTGATGTTGGAGATGATTACAATATAAAGGAAACTAAAAAAAAAGTATTCTATGTTCATTTCTAGGCATTAATTAAATTTATAAAATTTATAAAAACTACCATAATTAAATTTATTACTAAGAAATAATTTCTTCAAGGAAATGTATGCATTGTGGGAACCATAAACTATGATATGGCAAGGACCTTTTGAAAATACTGAGCTACAATAGTCACCAGTTTGCAATTATCAATGGAGTAGAATGGAGTATTAGTTTTTCACACCCAATCCAGTTTCTTTCACTTATATCAAGGCTATCAGTTCAAGGATGATGGAGAAAACCTGGGTGCCCATAGAAGGTCACTAACCTTCAGCAAACAAACTTTTTTCACATTTGCATCTGTCCAGAGTTGGATTTGAACCTACTGTAGGAACCACTGTGACTGTGACAGTGAAATATTCTTTATATCAATAGAAAATCAAATAAATTTGAATAAAGATCGATATTTTTCACTTACTTGTACCTAGTCGTAACAGGAAATCTGTATGCGCATCCGCAATTAGCCCAAAATATATCTGCATAGGGTAAAACATTGATGCTATGGGGATTAAACATGTTGAAAAACCAGGCAAATGGCGGATTCTGTTGCGCATATGACGTAAAACGTCACCAAGGACATCACTTCCGGTGTAAACATTGTCATTTTCGCATGTGTAAAATCCCCATACCACCAACATTTTCCTTTCTACAGACATACTTTATGACAATCGTGGATGCGCATACAGATTTCCTATTACGACTAGGTACAAGTAAGTGAAAAATATCAAACTTTATTCAAATTTATTTGATTTTCTATGGATATAAAGAGTATTTCACTGTCACAGTCACAGTGGTTCCTACAGTAGACAGCGAGAGGCAATGTGATCCATAAGCCTGTGCTTATAACCACTTGGCCACCAAGACCCCAAGTACTGTTTGGGATTATCATGTACATGTATGTTATACAAATTTGCATATCAATTTTCCATTAATACTGACAGATTTTTGATAAACAAAATCTTTGAAAATCTGGAATATTGCAATATCTTGTTCTACACAGAGCTACAAGGTTGGTTCTCTAACTGTCGTAATGCCATGATGATGTCATATGGAGGGAGTGGTTCGTTCCTGTTGACATCTTTTGTCCCCCATCCATCCTGTATTTGAAGTGCTAAGGCTATGTTTTCATCTGTGGGTGAACTACGGACAAATTCTGATAAGTCATTTGTTGATGCAAATTCTTTAAATTTGTACTTAGACGTTTTCCTGAAAATAAAAAAAATATTCATAATGCTAAAAATCATGATCAATAAAAACACAGATTGACAATAAAAACAAAATATAAATATTAACATAAAATACATATCTTCTTTACTGACATCATTAAAACATCCCATAGAGATTGATAATGAGATTATGTTTTAAATTTACCACTTATGCTCAAGACACTTCAGTTTTATCAATTGGTGAATTGTATTTTAATGAGATTTGAAATAAAAAATCCCTTCAATGGTTCAACCATGCTATTTATATACAGGTACTTAAATTAAATTTACAGTTTTAACAAATCTAAGATTCTACCTTGCACTTTCAAATTACTATGTACAAAAATATGAATTTCTATAAAATGTAAAGAAAACTTTTTCGATTTATTTTGAGAATGTTATATCTTGTTTTTCATTTGAAATAAAAATTAACCAAAGACTTTGATGCTTCTAAAAAGGTTTGTAAGTCTCCTCTGAAGTCCTTAATTTTTCACTTGGATATGATAGTGTTACCTGCTACTTATCAAAACAACACAGAACGAATGTTACCATTCAAAACTTGGGAGTTAAGTAATGGAGTTGTACACCCAATCAAAATTCTGTCACTTGTATTGTGGCGATCAGTGGAGGAAACTGAAGTGTCCAGAGAAAACCACAAACCTTCAGCAAGCAAATGACAGCTTTATCACACTAGGGTCCACATCCAGCAGGATTTAAATCTAGACAATGAGAGGCCCTGTGACCTATAAATGCACATTGTGGAACACTCAGTTACCTAGGAATAAGAATTCAAAACTTGGGCTTACATGAGGATGATTGTTTGTATTGCATTCATGATCAGTATGTGTTGTAAAATATGACTGTCTTACTTGTACCTGGAAAGCAAATATCTGAAAAGGTTGTGTAATAATACTTAAAGAACATTTTACTGGTAACAAAAACAAAATTTAGCCTATAAGGACAAACTTTGGTTTTTAAAACTTATACAGCTTGCAAATTTATGAAAAACATGTGTTCTACTGAAAATAAATCTAAAACCAACAACATATTCAAGGTAGGTAAGAGAGTAAAGTTTAGAACTGAAATACAGAAAGCAGGGTGACAAAACTTTATAAAAGTGTTGAGCTGTGTATGTGACCAAAGCTTGTAAAATAAAATGTGTGTTATCAACATGGTGTTGATGTGACAAAGAAATAAAATATATAACCGAAGGTGTAGAAATTTGGAAAAGCAAAGATTAAATTAAGTTTGAAGAAAAAAAACATGATTTGATAAAGGGAAAGAAATGAAAGACACATTGTTATCATACTAGTATCTTTAAACCAAAACAGTGTGCAAGACTGTCTGGTTTTAAGAAATAAGAAAAAAATTAATAGGGTGTTGGATTAGAACGAATTAAGAAATTTAAGTCAAATGCTGTAATATATAGAAATTGATGAAGTGGCCAAAATTAAGATCAGTTGTTAACATATTGATTCATTGAAAATCAACAATTTTTTCATCTATTTGCAGTTTACCCTTAATTTTATATTTTTAAATCTCTAGTCATTTTTGAGCTTTTGTCAGTTAGACATAATCTTATACATGTATTTAAAAATCTCAGCAACTTTTCAGCTATTTGCAGTGAGGCCTAATCTTTTTTATTTAAGAAAATATGCCATACAAATGGTCTATTAACTCACTTAAACCAATTAAAATCTATAATCTAAAATCAGACACATTTTACTGATAACAACTGTTTACAGAAAACCAACAGCCATGCATAATGCACCTAGAATGTAAAACATACGTTGTCATAGCAACAAATAAAAATATATAAATACTTGTATAAAGAAAGAACAAAAATATATGTAAAAAGATAACAGCAACATTCATAATAATAATAGTAATCAAAGCAAGAAGATCTCAATAAAATGAGTGATACTGCTGTGCTAGTTATTTACAGTATCAAAAGTTACAAACAAAATAATGATCTATCTATTATAAATATACATGTATCTTCCATCATAATAAGAAATTAAGGAATGATTATCAATACTTATAAGTCACAAGGCAAGTATAAATCATCCTAAACTTGATACAGTATGTTTAAAACATAGGAACTTAATAACATAAATGTTGTTGCTGATGTGAACACCAGAAAACAGGTAAGCCCAGGGAGTAAAGTAAGCTTAGGGTAAGCCTTGTGAACACCAGAAAAGTGGTACCTTAAAAACAAGGCATCAAAAGTGATACTCATCTCCTTCCAATGAATGTTTGTGTAATAATGGGCAATAATTCCGTCAAATTGGGTCTGCCAAACAAAACTGTTCACCATAATTCACCCGTGTATCAAATTTTATTAACTTCTGCTGAGAAAAAATTAGTGCTAACAAATAAAGGGTAACATATGTAAAAACATACATGCATACAGGACAAATCCTATATCTCCTCTAAACTCAGTTTGCAAGGGGATAATAAGCCCAAGTGTCCAGGAAGTATTGGGGCACTGTAGAGATGTAGAATTCAGCTCCAGACTGTAGAGTAATTAACCCAATAAATGATTATAAACTTCCTCATAATAGATGAAAAATTTAAAATAAAATCACTCATTTTTTTGAGATCTTTAGTTTATTACAGATTATAATATATGGCATATAATTGTAATGTATATAATAACATGCAGGGTTATCCTCAAGTCCCAAATGACAAAACTCTAAATAAAACAAGCTTATAAAGTAAAACAGTAGTTTATTAAAAAGCCAGGCTATCAGAGTATGGTAATAATGTAAACCATTTTGCTTACATCTCAGAACACTATCCCACTATGCCCCGAACCAGGTAGGATGCTGGTTACTAATGAATCTAAATATCTTTATGGGGTTGGATTGTTACTAACGAATCCAAATTTCTTTATGGGGTTGGATTGTTATTAACAAATCCAAATTTCTTTATGGGGTTGGATTGTTACTAACGAATCCAAATTTCTTTATGGGGTTGGATTGTTACTAATGAATCCAAATATCTTTATGGGGTTGGATTGTTACTAACAATATTATATGGATTTTCAGTTTTATAAATTTAATTAAAACCCCAATCAAGTAAAGCTTTTTAACAGAGTTTTGTCATTGAGTACTGTATAAAGCAGTGCCATTGTGAGATCCAATATAAATATTTCTGTATGTGTCAGATATATACATACTGCTTTGTTAGGTGTGTCCTCATAACCACCTCCTGGTCTTTATATATAAATAAATCAAGGGAAAAATATTGTCAATATATTAATCACAAAAAGCACCTGTAGTCACATGATATTGCTTCAAAATTACACACAAATCACAAAAGTATGTGTACAGGTATATCACATTCTCACAGAGATTTGAAAGCCGAAATCAACTTCGGAAGAAATTTTGTTTTTGCTTTTGACTTGTATTTGTGACCCACTTTTCTTTAGTTAACTTCTTTCAAAAAGACCATTTTTTGGCTTTGTCTTCTAGTTTTATTTAAACATGCTGGTTACTTTAAAATTTAATGACAGGGATATTTATAAAATGTACCTGTGTAGCATGAATATATGTACGACAAAAAAAGACTTCCTGAAGTGTTCAACAAGCATGATTTCTTGATTGCCTGCATTTTCTGCAAAAAGAGCACTTTGAACAAAATTGCTTGTTGTTCAGATTTTATCTGATCTAATGAATAGAATGTTTTATTTCATACAAGTAACTACATCAACTGCAGTTTTAATTAAATTAAAAGGACAGAATGTGTTGTCGCCTGGCTGGCAGTCTGTCATTTATTCCTTTGGGTTTGAATGTTTTAATTTTGAGGATCCAGCAGTCCTTGCTGTCACCTTTGTGTCTCTGTATCATTTTTCATTAATTATGATGAAAAACTTAATAATTGACTGAAAACCCTAATAGACAAATCGCCCGCCACACCCACAATGTTCTGACAAATGGCAGCATGCATGATTTACACGCAAAAAGAATAAAAACTCAGCCTGAATTGTGATATTTAATGATGTCGCTGACACTAAAACATCATTAGTTGCTGTGGAACTGCTTTGGTCCCATGATGGCGGCCAGTGTCGGAACATAAAAGGGGTGGTTGGCGATGAATCAATTATTGACAGGTTTATACATTTCTTTAATACTGAAGTGTTTATTAAAACCACTGTGTTTCAAACAAAAAATATAGGAATATCATGTGACTACATAAATGCAAAAATATTATGGCATAAATATGATATCAAAATTATTGCTAGGTTTGTCTTTCCCATCCTTATAACACATTAAACTAACTTAACCTATCAGAATTGTTATACATGTACTCGTTATCATAACATAAAATTATATGAATTGACTTGAACAGAAAATAAAACTTTAAGAGTACATGAATGTGATTGGCAAACCTATCTTGAACCCTGAGTACCCCGTAAACTAAAAACTCTCTAAAGTTGTTCTTTATTATCCTAAAATTCTATTTGATAAATTAACTTGCATACACCAAAACACTTGTCTAATGGATGCTAGACTGTTTATACAAGTTTTACTGTGCAAGGTTGTGTATTATTATTTCAGTAATGCTCCAGCTGAATAATTCAATCACAATCTAAATTTATAAAATCCTTAGAAAATTATTTCTCATAAAACAAATAAAACCATCTAAAAGCTCCATTTTTTGTTGAACTTAATAAAATCCCTAAATCTAGTGAATGTTTATCAAAAATTTAATTATCTACAGACTATATATTAATTTTTTTAATAATACCTGAGAAAGACAAACTATTTGATACACTCATTTATTTCAGGCTATCTGTTGTGACATGTTGATTTTAGTACCCTGTTTACATGTATATGATTATGCCTACATATGTTATGGGGTATATATACATCTTATATTTGACCTTTCCACCTTAGTTTAGTACTAAATACAGCTATGGTAAGGCATTATACACCTACTTTACACCCCCCTCCAACCCTGTGCATTAATCTTAAAATCTTCCAGGGAACACCAATGTCACCTACTGTTTACAGAGTTGAACAAGGAATGATGAACAAAAAAGTGATCTGGCTGTCAACACTGACAAAGCAATACTTCATATGTTGACTATGCTATACCGACTGACACAAAAATACTGAAGTTCACAACTCATTTTTAGATTAATTCACCTAAGAAGTGAATACAGTTGTGTTTTTAGAAAGGAATAATATATGACTTTAATATGATGGTTATAAATTGCAAGAACCCTTATATTTATCAGAATTCTTGAACATTTTTATTTCATTTACTACTAACAAAGTCAATTATCTTGATTGTTTAAAAATGTTAGATATATGCCTTTTTAACACTATATTTGATAATTAACCTTATTTCTGGATTAAAGAACCCAATCATTTTAATACTCAAATCATACAAAGGGGATTTCTGGGAAAACTATTTTTAATAATGCATCCACAATCAGAAACATCCCCTTCGTGATTTTTATACCTACATATAATTTTTCAATTTAATGATAATTAAGTACTGGCCAATATCAGTATCTGACAAAGCAATCAGCAGTAACATTGATTATGGTAAACTATGTCACAACAGATAGTCTGATATAGGATCCATCTATGTACCATGTCACATCTGTCAAATAACATCCAAATCTCTGGGGGAACTAGCTATCTACTATGGAAAATGTTAACACTTGATAACACTACATTAACATCATATTTATGTATTGTGCTTACATGTAAGGCAGATGATTCACTTGCCTGTCACATCACAGATTAGTGAATTATCAACCTTACACCTAATACACTGATGCATTTAGAATTGGCCTATTGGTAACTGGCAGGTGAGCACTGGAGCCCTAACACTGTCATTCACCTTCCTGTAATTAAGGTCTTGGACAACAAAAAGACAATAATTACAAAAAAATATGTAATTGTACAATTTTTACATATCCAATGTATCTAAAAGTTCCTTGCAAATAGTTCCTAACAGATGTGCATCATGGTACATAAATGAATCCTATTGTTAATATATGGGATTGTCACACGTAAAAACCTCATACCTATATGATAAACTGAAAGTAAAAAACCAGAACAATATGCTGAATAAGTTATCATTTCTACAACAAACTAAAATTTCAAATATCACACTGTTCTATTCATTATCAGTACTCATGCCAATTTGTTTTTATTTAGTTTTTTTTTAAATATATATATCAACTCATTTCTGAAAAGAGAAAAACCTGTTTAGATTATAAAATGTGAAATAATTTATTTCTACGAAATTCTGTAAATTTCATTTTCCATTATAAGACAAAAAGTCAAGACTTTGAATCAAGTACAATACAGTCTATCAAATTTGTATTGACTGTTTCTCATTTGGAATTGGCAAGTAAATTGTAAATTGCTATTCAAAATCCAAACAGAATTCAAGAAGACTGCATTCTGAATAAAAAATCAAATGCAACTCTCCACCACAAAAAAATTAAGTAAAAAAAACATCATTCAGCATTCCACACAAAAAACAACTACCTAATTCATTTCAATCTTGTATCAAATATCACAAAACTAAAACATTCAAGAAAAGAAATTAAACTATCATCACTTAAAAATATTTCAAGCATTCCAAAAAAAAATGAAGATAATAATTACCTTTTCCTGCCAAAGAAATTTTTAATAGAATCTTTAAAAGGAGTTTTCTTCTTCATCTTAGAAATTTCTTCTGTTGATTTTGATAAAGTTGAATCCCTGGGTGTTTTTGAACCTTTGTCCTTTTTACGAGGAGAATACACAGGAATTTTAGTGTCTTTGGTTGCCCCATTGACATTTTTCCCCTCAGAGGGGCTTGAAGGACTCAGTGGGCGAACAGGTATTCTAGAACTATACATTTGATCTAGATTAGGTTGACTGAGTCGAGTTTTAGACGGAGTTGTCTGCCTTTGTGTTGGTTCTACAGCAGAGTTTCTATATTTATTTCCTGTTGGAGATGGTATATTGCTTAATTTACTAGTAGAGTTATCTCCCATCTCTTGTTGCCTGACCTTCAGAGATAGTGGCCTTCTTTTAACAACTTGTGGTTGTTTTTCTTCTTCAACTTCTACATCGTTTTCACTGACATCATTATTTCCAATGTCCGCCCATCTAGGACTTGTCTGATTTTGTTTTATTATATTTTGTATCTCATCTTCTGAAGGTTTTTCAGCTTGAACATAAGTCTTGTTATTTCAAAATTTGATCTTTCAATCTCACTTTCTCTCTGAATACCGTCAGATTCCACTTTTGAAACACTCTTTGTTTCAAACACTTCATCATTTAGAGGTACTAAATTTTCAGGTTTTAATCTCAAATCTATTTCCTTGTATCGCAATTCCTCACAACTTTTGCAATCTCATTATCCTTTCGTTTTCTGGAAGATGAATCACTTTTATCAGAACTAGACAAGCTCTCATTTTCCACTTTACTTACATGAATTGGATTATCACCGAGACTGTGTGCCAGAGACACTGCAATTTGTTCTTGACTAAATGTCTGAGAACTTAAAGCCTGAGAATTTTCCGAATCCGGCACAACATATGGTAACACTCGCTGATTTTGGTTCGTATCAGTTCTAGTTTTGTTCAGATTACCCTTGATAATTGGCTCTGGTAAAATTCTCCGCCTGGGAGTTTGAGATTCGTATTTATAACTTTCATCATTATCATCATCACCAAATATACCATAATCCTGAGACTGTTGTAATCCTTCATCAAATGATGAATGTCCATTTTCAACATCACCGTCAACATCATAATCATCCACATTTTCATTGTCTGGAAGACCATCATTCACCGGTACTGGCTGAAATGTTCTCACATTCATATCATAGTCACGAGAGTATTCACTGGGAACAACTTTCACTTCCTGATGTTCATGTTCACTAGGGCGATCTCGCTCTGCCAGCAATTTTTGTACAGATATATGCAAGTCATTTCTAGCCCTCCCTTCTCCTGGATGTCCCCTGGGCGAGTCTAAGGAAGACTGTTGTCGCCAGTGTTCTATAACTCTGTCTCTCCTTTCAGGACTCGCCATCACATCCATTGATGATGCAGGCCTGTGTCTAACATTCCATTTTGCAGACTTTGCTTTTGAAGAATCACTTTGTTCAAAACTATCTCGTCTTGCACCACCAAATGGTAGATGAGGGGTCAAAGGTCGCATGTAATTTGAATTCACCATGATTTTTTGACTGTCAGGTCTGCGACGTATTTTAATTTTTTCACAGCCGTTTTTTCTGGACTAATAGATTGGATTTTTGAAAGAGATGAATACATTTTATGTCCAGATTGATAAGGCATGTATGAAGGCATTTCTGGTGGTAATGTATTATTATACACACTGTACTCATGTCCTGTAAGATCGGGTGGCTCCCGTAAGCCACGTGAGACCTCGGCGGCACAGACAGTGGTCGAGAATGATGAGTCTCGTGCGGTCTTTGTAATGCTTCTCTTTCTCTTCTGTCCCTCAGAACTTGTAACACATATCTGAAATAATCAACATCATAAGTTTTAACAATACATACTTATCTATTTTCATAATACAAAGGCTTATTTGTTGCAAAATCTTCATCAAAAGCAAACATTTTACTTTTATCAAAATATGAGTTAAGAAAGTTCAATTTGAAAATTCATTAATCTTGGCAATATTTTAAAAAGAAGTTTTTGAGGCGTTTACAAGACCATAAGTCATTTTGAAAACTTAAATCAAATCTAACTAATAGCCAATTCACATTATCAAAAGAAAGTTCTAGATACTTAAATCTA
The DNA here is from genome assembly GCA_021292105.1 of Anadara kagoshimensis. Lineage (NCBI taxonomy): Eukaryota > Metazoa > Mollusca > Bivalvia > Arcoida > Arcidae > Anadara > Anadara kagoshimensis. Next base: position 43,417,902 of record CM037858.1, read on the forward strand.
CATTTGTGAACAATATTTTTACTCATTTTCTGTACTGTACTGCTTTGATGTTAAAACCAAATATACCTTTCTCAGCTACAATAATTAAACAAAACAGTTCAACACCTGTCTATATAGGAAATTTATAAAATAAGTGATTAAACAGGTTCTAAAATTTTACTCAAACTGGATTCCAGAACCTCTGTTTCAACTAAAGAACTATATGACATGTTTCTGTAGGTTTGTTAAATAGCTTTTATATGTAAGTCAGACTGTATAATTCTTTAATTTCATCCTAGAAGTGACCGACTCAATATGAGTGAAAGAATCTTGACTGGAGCGTAAAACACTATTACATGTACTCCATTCTTCAATTTCTAGTACCTGCGAGTGGTTCCAGGGGATGCTGGATGTCTATGAACGGCTTCTTCTCCATTGGAATGAATTCCACTGTCCCTTGCACTAGAACCTTGGTTAACTTCACCACTACTTCCACTGGAACGAGATCTTAATGAATTACCTCCATCACGCATTCTGAATAAAATATATTGTATCAGTATAAAAGACAGATTTTTTTATATAACATAAGACAGATTTCTCTAAATCACAGTCTTGGGAATGGTTACAAATTCATGATCAACAAGTTATAACTAAAATGTGATGCCATTCCAAAAGTGTCCCCTGCCAAACAAACCCCATCTGGAAAATCCCTAACCATGCGATTGATCAAAATATGAATAGCCAATGCACATCTATTCCACCCAAAATTTGTTCCTGTGAAGTTTCATAAAGGTCTGTTTATAGAAAAGTAGCATAATTATGAATTGAACCTTTCTATTTCATCAATTCCTAAGCAAGTAAACAATTTTAGAAATATTTAAGATACCTATTAAATGTTGATTTATTCATGTTCAATAGCTGCATCCCGTGTTCCAATTCATCGTTCATCACATTTAGGAAGTTATTCAGGCGTGACAAAGCCGTCTCCAAATAATATCTATCTGGATGATCTGTGCTGGTATGTCGTAAAATTTTCTAAAAGGAAAAATAAACTGTGTTATTGCCATAGAAATAAGTGTTATGTGGCAATAAATAATCCCCTACAAGCTGGAACTGCAAACTGAAACAAAATTAAAACGTTATCTTTAACAAGTCATAATAGTCTAAATATCTAACCAGTATCTTCAAGCATGATAGTAATACTATGGAAAATAGGATATTTGCAAGACTATTGTACATTCAGGGGCCATAAGTTCATAACTATCCAAAATTCATCAAACAATAACAAATTTCAAACTTGATCTGTAACTTCTAATTGTAAAACTCTATATCAACATCAAAAAGGGACCTTAAGCATGAAAAAATGTGGAAACCAGAGTGCCCTAAGAAAACTATTAACCATTGGTATGTCCCACTCAGATCTGTCCTGGATGGAATTCAAATCTAGATGATGAGAGGTGCTGTAATCTGTCAGCAAGTGCTTTAGACCACTTGGCCATCAAAGCCTCAAATAAAGCAAAGAAAAGATAGATTTATATTTAGATTATTCTCTCTTTGAGGAGATAAAACATCTTGTTGCATAACTTCAAAGCATAAATTTATGTGGATATTCTCTTTTTCAAGTTTTTATTAAGTTAATATTATTTGAACATTTTTTTAGCTTTTAAAAGCTACAATGGATTTCAACCATAAAAAGTTAAACATAACATCATAAATGTATAAAGGAATAGATTTAAATAGACAAATTACTATTCGCATTTAGATAACTTCTAGATTATGTCAATTAAAACCTCCATGCATCACCATCATTTGTTTAATCAGATGTTGGCATTATAAAAGGGTTGGCAATAAATCAAAGTATGCTTATAAAGAAAAACATAAAAGGAATAGACTTCGGGACTTCAAAATAGTGTGGCAATAAGCAAAGTGGCAGAGTTATCCAGGGACATTTTAATGAGGTTCTACTGTATTTAACATAAAAGTTAATCATAACAGCAAAGATATATCAAAGAACTGTTTGTTACAGAAACACACTGATGATATAAGATATATTTAACCATACATAAAACTTAATTAGTTCATCAGATGTACCAACTGTTATATAAATCATACAGTACTCCACCTCGTCTCTATGATGATGGCTATGACTCACTAACCTTTATTAGAAGGGAATATTTAGGTATTTGTTGTAACGGAGCCAGTAACAGTGATATTACAGCACAGGATGCCAAGCTTGTACTCTGAAAAAGTTATAAAACACATGGTCAATTAACTTGTTAAAGGGAGATAAATCTGTCAGGCTTAACATCAATCCTGAAGAGTCACTGAAAATAAATACAAATACATGATGATCTCCTAAGACTTATCAGTAGCAACCAGAAGAACAGTGTAGCTTGTATACATATTATACATCTACTGTGGTTTCAAATATACCAGTATATTATGGAAATCTAGTTACAACATATTTAAAATAAATAGTAGCCAAAGTTCCAATATTTGTGGTAATATAGTTCTTTTTAAAGTTTTTTTTCCACTAATTTGCTAAAATAGTTTACTTTTTGAAAGAATTTCCAACAAAAGAAGAAGCCAATATCCATGTTGGCTACCAGGAGTGAAAACATAGATATCCATGACATCATTCCTGTATATACATGAAAAAGGAAGTACACTGGCTATTTCATAACACATGTTGCACCTCTACCCCATAGTCAACTACTGGAAACGAATACTTTGGCATAAATTTTTCTATATTTTCTTACAAACAAGCTAAACAATTATACATACCCTCATGACCTCTCTGAAACTAGCAGACTGTGCAAACCACTGGTTCATGTTATTTATAATTGTAGGAAAATCATTTATATACTCTTTATATAATGAAAGATTATCTCCCTAAAATAAAACAAGAACATGTCACATTATCTAAATAAACAAAGCAGTCACATGATTATAATCAAACAACAGCAAAATCATATGATCTAAATTCACACAAATGCAAAACATTGAAAATTCTTATATATGGGGTTTTGTGTCCCAGTCAAGAATATTCCATTTATATCGAGATGCCACATGGTGAATTGGCAAAATTTTTTGCCTTTGTCCTGTGTTCATAGTAATGAGCATGTCATGCCTATTGTGACACAAGGTATCAGTTTTTAAGGACTATTCCGAAGCTCTTTGTGACCTTTATTTGTAAATGCCGAGTGCTTGGCAAAGGAACAGTCTTGGTCAGATCTGACCGAGGTTCAAACCCTGACCTCCAACATACAGAGTGAGCTCTCTACCAGCTAAATCATGATTGCGAGAGCATCTGCTACTTGAACACACTTTACCAGAAATCAAGAACATTAATGACGACACTATGATCTCATGACTTTTATGTCCCTGGTTTTACAAGTGAAAGCAAGACAGTATCTAGTTCTGGTAATTTTACAATATCCACATTACTTACTTCTTGAGAATCGGTCAATTTTGCAAATATATCACCGATCATATTATTCCATTTCCACCGTACCATTCTCTCCTCCATGTTACGTAGAAGTACACAGTGCTGTTCATATAAATGTGGAATATATGGCGGAAACAAAGAATTTAAATCCTGACTTCCCATAATATCTTCTTGTCTTAATATATTTATATAACTGTCTATTAGTGTCCATAACTGTGAACAATAACTCCTCTCTGACTCTACCACTTCTTGTGCAATTTTCTCCCTTTGTACTACAAGAGAAAAAACAGTAAAACCTTGATTCATCACCACCATTTGTAAAGTCAGATTTTGGAACTGTAAAGGGGTTTGTGCTTAACTGTGACACTCATAAAGAAAAACATTACATTGAGGTTTTTTACTGTGGTAAAACATGAGGTGGCGATGTTATCAATGGGGACATTATAATGAGTTGTTTTCTGTGGCCATGTGGCGAGGTGACACTGTTATTGAAGGTCATTATAACAAGGTCTTTCTGTGATGATAAACCAAGTGGTAATGTTACTGAGGAGTATTATAGGGAAGTTATACTTTTGTAATAAGTGAGGTAATGATGTTATGAAATTGCATAGTAGAACACATCTTCACAGATATCCACACTTTACCATCTTTACTTGTTTTATTGTTTTATTTGAAGTGGTCATCCAGCCAATCAGGAAAAACACATAACAAGCAAAGTCTAATCAAGTACATGTATATCAGTACAAAATTATCTGAGTGTAATCAATTTCATCATGTTTTTAATTTATAAAATTTTATTTAAGCTTAAAATGAAATCTTGGAAAATTTTAATTTGCATGATGTTAAAAGTGAAACCAAGTATTAAGTGCTACATTTTTCAAATTATTAGTCAATCACCTGATTCAAGTTGATCAAAGCTTTGGTTTAACCTAATGATTAGTCAAGATGTATTTCATAATGTATACTACTTCTTTCATGTAAGTAAGCAGCTAAACAAAGCTACATCCTAAAATTACATTTTGTACCTTTAAATAATCTTTGGCATATCTGTGAATGAGCGAGTAATGGAGTAATGTGACTTACAACCTAGTCAAGATTGTTTCATTTATATCAAGGTAGTCAATTCATGGATGGTAGAGAAAACTGTAGTGCCTGGAGAAAATCATCCACCTTAAGCCAGCGAACTGACAAACTTTCTCATGGTAGGATCTGGCCAATTGGGATTCAAGCCAAGGCTACAAGAGGAAGAGTGATCCATAAGCACAATGCGTTAAACAACTCTGCCATCAAGGCCCCTTTGGGGGAAAAAAATTACCTTAAGCAAGTGAGATGACAAACTTTCTTACACTAAGATAAAATATGAATATAAGTGGCAAGAGGTACAGCAATCTATAAGATGGAAGTTAAGGGTACCTGGTCAATGATGCCCTTTTTCAAATCTACATCATCACCACACTCGCATACATATATAATAATCATATACCTTCTCCTATAACTTGTTCATGTGGAGGGATTTTCTGTGTGACATGCATGACTTCATCTGGGTGAATATCTGTGGAAGTTATAAAAACACAAAACAACACTCAAAAACAAAAAATTACAGAAACACAGGAACCTAGTAGTGCAGTAGTAAGTAGAAGTTATGTGCATAAAAGACAAATTACAAACAAGTGAATGGCAAAAAACATAAAAATGTAAGACTTAAAACATTAATGGAAACAAGTCAGAAATTTTAACAAACAAAATATTTTAAATAAATAAGGAGCCAAAAATATTGAAAGGTTAATTTTGTACTTCTGTGAAAATTAGGTCAAGTTAATATTATTATATGGAAAAATTATTTATTTGAAACTGATTATAAGAATTTATTGTTATGAAACATTACTTATATAGAAACAGGAAGTGATGGCAGGAAAATTACACAACTAATTAAATACACTTGTATAAATCAGGTGAGAAATGACTTACAGTTGGACTGTGGATTATGTACCGGAAAATGTGGAACCTGGAAAATAATGAAATAATACATTACTCATGGTATAACATTTAAATAAGTTGACTGTGGCAAAGTCGATATATCTACAGAGAAGAGATAGTGGAGTGGTGTAATGTAGTTTTACAACCAAGTCAAGATTTTTTTTATATTGAGGCAGTGAGTCAAGGGATGGTGGAGGAAACCAGAGTGTCCAGAGAAAACCAACGACCTTTGGCAAATGAAATGACAAACTTTCTTATACTAGAATCTGTCCAGAGTGGGATTCAAACCTTGGCAGTAACAGCATTGTGATCAATCCATAAGAGCACACTTTAGACCAATTGCCTAGAGGTCATATCACCACTGTTGATGCCACTCTAACTGAAAACCTTTCCCCTGTGGTCTGTGATACTAATTTGTGATCCTAAGAGCCTGTGTTCTTGTACTGTAAAGTTGCTCTGCACAGGCTGTAAAGTGTGTGACACATCTTCTTATGTGAATTTACACTTGTGCCAAGTTTGAACAAAATCCATCCATAGAAATAGAAGATATAGACAGACCGGGAATATTATATACAATTTTGTTTGCAGGAGGGGGATTTTGCCAAAGCAACATCATTTCATTTTTAATGAAAGGTTAAAAAGAGTAAAATCTCACCTGAGTAGTTGCCATGGTATCGTCATCATCACTAGATACAGATAAATCCAGGTGTAAACATTTCTCATGTAATGCCTGGGTCAGATTTAATGCTTTTGTAGCCTTGGCTGTCACAGACTGATTATCAGAGTCATCTACAACTAAAATCACATAAAAACTGTACACAAGTATTATGATAAATTGTAAGTAGTTATCTGGCCATCATTATAAAGGATAGCTCGTTTATGTTAATTTCAGAAACTGGTTTTTTGTTTGGTTTTTTTTTAGGTCACGCTTTTGAATCCAATAATTTAAGCCCTAATAGCTCAATTTCAAAACATCTAACATGTTCCAAAATTGCATTGAGATGCAGACAGGAATAGTGTTTTATGCTCAAGTAAAGATTCTTTCACATATATCAAGACGGTCCGTTCAGGAATGGTGAGGGAAACCGGATTGCACAAAGAAAATGGCCATTCTTTGGCAAGCAAACCTAAGCAGTATGAGGCAATTTGATCCTTTAAACCACTTGGCAACCAAGGCCCTGCATATCAAATGGAGTCAATGATTGTGCAATACACACTGTAACAAGACATAGTCTTACCTCTTTGTTGTTGCTGAAAGCTTTCTTGAAAGGATTGAACCCTAGGGGAATATTCCTTCCTGGGTGAATATTCTTTTTCAGGACTTGAACTTAAAGATGCTACTCTTTCAGGCTGTAATCTGTAATTAAACCATTAACTGCATGATAAAGTCATCATACATACATTTACAAACCATGAAATTAAAAATATTAATTATTTTTTGGATAATATAAATTAACTCAAGAGACATATGGTCCCTTATATTGAATCATATCATAAACATGTCATACAGTAGAACCTAACTGTTACTGAATATCTTCAGCTGATTCAAAATCTAAGAAGTTTTGATTTTACATTAGAATAATTAAATCAAACAACATTAATGCATGTGTCAATAAATTAGTTCTATTCAGATGAGTGGAGTGGAATAATAGATTTTTACATCCAAATAAAAACTCTTACTTATTTTGAGGCAGTCAGTCCAGGGATGGCAGAGCAAACCAGAGCACCTGGAGAAAATACATGACATTTGGAAAGCTAACTGACATTCTATACTTATAATAAGGATGCAGCTGAACTATTTGAGTTGGGGGGTCTAGCTCACTTCAGACAAGAAGTTGCGATGGTAATTAATAGCTACAATGTGTAACATTAAGAGGCCCAGACATTTTAGCAGCCATGGACTACCAGGCCACTGCTAATCTTAATCAATGTTATAAATCAAAATCTATCAAATTACCTGGCATTCTCATTTACAATTCCTAATTTCTGAAGCTGTTCGACAAGTGAACTGACATTTTGTAAACTGTCAACTTTTTCTCCAAGAGATTTCTGTGCTTCTGTTATAGTCTTTATCTGTTCAGCCATGGACTGTACTTCTGACTGTAATTAATCAAACATCAAATGGTCATTTAGTAAAGACAAGAATAGAATTCCTGGGTCCCCCGCCGGTCAAGCAGTATACTAGTATACTGTATAACTCCATAACTCATAAGTCCCATAACTCCAACAAAAAGTATCGACCAAGGCTGATTTACGAACTTGACCAAGGTATTAATTAGTAGTATAAACATTTGGTATAAATTTAATGAAAATCCGTCAAAATTTGTAGGCATGAGAGCGCTTACAAGGTCAAGTTTTGGATAAAACAGAGTCATTATTGTGGTCAAAGTCCCATAACTCCAACAAAAAGTATCGACCAATGCTGATTTTCAAACATGACCAAGGTATTAGTGGTATAAACATTTGGTATAAATTTAATGAAAATCCGTCAAAATTTGTAGGCATGAGAGCGCTTACAAGGTCAAGTTTTAGATAAAACAGAGTCATTATTGTGGTCAAAGTCCCATAACTCCAACAAAAAGTATCGACCAATGCTGATTTTCGAACATGACCAAGGTATTAGTGGTATAAACATTTGGTATAAATTTAATGAAAATCCGTCAAAATTTGTAGGCATGAGAGCGCTTACAAGGTCAAGTTTTGGATAAAACAGAGTCATTATTGTGGTCAAAGTCCCATAACTCCAACAAAAAGTATCGACCAATGCTGATTTTTGAACTTGACCAAGGTATTAGTGGTATAAACATTTGGTATAAATTTAATGAAAATCCGTCAAAATTTGTAGGCATGAGAGCGCTTACAAAAAAGTGTGACGGACGGAAACACGGACGCACGGACACACGGACGGACGGACGCCCGGCATTTCTATGTCCCCGCTCCGCGTTGCGGCGGGGGACAAAAAACAGGTACTTGTTGGTATTATTGTAATGTTAATTTATCATCTGTTCTTCTACAGAGGGCTATATACATCACCATTCTTTAAGTTACAGTGTAAATATATATCAACAGTTGTTTATCACTAAACAGTTTGTCCTGTCCATCACTGTATAAAGTCATATATTATATTTTTCTTGTAGGAAACCAAATATATGTGGTTTAGACAGGTTTGTAACAGAAAAGGGAAAAATGCAGCAGCCAAACCAGGACCCAAACTCTGGACTTTCACAATACTACTCACTAATACTAATACTCTTCTACCTAAGCTACTCATCACCTATTGAGTCTGGCCTGCCACAGGTTATCAGTTTACTTGGGTTTTGGTTTGGACATGTTATCAGTTTACTTGGGTTTTGGTATGGACAGGTTATCAGTTTACTTGGGTTTTGGTATGGACAGGTTTTCAGTTTACTTGGGTTTTGGTATGGACAGGTTATCAGTTTACTTGGGTTTTGGTATGGACAGATTTTCAGTTTACTTGGGTTTTGGTTTGGACATGTTATCAGTTTACTTTGGGTTTGGTTTGGACAGGTTATCAGTTTACTTGGGTTTTGGTATGGACAAGTTATCAGTTTATGGACAGGTTATCAGTTTACTTGGGTTTTGGTTTGGACAGGTTATCAGTTTACTTAGGTTTTGGTTTGGAGAGGTTTTCAGTTTACTTGGGGTTTGGGTTAGACAGGTTTTCAGTTTACTTGGGGTTTGGTTTGGACAGGTTTTCAGTTTACTTGGGTTTTGGTTTGGACAGGTTTTCAGTTTTCTTGGGGTTTGGTTTGGACAGGTTATCAGTTTACTTAAGTTTTGGTTTGGACAGGTTTTCAGTTTACTTGGGTTTTGGTTTGGACAGGTTATCAGTTTACTTGGGTTTTGGTATGGACAGGTTATCAGTTTTCTTGGGGTTTGGTTTGGACAGGTTTTCAGTTTACTTGGGGTTTGGTTTGGACAGGTTTTCAGTTTACCTGGGGTTTGGTTTGGACAGGTTTTCAGTTTACTTGGGGTTTGGGTTAGACAGGTTTTCAGTTTACTTGGGTTTTGGTATGGACAGGTTATGAGTTTACCTGGGTTTTGGTTTGGACAGGTTTTTCAGTTTACTTGGGGTTTGGTTTGGACAGGTTTTCAGTTTACTTGGGGTTTGGTTTGGACAGGTTTTCAGTTTACTTGGAGTTTGGTTTGGACAGGTTTCCAGTTTTCTTGGGGTTTGGTTTGGACAGGTATTCAGTTAACCTGGGGTTTGGGTTAGACAGGTTTTCAGTTTACTTGGGGTTTGGTTTGGACAGGTTTTCGGTTTACTTAGAGTTTGGTTTGGACAGGTTTTCAGTTTTCTTGGGGTTTGGTTTTGGCAGATTTTCATTTACTTCGAAATTGGTATAAATATGTTTCCAGTTCAATGGGGGTTTGATTTAGAAATGTTTTCATCGAGTTTGGTTTATAAACAGGTTTTTAGTTTAATTGGGATTTGGTTTGGACAAGTTTAAGGTTTGATTTGGTTCAATGTACAGGGGATTTGGTTTGAACAGTTTTTCTAACTTTTAATTTGGTTTAGATAGGTTTTCAGTTTAATTTGAATTTCATATGGACAGGTTTCTGTTTATTTGAGGTTAAGTTTAGACAGGTTTACAGTTTACAAGGTTTGGTTTGGACAGATCTCAGGAGTTGGCAATTTACCTTACTGCACAAAAGTTAATTCATTGTATGTATTCATAAATAATTCCTTTCTGTTTCAGTTCACAAAGTTAGTTATTTAGATAGGTTTCACCATGTATTTATTTGACCATAATATATATAATTTGTCGACCCAATTTTATTTAATACTGATATCATATATGATGCCTTTTATATTAAAATACCACAAAATAAATAACACCTGTGTATCAGACTATTATGATTACTCACACAGATATCTTGTTTACATATAAAGTACATTAAATTTATATTTAATGTTTATGAAATAAAACACATTTTACGATCTTCAAAAACTTAAACAAAATTTCTCACATTTCTGGTTTATCTATGATTAATTTTACTCTTTAAGAGTAAATTTATAGTCAATTAAAATTTTAGATAACACTGATAATAGTAGTTTAAGAACCAAAAACTTTATAATGTAAGACTTTAACAATAGATGTGGACACTCGTGCTAAATCCTGCACTAAGGGTATGACTTAAAATTGTTGTAATATTAAATAATTTAAATTAATTTCATTTTATTCATTTTTTATTTATTATTTTCATTTGTTCATTTATTATTTCTATTTAAATAACTATATTCTTTCAAATTTTTTTAACATTGAGCTTTTTTTTTCTTTTTTTTTTTGTTGTTGTTAAGAAACCATTAGGCAAAAGAACAGACAAACAATGAAAACTGAGCATATCACATATGACATACCACTGGGGTGTAAAAATCCTAGTAATGCAGGGTACTAATAATAGTATTCTAAGTGACATTAGTTAGTATTGGTTGCAAATGCTGAGAAATCTGCAGAGACAGATGAACACTGAAGGTGGCCCACATGAAAACATACATCCTGCCATTGACATAGCAAAATATGTTAACTAACAGTAATTTTAGCATTTAAGTCCTAAATTTTTACAAATGTAAAGCCCATTAAATGCATTTTATTATGTAAAATCTTCATTTGAATACCTTTGTACAAAAATATTAGCCATGGAAACTGCGGGTGGCAGACATGAAATCATAATATTCAGCCTCAGATATACATGTATATAAATATGTTGATTAACAGTAATTTTAGTAGTTTAGTCTTACATTTTTTTACAAATGTAAAGCCCACTATAATGCATTTTATTACCGGTATGTAAAATCTTCATGTGAATACCTCTGTACAAGTGTATTAGCCAGGTATAATATGCATGTATATGAGTAATGTGTGTTAATTATGTACCACATAAATATATCATTATTGATATTAAATTCTTCGTTTTTCAATGCTACTTGAATTATAAGATCTGATAAATACAACAAGTGCTTGCACTAATATATAATTAATGATGTGAAGATCTATTCAAGTCATTATAATATAAAGCGTAAATTCTCTAACATAAATCAAACAGACCAAATTTATATTTACAGAAGTGAGATCCTAAGGATATATATTATATTACCATTGTGCTACGTGCTAATATTTGAATTCATGGCATTTCAATTTTTATTTTTTTTTTATTATATTTTAATTTTTTAGTTTAAAACCTGCAAATCATACAATTTGATCCGTACAAAATATCTGTTAAACAGTTTTCAGTAGAGACAAGTAGCAGAATAAATGTTGGTGGAAATGGAAAACTGCAGTAAAAACTATATTTCCCCTTCCACTTTGTTTGGAGGACAATGAATACAGATAAAGACAGAAAAAGAGAATATATTTATACCCGTAGTGTCTGAACTTCTTCTGCCATTTGAGTTCTATCATTAGCAATCTGTTGTTGTAGATTCTGATCACCAAACTGTATCTTAGATAGTTCCTCCATCACAACTGTAAAGCCATTCTTCATCTCCTGTACCATCTCTTGTACCTGACAAAACACACAAGAAACAAACTAAATCACTGCTACTATTAGCACTCTATTATTAAATAAAGATAACTGTTTTAATTAATCTTCCATACCAAACAAGATTTGGTAGATAAACAATACAGTTTGCCCCTAAATTTAGTCCATCAAAAACATACTGGATACTGTAAAGTTCAAAGCATTTTACATAGATAGAGAGAAAGGGTTGATGGAATAATGATTTACTCCATAGTCAAGATTATTTCACTCATGGATGGATGAATGGATTGATGAACTTATTGGTGTTTATGTCCTCAATCAAAACTATTTCACTTATATCGAGATGTCACCAAACATAGATAAAGTGACAGAATTTTTCCCTTTTGCAGTGTCACTCCTAATGTGACATGAGACATAGTTTTTAAGCTCTCTTCCAAAGGATCTAGTGACTTTCATTTCCAAAAGCAGTGTGTGGCAAAAGACCAGCAGTGATTTTGTTACGTTTTAAAAACTACCTTCCCCCTTTTATATTGGGAAAATTGGAAGCTCGGAAATACAGTAAACTGTATAATGACATGCAATATCTAGTATATCACTGTTGTTTTTAGAAGTTTTAGTGATCAAATTGGGAAAATTTCATCATTTTCCTCAGGGGAAACTACCTTTATTCGGTAGTAATTTTTGGCAAACAAAATCAGTGAACAGTCAATGCTTATTTTTAAGCCTTGGTCAGACCCAGCCAGGAATCAAACCATGACCTCCCACAGAAAATCTACCATCTGAGTTTAAAACCATCATGGTCAGAAGGACGAGAGAAAGAGAGAGTTATGAGTAAGAGAAATTTTGCTTTAAAATATATTTTGAAATAATCTATAAAATAAATGGCATTTACAAGTAAATTGGGCAAATTACATTTAGTTGTACATGATATGAATATTGAATTATCATGTAATGTGAGGGAATTACAAAATAATGAGCCAGCCAGCATTGCAGGGGAGACTACTAAAGATAAATAGTTTGCTCTTTGTGTACACATAAATAATAAATACTCCAGAGATAAAAACACCACAGTATATACAGTAAACATCCTAAAAATTCACCAGCTCAAAATAACCTGGGACCATCAGCATAGTTGTGAAAATGTAGAATTTAATGGGGTTTGCCACTGATCAATACCCCTTAACATTTTGGAAAACATTTATATCGCGAATTTTGTCGTTTTTACGGGAAACATGAACTGATATGATTCCATATTCAATGTTCTGCAAAAAAGATAGGCGGTATTACATGGTACAGTGCTGAAACCCCATTGGTTATAACAAAATATTTTGGAAGAACTTCTATTTCTACCATCCACTAAAAATTTAAATCTTTCCTGAAAATCCCTAAAAATGATAGAATCAAGTCAATTCTAAGATAAATCATTTTTGCAAAATCTTGAATTTAATAGATCCTGTCAATATTTATTTACATTACATATTACAGTACATGTGTTATGGAACATCAAAAATAATGTTTTAAAATTTCACCAGTACATTTTCAACGACAGAAACTTAAAATTTCTAAAAATCTATTTCGGAGAAAAAAGAAAATTAGGAGAGTTCCGACCGTAAAACGTGGATTTTACTGTCGCAAAATGAGTTCTACCTGGCGACGCTTGCGGAGGCAGGTAAACGGTATTTGCGACAGTAAAATCCACGTTTTACGGTCGGAACTCTTCAAATGTAACATAGTTATCTCCATTCTAATGCAAATCAAAAAAAATAATGCTCAAACTAATTGAATAAATGAAGATTTTCGATGCTACAGTTAGACATTGTTTAGTACAGACCTGTATCGTTGCGCCACAACACAAATATAGTTCTATCACTAAAGTATCGATATCCATAGGTAATTTAATTTTATTGTTCAAAATACAGATGCCGAATAAATATCGGTATTTAAATATAACAAAATCTTTGTTTACAACGATGAATTACGTCATTACGTTTTGTAAACAAAAGCACGTGTACCGGCGTGTAGGAATACATGACGTAATCGTAGTCTAGACAGCACGCGACGTCATAACTCCGACCGTAAAACGTAGATTTTACTGCCGTCGGGGTCCAATCAAAATCCTGTTTACAAAATCTTTGCATTAGAATTTTTCTTTTTTCCCCTAATGTTTGAATTATCAGGACGTTTACCCTTAAGTACTGAAGATAAATGACTAGCTGGTCAATTTGTAAGTACTCTATGTAATGACCATAATGACCACTAATCTACTGTAGTGAGATTAATCCAGTCCGTCACTAATAGTAGTTATATTATCTCCAGGATATTTATAACTCTCTTCAGGATAGGTGATATCTGAAGAATTCCGAAGATAATATATTTCTCCGTTTGTTAATCTAAATCCTTGGACTAATTCCAAATCTTCACAAAATCCAAACATTACAAGTAAAGACAGGGGATTTCATATTAATACACTAAAAATAAACTATTTATATGTGTTTTTGTATAAAAGGCAGAGATATTAACAGCCATGTGGTCATTAGCATTTCTCATTAGCTTTCTTGAAGGGGCTTTAGTGTTACCAAGTGGTCTAAAGCACATGTTTATAGATCACTGCTGCTCTCAGCCTATGTTTAAATCCTGCTCAGGACATTTGATAGTTTGGGAAAGTTTGTTAATTAGCTTGTTGATGATCAACGGTTTTCTCTAGGCACTCTGGTTTCCTTCATCATCCCTAAACTGACCACCTTAATATAATTGAAAGAATCTTCACTGGGCATAAAACACCATTGCTTTTCACCACTCCATTTCACTCTAGAATCTGCCCAGAGAGAATTGCCTATGAACGTAGGTACTAAAAGTGCTTTAATAGGAGAGGCAGAAAAGCGACAAAGTAAAGATCAGGCATTATAATAAGGTTTTACTGTACAATACAAACTGTTTGTTTATATGTACATGTACATCATGTCAGTAAATACATATATAATCTAAATATAGCCTGAATATTTCCCATTATGTAGTTAGTGTACTTATTTCCTTTCTTTATCAAGATGGAATGTGGTTAATTAGGAAATACTCCGAAATATACATGTATAGGGGGAAATAAACAATTATATATTACAAGTGATAACACTTGAACTATGAAGTTTAACCACAGAAACATTAGCAACATAAACATGTATAGGACGCAAATCCACTTGTAACAGATAACACTGCATCTCATGATCTGAAGCTAAATGTATCCAAAGTCTAAAGGCAGGGCTTGAAATAGGTCAAAATTTCCAACACATCTATGTCTTGATAATTTAAATATCTTTCTTTTTCGATATATAGGAGACTTATGAAAACGTAACCATTCTTTTCCAAAAGTTATCAGTCTTTCACTGTGGGACTGGCTGTTATTTTGAACACTAACTTTCAAGTTCAAAGTACTTTTAGTACTTAATTCAAAATAGAAATTGGAGAACAATTTCTTCTCTTTTTTTACTTAATTAACATGTTAATATAGAACCCATAAAGACATTATCGGTACATGAATTCAAATTAAATGAACACTATTATAGGCTCATAAGGTTCAGTGGTATTAAGTGGCTTTTAAACATAAGTTTGTGACTCATAGAATCTACTACTTTCTATAGTGGCGACAAAGAAATCTCAACCTGAAGAGCAAGATTTCTATGAATTCTCTCCAAAACAGGAGATATTTTTCCCCCTGAATCAATATATCCCTGTTTTATAAAGCTATTATGGTGTTTTATCATATACGTAGTAGTAAATATGTAGTTTCTGCATGGTCAAATGCTTCTAAAATGATGTCATCCATATCACCAAATGCATGCGTCCAGTTGGAAAAGTCGTATCACTGGTCTGATATCGATATCAGACCAGCTACTCAGAACAAATAGATTTAATCACTATATCATTTAGCAAAACCTCCAATAGTTTCCTAATGCATTATAAATGCCTGAGGAGGAATGCATTTTAGTCTAATTGCCGCCAAGTTGAATTCTGTGTGATATTCTGGACAAATATCTGTAATGCATGTATTTGTTCTAAATGGTAAAAGTTTAAGTTTATTACAAACTGAATAAAACATGGTGAAATCTATATCACATGACATATCAGACCTCGACCAATATTAAACCTCAGCTAAAGTCCTCAGTCTGATATGGGGAGTGGATATGGAACATAATATGGATTTCACCATGTGATGTATTATCCTATATGTATAAATACCCAAAAACTACACAAGAAGTACAATACTCATAATTTCATACAAAGATATCAAAATCTTAGTTGTTGACATCACAACTGAAGTGATAATATTATGTCAGATCACATTTTGTTTGTCTTTACAATAGAATAGAGTACCGTAATTGTGTTTTATGCCCCAGTCAACATTTTTTTTCAATATTACAATAGATGTATTGAGGTGGTCAGTTTAGGGATGGTGGATGAAACTGGAGTGTCCAGAGAAAACCGCCAACCTTTGATGAGCCAATTGACAAACTTTCTCTATCCTGATTAGGATTCAAACCTAGGCAGTGAGCGGGGCTGTAATCAATAATGACATGATTCAGATCACTCGGTCAACAAGCCCCCTTACAAAGAAAACAGCTTAGACATGCAAACAGCAGCAGAATACAGAATTTGAATTGTTGCCAACTGTTCTCAGTGCCATACGATATATTATATAATCAACTCAAATCAAAGGCAGACTGTTTCTTATTAAACTATTCACATGTATAAATTACTTAAATTAATCCTTAATTCTTTACAGCATTTGCCAGTCCCCCTTCCATCTTTAACTAATTAAAGAATAAAACCACATATATAACACAACACACTTCCAATTCAAAATTTAGATTTTGTCTGTACTGATCGGTATAGCAGTCAAACAAGAGATCAGGGTCTTGCATAAAAAGCGTTTGATCATTGTCTAGGGCACACAAAAACAGCACAATGAACAACTAATAGACATACTCTAACATGGTTGCAATAGGTAACTTATATGTACTTGCCAGCATATGTTATACAGGACAACTTATTTACAAGTCCTCAACAGCATAGGTCACATTGAACAACTTATAGACAAGTCTTAACCATCAATGGTCACACTGGCTGAGCAACTAAGACAAGTTCTCACCAGCATAGGACACACTGAACAACTTATAGACAAGTCTTTACAATCAAGGGTCACACTGGCTGGGCAACTAAGACAAGTCCTCACCAGCACAGGTCACACTACCTGGGCAAATTATCCACATGTCCTCATCAGCAAGGGTCACATTCTACAGCTTAAACAAGTCCTCTCCAGCACACAGGGTACACTGGCATGGCAAGTTATAGACAAGATGTCACTGGTATGACCCATTGGGTAATCTATAGACAAAGTCCTCACTGGAATGGGTCACACTGAACAACATGCCTATATAGGCATCCTGCCAAGCTTAGATGGCACAGGACATTTTATAGACAGATCCTCACCAGCCTGGGTCGTCATCCTGGGGTTCTCAAACAAACCTTACTGATCAACCATAACTGCACTGGACAACAAACAAACAAACAACAAACAAGTAGTTGTGGATAAGTCACAAGCATGTGCATTTTCCCAGAGTGAGTCATGCAGAATTTAATACATCATCCATACATGCTGCATATTATGAAATATTTAATATACATGTGTATTTTTGTACAAATTTTATAACTCTATATACAAGAAAACAGGCTGTAACATTCCCATGTTATTTACTTATCAGGTTATTGATCAGTTGTAGACAGCTGCATCAGTTATGTTTTAAAATTAAGTCTGGCATTAAAAAGTAACACACATTCTATAAATTATCCATAAGTCATTTTTTAAAACTTAAAAAGAAATGTCAGAAGAACAATGTCACTTTTCATCACATCTAGTCCATCGACATACTTAACCCAAAATGTTTCAATGAACATTATCACACACAATGACACTCAAACTAACAAGTGCTTTTCTTCTCCGAGGTTTAAATGCCTCTAATGGCAGATCCTAGTGTGTAAATATTTGTCTGTTTGCTTGTCAAAAATTCTTATTTTCTCAATACACTTTGGTTTCCTCTACCATTGCAGAGCTGACTAACTCAATATATATGTAAAATAATCAATCTTCACATACACACTTTCAAATTACTGTAAATTCAGAGTTTTTGTGTTTGTTTCATTTTGCATAAATTTGCAAAAGTAACACGACTTTTGCTAATTCTTTAAGCTTTTATATAATCAACTAGCAATTGTAACAATTGCATTTCAGCCACACAAAAAGTGTCACTACTTGTGAAAATTTAGCAATTCACAGTAACCAACTGATCTGAAGCCGATTTATGCCACGACTGGATATGAGATATGCTCTTTGCATTTTACATGTGTGCTAAATAGTGGTTTTTAAATAAATTTATATTTTACTTAAATCTTTAGGTATCCAGGAATGTCAATATCGGATTTCTTTTAAGTTAATACCCACACCTTGCATATATATCCCCAAACGTGTGACTTCAAACAATATATCCAGTAATTAATTTTAAACCTAGTCACATTTGGCAATTTATATATCAATTGCATGCTGAGAATTGTTTAAAAGTTCTGTTATAACTAAACTAGAAAAATTAAAAGGAAACAGGATTTTTTCTAGACCAAATAGGAAAATTAATTTAGGATCAAATTATTGCCATTATTTGTAGCAGCTGTCACACCTATCCCCACATAAAATTTAACATTTAATCAACTTGTTATGATATATACATAATATACCTGAGACAGACAGGCTATATATATAAACTAAATGTATAAAATTATATTGTTTGAAATAGTTTTGGTTTCATAATTTTGATCCAAGCACTACTGATGAGGAATTGTATTCTAGTGCTGTAAAAATTAAAACTGGTATAATATGGAATTTAAACCCCTGAGCTGATATCTCTGCTGGTGGCTGGTGCCCCGAGGATAACTCAGTAGGCAATAATTTTGTATTATTGTCAGAAATATACTATAATTGTCTAAATTTCCTGCAATTAAAAATTTGAAATTTCTCAAAAACTAAGGTATACTCCCTCATGCAAAGTATTTCCTTAGCTTAATTTGGTAAAATATATTTTGGTCCTTTGGGTAAGTTTTCAACATCTTCAAAAAATTTTGGTTTCATAATTTTGATCCAAGCACTACTGATGAGGAATTGTATTCCGAAACGGCCGTCTAGTGCTGTAAAAATTAAAACTGGTATAATATGGAATTCAATTTTATTTTATTCCTGGTAAAAAAAATATAGTTTAACCTCTATTCTTCACCAACATTAATTTTGTTCTGTCACATTTTAGTGTTATAAAGAGTTTTGGCAATAAATCGAGGGAGGCTTGTCAAGAAAATATCAAGAAAAAAAGATTTCAGGACTTAAAATACTGTGGCAATAAGTTAGATGAAACTGTTATTAACACTGCAACAAGGTTTTGAACATTTCTGTAAAAATGAGTTTGCAAAAACTTTACACTGCAGTGTTTATTCTAAAAGGGACCATGAGGCTATTGGCCCTTTCATTTGCCAAATGACTATTTTGTTAAAACCTTAATGGTCCATATTTAACATTACATGATTGCAAAAAGTCTTTTAGAGGAAAGCTCTTTAAAATGGCTACTTCTGAAAAATCCTAGATTGAAAACTGACATTTAGAATTTATGTGTGCGATTACAAAGGGAAGTCCTACAACTTTGGGAATTCCAGAGAGCAAACCCAGACATTCACTATCGCACTAGCTTTAGAAAATGAGATGTAAGTGAAAAGTTGGGCATGGAATGGAAGTCTTGTTTGAAATCTTTGACTTCTGCTATGCCTCACACTTTTCAAGACAATAATAACAATATTTGTTCCAAAGATGCAGATTCTGTTGACCACAAAAACTTAGGTGTGAAACAAGAGTAAATCTGAACAGGAGTGGTGAGGAGTGGAGTGATGGTGATTCGTGTCCTAGTCAAAATTCTTTCACTTATATGGAGGTGGTCAGTGCATGGATAGTAGAAGAAACCATGATCTTCAGGGAACCTTTCTGCGCTAGGGTTTTCCCTGAGTGGGATCTGAAACCAGGTAGTGAGAAGCACTGTATTTTGTAGTTCAGGCTTTAGACCACTTGTCTACCGCGGCCTCCTAAATCTAAACATTAATTGTCACAGATGCAGTATACTGGTAGCTGACATAAGAGTTCATCAAAAGTTTAAACATTAACATTTATTCATCAATTTTTAGAGAACAGTGACACTTGAAGTCATACTTATACTGAGGATATGACATACATTTTTTAATTTTGTTACAGAGTATTCCCAACAACTGGAGGTTGACTATAGCAGAAGTTTTTTAACAATGCACTGTCCATATACATCATTAAACATAACTGCAGACTTCTAACATCATAAGAGGTCATACAAAATCTCCAGTTTAATTGGAAATTGTCATCTTA
Source organism: Anadara kagoshimensis (assembly GCA_021292105.1). Lineage (NCBI taxonomy): Eukaryota > Metazoa > Mollusca > Bivalvia > Arcoida > Arcidae > Anadara > Anadara kagoshimensis. The sequence continues at coordinate 43,438,280 of CM037858.1, forward strand.
TAGTGGAGCGGCTAAGTCAAAAATAGTTCACTTTGTGATACAAGCATGAAACTTGGTCCACAGGTTATTTGTATCATGTACATTATATATCCATCGTTGGCCATCCAAATTTTGTCCATTTTCAAGATGGCTGCCAATAAATTAAAAATGGCGGTTTTTTGTTCAAGTTTTATGTTTAAAAATCATAAGATTCCAATTTAGGCAAAGCAGTGACCTCGGTTGATCATATTTATCATTTACAATGACCAGATATTACAGATCTGACATGAAATGTGTCTGAATGTGGCATTCTGCTAGATTATCATCATCCTAATTCAAAATGGCGGCGATTTCAGAGGGGATTATAAGGTAAAAGGGCGTATATTTCATCTGAATGCATGTAGCTATTGTTCTTAGTAGTATTTATCATATCATATACAGAAATACCACAATGACAAAATTTAAAAGGATAGCATTATGAACTTATCCACACAAAATAATAAAAATATGATGTACAATTAAGCAGCACTACAAAAGCATATTTGTCTAAATCGTAGTCAGTGTTAAACTCAGCATGGGGTTCCGTATCAGCTGTTTCATAACCTGTTTTTAATACTGATGCATACGATGTCATGACATTCTACAACTTGCAAAGTCTGTATCCACAATCCGAAAGAAAATGCTACAAAATGTACATCTTTCACTAAACTAGGCAAAGTTAGTCAGAAAAAATCAGTCTTAAGTTTCTCTCCTAGAATTGGTTGGCATGTTGGTAAATGGTCCAAATATTAAATCTCAGATTGATAATTTTGCAATGGATTCTTATTTGGCTTTAGCTCATCTTCTCCAGTACAACTGCTGCAAACAGCCAAGACAAGGCAGCGTCAAGAGATACTCCAAGGCTCATGAAACACATTTTGCTATCTATGTGATTCTGCTTATATACACAAAAACAAGAAGGCGGCAAATTATTGACATATTACACCATTACGGAATCTGTGTTTTATATGACATAGTTCTAAAAAGTTCGTGTCTAATGGGCGAATCAGTTGTATCACAGTATGTAGAAGATGGGATAGTATTTCCACCCGTTCTTCAAAAAGGATTTTTACTTCTGCTGCTGAGGATTACATAGGCTATAATCCTTCATCTACCATCGATAAATCATTGTTTCATGGAACAGGATCCTATAAAATTTACAAGGCAGCGTCAAGAGATACTCCAAGGCTCATGAAACACATTTTGCTATCTATGTGATTCTGCTTATATACACAAAAACAAGAAGGCGGCAAATTATTGACATATTACACCATTACGGAATCTGTGTTTTATATGACATAGTTCTAAAAAGTTCGTGTCTAATGGGCGAATCAGTTGTATCACAGTATGTAGAAGATGGGATAGTATTTCCACCCGTTCTTCAAAAAGGATTTTTACTTCTGCTGCTGAGGATTACATAGGCTATAATCCTTCATCTACCATCGATAAATCATTGTTTCATGGAACAGGATCCTATAAAATTTACGCCAGATTCTAAGACGATTCCTCCACTTTCTGAAACTTATCATGTCAAATTAGACAATGTTATTTAAATGAATTTTCCATGCATGGGAACCAAGTAAATCCGTTGTCGCTTTTCCCTAATGGAATAATAAGGACTGGTTCCAAATCGCAGTTAATGAGTTGAAAAGCGCTTTTCTAGACAAGATGATGGACCCCAGGCTGACGTTATGATTATTGATGGATTAGCTCCAGTAAATGAAAGATCTCCTGGAGGTTCCAAGACATTTGATGAACCTTCAATTACTAGTGAATCTTTTGCACAGAAATATTTGAGAAGTGACATAATCTTTGATGTTTATGTGGATGACAGTCTGAAAGCTCAAAGCTCAGAGGTGCTAAAATTCGACCAAAAGTGTTGAGTACTGTCAGAGTACTAAGCAGTTGGAATAGTTTTCTCATGGTTGACGAAAATAAAACTGAGTTTTTAACCTTTCTTGCACACAAAAATAGTTTCTCAGACAGGAGACAAAATCACATTCTTGCAACGTGTAATGATGATGTTTGTAGCAACCATCACGTGGACAAGACCAACGTTGCTCCTTGTTCAGAAGAAGAAGCTGGCACACGGATATTCCTTCAAATAAAACATGCTGATGAAAGTAATTTCAAAAATGTTATTGTTAGCAGTTCTGATACAGATGTTGCTGTAGGAGTCGCAGTGTTGAGTTCACTTACACTTGACACACTGGATCGCATTTGGAAGAGGCAAAGACAAAATCCATGAAGTTAACATTTCCTTAGGACCTAGGCCAGTAGCACGTTCATTCTTCCATGTATTTACAGGTTGCGACATAGCATCTTTCTTTTATACAAAAGGGAAAAGTCAGCATGGCTTGCTTGGTATGTTTTTGATGCATTGACAGACCAACTTGTATAAGCTATGATGATTTATCAGTAATTGTCTTGAGGCATTTACAGTAGTCTTATATGACAGATCAGTTCAGACAGAGAAGGTAAATGAAGCACAGTTTAGTATGTTTGCCAGGAAGTAGAAAACATCATACCATTCGACCAACTCAAGTAGCACTAGTGTAGCATATAAAGCGGAGTTCCTTTCAGTCTGGTCATGTTTGGGGTCAAGTGCTTAAATGTCTATCAGAATTGCCATCTCCATTTTTATGGGGTTGGTAAAAGATGGTTATCACTGGGTATCATACTGGACTTCTCTTCAAGCGGTTGCTTTTGTTGGCAAGAACTAGTGAGATCTGGTTGCAAGAAAAGGTTCTGTTTAGAGAACTGAAAATGATATAGATCCAGTTTGCCATGTACAGTACTATGCAGCTGCAACTGTGACTTGAACTGAGCTATTTCACAGGAAATTCACAATCCCTTAACTGTTTGCTTTAATAAGCTTACAGTCAGTATTGCAAGCAATGCATGTCCCCTGCCGTTGAAAATTTGAAATTAAAAAACCAAACATGTAAATAATGTTCGCTATTGGGTATGCCGGCCTGTCAAATAAAAGTGTAAACATGTATAGGGCCAAACATTCTTTAATATATCCTACGTAAGTCAAATTATTAGAGTGCATATATATATCATGCAGTTTAATGCAGGGTGTGTGTTCTGAACAAACAGACTAAAATTGAGAGTTAGCTTAATCTAATATATTATATTTAAGAGAAAGCTAGCATTAACAAAATAATGATGTGATTTGTTTTGACAGCACTGTATATGGATACTGTATTTTAAGTTATTATTAAGCCAAAATTAAAATCTTTTTTGATTATTTACAAATCTCATCACATGACCAATCAACGGTAACCATCTTTGAATAGGCAACACAGTATTATATTTAATTCTTTTCAACTTAGTTTCAATCAAATCCATTCAGTAGTTTAGAAAGAGTTGCTGATACAAGTTCTCAGTCAGACAGACAGACAAACAATCAGATGGACACACGGAAGACAAACACATAGAATTATGATGTTTATGATGTCTCCTAAAACATTCCACTTGTATATGCCAACTTTCAAACTTTTAGCTTTAAAACTTGCTTTTTAATCAACATTTTTATCTCGACCAATCAGAATGCAGAATCTGGTCACATGACCAATCAACGGCAACCATCTTTGAATATGCAACACAGCACTATCTACTAATCATTTCTGTTTAGTTTCAATCAAATCCTTCAGTAGTTTAGGAGGAGTTGGGGATACAAGTTTTCTGAACAGTCAGGCAGATTGACGGACAGACAGACAGACGGACGACAAACACTATAGTCCCCTCCGGTTTTACCGGCAGGGGTCTAATATAAGAAATACCTCTACAGACTAATACACATATCTTATGTCTAAAATCTGATTGAAAAGCTAAAATTTAATCTTATTACATATAATAAATGGATATATAGACCTCTTAAAGCCGCCATTTTGATTTTCACGTCGGCCATCTTGAAAATGGTCGAAATTGAAATGGCCAACGGTGGATTTGCAAAGTCCATTATCCAATAAACATATGTACCAAGTTTCATGCTTGTATCACAAAGTGAACTATTTGGCCAAATTTTTGACTTAGCCGCTCCACTATTACCATTTCTGGTTTTATGGAGATGTTCATCTTACTATCTGATGTTAATCTTACCATCTCCTGTTTTACTGGAGATGTTCACCTTACCATCTCCAGTTTTATTGGAGATGATCATTTAATGTGTCACAAAACACACAACACAATACTTAAACAAATCTACTCAAAAAACACAAAAACTTACCATGGCCAACTGCTCTGCTAATTCACCCTGATCCATGGTAGCTGAAAAAATAGAAGTCAAACACTTAATTCAACTGATAAAGCAACTTCAACTAATCCTGATCTTTAAATTTCCACATTTTGCATTTAAAAGTGTTGAAAAAATGATCAGCTCTTTAAAGTTTCAAATTTTGCATCAGAGTGTAAAATCTTAAAATTTTCATGTAAAATCTTAACATTTTCACAGTTACAACCAGTCTTGTTCTTTAAATTTCCCACTGTTGAAAAAAAATTACCAGTTCGCCAAAATTATCAATCCCTGACTTTTGGGACAATGAATCACAGTTTTTCAGGTATAGCACTGTAATATAAACCTTTGTCATTTACCAGCAAATCGAGTGGTAATTGTCTGAGGACACCTAATGTGTTGACATCATAAATTAATCATCATTTAAGTCAATTACTACATGGCTAGCCAGGCTAGCTAGATTTAGGAGTACCAAAATATCAATGTGTAATGTATTATGTACATTATGTACACCAATACAGTATTCTATAGACTGTAGTGGTATTGTATTTTAGGTTAACAACATTGACCTGTCTGCTTGACCTTTGATTTAAATATTTATTATGGACGAGTAAATTTAGTAATAGGGATCACACCTATATAATCCGTCTACCTGATGTGAACACTTATCATGGGCAATATGTATATGTATTTACTCGAATCAAAACGCTACCTATGTATTGAGTGGACCCTCCTATATGAATATTCCTAATGAAAGGTCAAACGGACAGGTCAATGTTGTTTGCCTTCATACTGGTATATAAATGTCCTAAAGTCATAAGTCATTTCTGAAAAAAAATCAATAGGTCAACATTATCAATATTTACAAGACTGACCAGCCAGGGGCCAAAATTAATAGTGAGTGGACATGGCTTGTAAACTGTGTATTGAGTACATTTAACTGTCAGAAATAGACATTAGTCCTTACTCAATGATACATAAAAACTAATCAAGTGGTGAAAGATAAATAATAAAAATCTTATCAGTTTCAATCTTTTTTTTAATTAAAAAATTTATGGCATGATATTATTAAGACAAGTGTACATATAAACCATTTTAATTTCATGCATTATTGCTTTAATGAATTTCAATCAAACTTTTTCAACACTTTTTTGTGATGTCCATTGACCTGCATACAAGTACTTGTGCATTTTTTCCTTAATTCATAAATATTTTGCAAATATTGTAACTCCTAGAGTATTTGAAAAGAGTGGTTTACAATTTGTCAAATATATGTAAATTATCATATAGATAGTTGAAAACTCATCAGATTTAGCTGGTGATATCTCGATATAAGTAGAGTAATACCGGCTTGAAATAGGATTTTAATCAATGAATTCTCAATACCTTCAAGTCAAATGTGTAAGCATGTGTATAAATTCCACATCAATAAGAAAATATTCCCCAAGATGTATATTCATTTTTAAATAATATTTATATACAAATGTTATCATAAATTTGGTTAAAAAATTAACTGCTACCCATCTCATAAGATTCTTCAACATTCAATTGCAAACACAAAGCATATATTATTGTATAAGAAGAGTAAACCAACAATTTTAATTTTTGAAATGCAAATATATGTCATTAAAATCAACTTACAACACTAAAAAACAAACCTTTTACCCAGATTATATACCGAGAGTTAAATTGGCCCTAAAAGAGCCGAAGAAAGACAAAATATTATAAGTACAGACTTAAATCATTGTCAATATTTGAATAGTAAAATACCTATATCTTTTGTCCTGGTGAAATCAATGTTATGTGGAACTCATACCAAATATTAAACACAGGTAGAAATCAAAATATTACAATTACCACACAACCCCTTTGTACAGGTGTATGTATATAATATATATTAGGGCTGTAATGATATATATTATGGTAAAATACATTTTGGTATGGAACCCCAAAGTTGGTTTACATTACGCCAATAGGCTACCGGTAATTTGAAAAACCGTATCTTTAGCACAGAGAATTTGATCCTACAATGAGAAATCTGAACACAGTTAGGAAATCTGAACATATTTACACCTGCAAGAATATGGGGCCATCAAGGAAATATATGGATCTGGGCAAACTCTTATATGAACAAACTCAAATACATGATATAAAGAGGCTAAGCAAAGCATGATTAAATTCATATCACAATTCACAAAGCCATGTGGCCCTAAACCAATATCAGACCTCAACCAATATCAGATCTCCTGTTAAAGCCCTGTCTAATATTGGGAATCTTGGGCCAAGAAAATTGGGTCTGTGAACCTGACAAGAGTTTTCACATGCACAAATGTCATGATTGAATTCATACCTTCCCTCTACCAATATCAGACTTCATATCAAAGCTCTCTGTCCAATATTGGAGTTATGGGTGGTTGTGGCATACGGTATGATTAATTAAATGGGGGTTAACATCCCAGTCAAGAATAATTCACTTATATCAAGACGTCATCAGTTATAGGTGAAGTGGCAGAAATTTTGGCCTTTGCAGTACACTTAGAGCAATGTGCAGAGAGGGTTTTTTTATGTGCCATACCTGCGACGAAACGTCGGTACATCAGGGTTTTTTTATCATATCTACATGATATGGATATAACCATACTTTATTCTATATATAATTGTTTGTGTTGTTTATTGTTGTTTTTTATACATTTTTGTCATTTACTGCAGTAATATATCATTATGATACACATCGATTCATAAGTTACCTCAATATGTGAAGAAGTAATAAAGGAAAAAACATACCAGACATTGATTTAACAGTGGTCTTAAGGAAAGTGGCAAAGTAATGGGGGGCATGATAATGAGGTTTTTCTGTATAATACATATATTGGGAGGGGACATCATCACAGCCCTAGTATAATTAAATAATGTATACCAGTACCTTACCTTTTAGTGGAATTAGGTGTTCCGTCTTACCAGCTGATCAACATATATGTACATAACATGATTACTTTTATAGACATATATTTCCTATAGATGTGTATTTAATGTCTTAAACTTCCTGACTTTTCACCAAACACATTATCAATAGTTAAAAGACACCAGTAATTAGTCCACAAATAATTCTAGACCTATAGACCGACCCAGCCCATCTACATGTATATGGTGTAGGTATTAATACTCAGGTCCACAAATAAACAAATTTATCCATCTGGTTGATACATAATGAAGTACAGACACATAATCTGGGGATAATTTTGGCATAAACTTCAACATTAAAACAAGTTAACCTCCATGAAGTAAAACTGCTGATTCACATAACTAAAGAAGGGGGTCCTTACACAGTAAATATCACTTGGTGAATATATGAATACTCCAATTTTCACTCATAACATAATGAATAAAGGCCTAATCTCCCATCATATTTTTCACATCTTTTAAATACTATTCATTCAAAAATATTTTAGGTCATTTTAATAAATGTATTTTTCACACCAAACAAGTTCTTTACACAGTTCCAATTCCCTAATAAAATACAGAAATAATCTCACTATTTTCACTCATACTGTATAATCATTGCAGACATTCAAAAATATGAAAGGTCATTTTAATATTTTTCACACTAAAGAGAGACAGTCTTTACACAGTCCCAATTCTCTAATTAAATACAGAAATAATCTCACACTTTTCACTCATACTGTATAATCATTGTTGCAGACATTAAAAAATATGAAAGGTCATTTTAATGTTTTTCACACTAAAGGAAGACAGTCTTTATGCAGTTCCCTAATTAAATACAGAAATAATCTCATAATTCTCACTCTGTATAATGGCTGCAGAGTCTGCAGTGCAGACATAATCCCAGGTCATATTTTCACCCCTTTTTAATTTTTTCCACAACTACTAGACATTATTCATTCAGATATATGTTGGGTCATTTTAATATTTTTCACACTAAAAAGGCAGTCTTTATACAGTTCCATTTAAATACAGAAATAATTTCACAATTTCTCTTCTGTATAATGGCTGCCAACATAATCCCAGTAATATCTTCACCTCTTTTTATTTTTTTTTTTTGACAGTTTGAATATATTTCATTCATATATTAAAATATATGTGTTGGGTCATTCATTGCCGATTTCAGTGCTGCATTGTACTTTCTATATTTTTTATATACATGTTTAGCATTTGAATCAGCTGTTGGTATTTGTAAGATCAGATCTCTATGTGAGATAAACTCCTTTGACATTCAATACTGCATAGGTAAATATGATATATATACAGACATTTAATAAGCAAGTAAAAAGCTGGAATCTAAAAAAGGGGGACTTCATTAGGATAACTTAAAAGTGTCAATGAAATGTTTTCCTACAGCTGTTTACAAATACATTTGTAAATAAATACCAGTAAATAAATAAATAAATAAAAACAAGTAAATAAATAAATAAATAAATAAATAAATAAATAAATAAAAATTTCAACAAAATTAATTGTAAAAACAAACTTTCATATACGGGTATAATAAATCAATTTTGATAATATTGAAATTATATTATTCTTTAATTAATGCGGTCACTGGAGTGGCAACAAATTTAAAAGATCTAATATTATTTACTGTTTTGAAAAAAATTAACTTTATAAATGAAGTCAAAGAATTTAGACTACAACCAGGATAGGTTTAAACATTAAATAAATAAAATTTCTAAATTTAGACAAAAATAATCAAACTTGTGTCTAGTCATTACTGAAAAGGGAAAGGTTTTAATTGATATTTTATAAAGAAAAAATGTTTATTTTACACCAGGATAATGAGATAGCACCTCCTTTTTCAATGAATATAGGTTTTTTTTCAAAGTGTTTTGAACTTAGACAAGAGGTACAAACAACAATTATGAGTCATAATGTCAGATGTGTATTCTGCCTGCAATTACAGTGTATTACGTGTAAATGTCAGCTTCAATCATCTACCATACACCCCCCTCTGTATATATCATAAATTAAAGGTATTCTTTAGTGGTCTAAAGCATGTGCTTAATGATAACAGCATCTCTCAATGCCTAATTTTGAGATGTCAGTTTGTTTGCCAAAGGTCTGTGTATTTTTCCAGGTACTTCAACATCCCAGAACTGACCATCTCGTTAGAAGTGAAAGAATGTTGAGAGAGGCAAACCACTATTACTCCACAGCCCTCTCTCTCTCTCTCTCTCTCTCTCTCTCTCTCTCATGAACACATATACTGACAGGGGAGAGGAGGATTTCTTGTTTCTCTCTTATGGCTTCAAATCATCAAAGCTGACTGCCTCACTACCTGCGTACATTCAATAAAACTGACGTGTATGCAAAGACGCAACTTAAACATGCACAATGTATATAAATAAATTTAAAGGTCTTTAGGTGAATGAATTTTATTTCATTTTTTGTGTGTGTATTATTGCATGAATATTTTTGCAATATTTCAATATAGGTTTAAGTTACTATCACATTGATATAAGTAACAAAGTTGGCAAATGATCAAAACACATCGATTCAAGACCATCCAAATGATATTTAAAAGCCTGGCTGATCACTTGGTTTATAGACATTTGATATCCAAGAATGATAAAATAAATATAAGTTCACTTGCACTAAAACAACACAATCTATAAGTGAAGTTCTATAATTTATACCTTTACGCTCACTTGCTGTAAGGGAATTTGGTGGTCAAGTGGTCTACACCTAGCTTATTGATCAAAGTGTCTCCCGATGTCTAATTTGAAATCAAACTGGGGAAAACTGTAGGGCAAAAAGTTTGTCAGTTTGTTTGTCTAATGGTAGTTTTCTCTGGGTACTCTGGTTTTCCCCATCAATCTAGAACTGAATACCTAACACATGTAAAAGTATCAGTCAAATATAATGGAATAGCTGTAGAAGACAGGTTCAACTATAAAATAAATATTGGAGTGGAGAAGAATAATGGAGTTGTATGCCCTAGTCAAGAATCTTTTTATATTGATGTCATCAGTTTATGGATGGTGGAAAAAACCAGAGTGCCCGCAGAAAACCATGACCCAAGGCAAACAAACTGACAGACTTTCACACTAGGATCTGTTCAAAGTACCGGTAGGATTCAAATTGAGGTGGTGAGAGGGGCAGTGCTGTGAACCATAAGCATGCTCTTTAGACCATTTAGCCACCAAGGCCCCCCTGATAAAATAAATAAAATCAATGGTTATGTTTTTAATTCATATATGTGTTGTTGAAGTATAAATAAGTTAAGAATCTTATAAACAAATATGTTGGATAATCTATCGGGATTTAAAGCAAGGGCTTGTAAACCCGATAACTAGAATCGGAGGAATGTTAAAACACCAGGATTAACAGAGAGAACATATTAACATGTTTTTATTACAATCTCAGCAAATCCTGTTAACTTTTGGAATTACTTCAATTATAGTTTACTTCAAATTTGTTTTGATTTTGAACAGTGTTTCTTTAAAATAACAACCAGTCACCCAAATCAAGAATTCAAGACTGGTAACTTGGAAAGGACTGGTTCTTTTTGACAGTCTTCTATATACCACAATAAAAATGTTGAAATTATCAAGACAATGACTGGTTAAAATTTTTGACTTATAAAGAACATTGCAAGTTTTTTTCTGTTTTGTTTAAGCTGTGTATTACTATTTCTCTGTGAGTCAGAGGGCTTAAGTCGACAGATTTTATTTATAAAACTCTCACATGTTGATACAAAGAAGACTTTTTAAGCCTGGATTGTTTTATTGTCTTATGACTTCTTTTGTAAAACACAGGACAATCAGTACAGATTTTCTTTTACAAAGTACTATGTATTAGATCTATATGTACATATATAATTATAACTTCACTAATCACTTTTTTTTCTAATCTTGTATAACTTTTATACCCAATTTGATGAATGAGTCAATGTACTGGTAATTACCCAGTACATGTAGTAAGGCAATATGTCAAAATTTTCTTCAAAATTCATTGTTACTGAAGATAATACTTGTTATTATGGAGGCTGACTGACATTCTAAACTTTGTATTTTATCTTAAATTTCTAGTCACAATGACTATGCATGTTAACTGTATTCTTTTTTTTAAACATTGTAAGTCAATAGACTCACAGCTAATTGAGTATTGTAGAAAATAGTGTTTACACCTTGGTCTAGAGTATTTTACTTGAGAGAAATAGAGTTATGAAATGGTGAAGGAAACTTCAAATACCCAGAAAAAGCAGCCATCGCTGGCCAATCTTTATTAAGCAAACAAAGTGTCTTAGACAAGGATCTGCATGAGTAGGAATCCAACCAAGGGTTTGGGAGGAACATCTAGCTGTAAGCTGGCACTTTAGACTTGGCTACTGATTCCCCAAAAACCAAACTAAAATTTTATTCTGTTCAGCTGTTTATCTATCTTGCCATATGCTTGTGTACCGGTATATGGTGTCAGAATTGTTTTCAAATGTAATGTAAAGAATGTGTAGGATGACTTGATAAAGAGCAACAACACTCAACCAGGCCACCTGAAACAGGTGATTTATTTTACTGCTATTCTACGTAGCAGCACTCAACACCAGCATCTGCTGACTGCTCCACTCAACAATCTCCAATATTTACAATACAACTGTACCCGTCTTTGATGAAACATACAGAAGCAATTGTATTGCAATTCCCATGAAAGACAATTGGGGTCATGACCCTTGATGTGTATCAATTTTCCCGCAATATTATGTCCTACACAGAGGGTCACATGGTCATGTGAGATATGCCGACTCGCATGGCTTAAAATCCTATCTCACATGAGCAGGTATGGAAGAAATAGTGCCAAGGGTTAAAACAAATCAAAATATTTATTAAAAGAAAGAATTGTAAATATAAGAAATGACATTTCTGCTTATGGTATTTCAAGGGGTAATGCAAGATAGTGTGGCACATGCCAAATTCAAAATTAAGGGCTTTGCCCTTCATCGAATTTGGTATGCGCCACACTATCCTGCATTACCCCTTGAAATACCATGTTCAGAATGTCATTTCTTAATTATAACAAAGCAATGTGAGTTTGAGTTTCACAACGTTCAAAAAATTCAAAATGTCCTTGTCTTGATAATTTCAACATTTTCTATTATGGTATATAAGAGACTATTGAAAAAGTAACCAGTCCTTCCAAACAGTTATCAGCCTCGGACTTTGGGACTGGCTGTTATTTCAAACATCGACTTTCAAGTTCAAAGCACTTATCCACTTTATTCTGAATTGAAATTGGTTAATTTTTTTTTACTTTATTAACATGTTCATATAGAACCATTAAATACATTATATGAATTAAAATTAAATGTATCCAAAATGTCACAGAAATAATAAAATATTTTATGACATTTTAAGTCTTGAAAATGTAACACTTGTAAACACTACAAGTGAAATTTTACCACCACATAAAAATGAAATTGAAGAGCTTAAATTTTCAACTTGTATATTTATAAATAAAGCTTACCATAAACTTCAGAGAAGGTCAATTTTCTAATAAATGAAATGGGTCAGTTAAAAAGATTTTAAGTTTGAATTTAAATTTAGATTTTAAAAGTTGTTAAAAATGAAAAACCTATCCATGACCTACATTCCGGTGCTTTAAGTTTTAAGATTTGGAAAAAAAATATTTGAGATGATAATCAGAAATATGCCCTTTATTCATGAAAGAATGTTTTAATTACCGGTAGACACAAATTATTGCAAAAATGTTACCTAATTATAAAATCAGTCCAAGGTGATTAAAAACATTCTATTTTTTGTTACAAACCCAATTAGAATGTTTTAATACTAGAAGATATAATTCAGTAATTCATATGCTGTCATGTGTTACTATCATGTGTTACTTATGAAAGTAATTGAGCAAATAGTCTGTCTGACATCAAGATTATCTGGTCATTAAGAGGAATTAATGCATGTGTCAGGATCAGATTAAATCTATAGGACTAGATAATTCCCATGGAATCATAATATTAATCCTTGACATCTGAAATCTCTCTCTCTCTCTCTCTCTCTTTTAGTAGAGGTGCAAAATATCTAAAAAGTAATGATTTTTTTCTTATTATTAATACAAGTTAAATGTAATCTCTCTCTCTCTCTCTCTCTCTCTCTCTCTCTCCTCTCAGTAGAGGTTGAATGGTGAATACTGTGTGCTGATTACATGGAACCACATTAAATATGTACCAAGATATATCACAATATTTCACAAAATGTTACCAATGGTCAATTTTTTACACCATTCTAAGTACCGGGTATCCCTTCTTTTATTTTATTCAAGATGAAGATTATTCATTTAATTGAAAGAACAAGCCACACAAGCCATGGCTACTAAACCATCTAGTTTTTCATCTCGACATTTGTTGCTGTCCATCAATATTGGAATAGCCTACAATACCTCATATCATAACAGTGCCAACAACAGCATGGCCTAGATTGCTAATAGTTTTAAGCTATAACCTCTAACCTCATCTATATCATCAATTTTATCACTAAAACTGAATCAATCTCTCTCTCTCTCTCTCTTCTCTCTTCTCTCTCTCTCTATATATATATATATATATATATATATATATATATATATAATATATATATATATATGAAATAATCATAACTGGACACCCACTGCAATCCAATTCTGAAGGTTTCAAACAATTAAAATCAGAAGAATACAGTATACCTCTTTAATAACTACAAGGTACGTAATTCATATATACAAGTGTATACCAAAATGTCTAGATAATGTATACAGTAAATCTTTGAATCATTGCCACCATTTGTTTTGTCAGATTTTGGCATCATAAAGGATTTTGGTGATACATTTGTAAAACAACGAGTCTTATAAACAAATACAGAGAGAAAAAAAGGATTATGGGCCTTCAAAATAGTGTGGCTAAAAGCAAGGTGGATTAGTTATGTAGTGGCATTACAACAGGTTTTATTGTTTATGTACATGTATTATGTATATGTATATATAAAGCACAAACAAACAATGCATTTAAAAACAGATACTGGGTAGCTGAAATGAATTTGAAGAACGATAAAAAGATATTCTAATAAGTATTATAATAAAGAACAAGAAACTAAAATAACTTACTGGTACTGCTTCTGTAAGAACAGAAACTGTCGTCCATGTTGTCTCTGTTCATGTCTTCTGTCTCTCCTTCAGCTTCCTCGTCGTCTGAGCGCTGGTCAGGTTGTTCCTGCTGTCTGTCAGCACCTACCCCGTTCCTGCTGTCATCTTTGGTGCCAGTGCATGTACATTTCTTTGTCTGCTCCGTCAGATCAGAATCGCCAATTCTGAAAATATACCAGACTTCTGAAGAGTTGTTCTTTTGATGTATCCCGGAAAGACCCATCTTATTTATTTAACAGAAAAATAACACAGAGTGGCATTTACGATAATTTCTGCTGTGTAAATTCACCATCCAGATGGTCACTATCTATAGATGTTTGGTCAAGTCAGTTAATAACATAAACACCAAAATCAAACGCTGTGAAAAAACCTGCAGAGATGGAGATGGAAAGTTTAGTGGTTGATTGAAGTCATTTTATCAGTATGTTCTACCAATGCAATGTACATCTGTTTCTTCTGCACAAATTCTTGGCAACATGTTATCTTTTGAACATGAAAAAAATATACATTCCAATATAAATTTATCTATTTCACTTTCTATTCGAAGCTATAAATTTTCAGTTTGTTGTTTTTAAATAATTTTCACTTAATTCCATTTACAATTATCTCAGAATGAAGATTCTAAAATCGAAGCTCTCCCAATAAAACTCCTTATCTGACAAGTTGTTTTTATCTTCAACTAATTAGTGAAGTGTGGTGTGTTAGCCACAGGTTGAAGTATGGTTCAATTATAACATGTTGCTTTTAGACAGACAGTCGTTTTCATCACTTGTCCATAAATTTTCAATTAACCATGAGAGAAAACTTCTATTTCTTGTGATAATAATAAACGTTAAAACTAATGAGAGTTCCATCTTCTAGTAATCACAGAATACAACATCATATGAACACTTTTTTTCTATAGATCTGTACTTCGTTCCAAGGTAAAAATAGTTTGACAATCTCTGAGAAACCAGAGTATTTAGTATATTTTAGTATTTTTATAGTTCTTAAATCATTTCTTCAATTGTCACTTTTCACACGTTAAAAGTTAAAAATCACACTTGTTTGATTTTTTCTACGACTTTTTTATATTATATACAAGTGGGTTATAAATACATATGTGTGTTCTTATAAATGGCACACAAGTTATACACTAACACAGGAGTTGTGCATCATCATATGTAAATATAACACTATGGGGGCAATGATTGGATAATTCTGCTGTAAACCTTCCAAACCACCAATTACCTACCTATATCATATACAAACACACATCTTCTTAGCTTACATAAATTATCACTTGTAATAACTATAAACTCAGGATCCAAGACTTTGGCACTCACATAATATAAATAAAGTAAATCTTGGCATCTGGTTAGGTACACAAACAGGAAAATATGTGATATAAATAAAACAAATGGTTTATCAATGATTTTCTGTACACTAATTTTACATAGGAAAGGCAACAGGATTGATTGATTATTAAATTGGGTATTGTGTTCCAGTTATATGTCCAAATCACTAACCCAAAAGCAAAGTAACATTTTCAAAAACTGTCAAATTTAATTAAACACATGGGGAAAACAAATTTAATTAAACACATGGGGAATACGAACGGTTGTTCCAGAACGGTAAGCATAAATATTTCACTTATATCAAAATGTCACCAGATATAGGTGAAGTAGCAGAAGTATTTTACCTTTGCCTTGCACTCAGGACAATGTACAGGGAGGGTCTTTTGCATGTCAAGCCTGCCATGACATGGGGCATCCGTTTCTAAGGTTTCTTTCAAAGAACCACTTGACTTTCATAAATTTCTAAATGCTGAGTGCTTGGCAAAAGAACAGTCGATACCTATTTTCAAGTCTTGGTTTGTACCCAGCTGAGTTTGAACCCTAATCTCCCACTTACAGAGCTGAGTGAGAAAATGGTATTTTATGTTCCAGTCAAGAATATTTGACTTACATTGAGGCAGTCAGTTCAAGAATAGTGGAGGAAACCGAAGTACACAGAGAAACCCTTCGACCATCAGCAAGGGAACTTACTCACATTAGATCTACCGAAGTGGGATCTGAACCTAGGGGATCTATAACCATGCACTTTAGACTACTTGATCATGGCGGCCACAGGCATGGAGGGAAGAACAAGAATGGTAGCCATAAAGGTGGCTATGAGGTATAGAACATGAATGGCAGCCATGAAAACATGATACCCCTACCATGTGTGTGTGGTCATGACCGGAAAAAGATACAGTATGTCAAAGTGACTTGGAGTAGCATAGCCATTAAATCATTGACTTATTGCATCTTTGCAATCATTGTTTTATCTCTATCAGATAGAAATGTTACAAGCCAAGATGTCCATGGCAGAATGTTAATTGTTGTAATGTTGTTTAACATCACATCAGTAATATCCCAGCTATCTACTAGGAGATTAAGTTTATTAATTTGTAAGGTTTAATCTAAGAGCGCATTCATACATTCATGTGAGAGATGTGCCAGTATGTTTTATGGTCTGTCTTGTACTAAGACAACTTTAAGGTGCTAGCCCATACTCACAGAGTCAGAGCACCACAGACAAGCATACCACTCTCCCCAGACTAGGTGAACCAGTCGATACTCTGTCCTAGGGGTGTGTGGGTGAATGAGTAGGTGAAAGAATCAAAGAGTGAAAGTGAGTAGAACCACTGACCAGAGAAAACAATAGAACTTTGGCAAGTGAACTGAAAACTTTCTCAATTTAGGATCCGCCCTAAGTGGGATGATTAGAACATGGAGCTTAACAGTGAGACATAATGTGACCTGTAAGCTTGAGCTTTAGACCACTCAGCCACCAAGACTCGAATTACGGCAAGTAATAGATCTACCGGTAATAGTAATAGATCTATAATTGATCTAGTCAATCAAAACCTCTCTAGAGGTTATGTTTATTTGTTTTTAAAATTCAAATTTAAATAAAGATTTATTATCATTAAATTATTATTATTATTATTATTATTTTATCATCATAGTAATGTAAGAATTCTATTTTGCACACTAAAGCAAGCTGAACACAAGGTGTCAGTTTTTTCACCTAAATTTGTCAATGAAACACTGAATTTCATTTTAGTCTCAACTCCAACTTTGCTATGTAATCAAACCCTAGCCTATACATTACCGGTAGACTCTAATACAGATCTATTTTCTATCTGACATAATCTGACATTTATGCATAGGGTAATTTCAATCAAGTGGAGTAATATTGTATGATGTTTCAAGCAGCAGACAAGATTATTACACTTATATTGAGACAATCAGTTCAGGAATAATTAAGAAAACTAGATTACTCAAAGAAAACCAGCAACCTTAAACCCGACAAATTTTCTTGCACCAGAATTCATATACGTGGGATTTTTAATCACAGTTGATAAGTACTATGGTCTATATTTATGACCATGCACTTTTTAACACTTAGCACACAGTCTGATTTCAATGAGAAACTTTGGACTTTGATTTTCTATACAGAAGGGTAGACAAGAAAACTTATCTAACAGGGACAAATAATACCCAAACAGTAAATCAGATTCCTTAAAGATTCAGGGCTGGTCTAGATTGATCGATTGATTGATGGTAATATTGTTTAACGTCACATCAGCATATTCAGCTATTTGTGAGACAGCAAGCTTATTAATCTCAGATCTCTAATGATTAAACTACCGTAATTGCAAGTTCACAAATGCATGAAATTTGCAAGTGTATTCTTTTTTTTTGCCTTGTAATAGTGTGCAATCTGTGCAACATTAAGGTGCTAGCCCACAGAGTCAGTACACCAAAGACAAGCATACCACTTCCCAAGTTACATTATATCCTGACACAGGGTGAACCAGTTGATATTCTGTCATAATACCAAGTGCCAGGCAAGGAAGCAGTATCTCAAGGATTGAAGTTGTATGTATGACCTGTGGTAATAACATCAGCCTTTTTGTCTTGGGGGTTTGTGGACCACATGGGGGTTATGGGCACTGGGGCCAGTTTCATAATAAAATTTATTTTTTAATTTTATTTTGAAACTGGCCCCTGTGGTTATGGGGGTTAAGTGGGCCGATTCGTCAAACTGAGAGACCTATACACATTGGTACAAGTGGGATTTTTACCTTTCTGATGAAAGACACTATGATCCATCAGTAACCAGGCATTAAATATCACTCAGCCAAGGAGACCCCTTATCATTTTCAGGTCCAATGAATTTGAAGATCCAGGGTAAATTGAAACCCAAAACCATATCAGTGGAAAGGGTTTGTTTGTATCGCAAGTTATCTTACACAGCAATTTATATTGTTACCCAATATTCCGAAAATCTCCATTTTTCCTAATAAATTACCGGGTATCAATGAGCCGCTTTCTATCTGGTTGAACTGATTTATAAGCTCTGCCTATGGAAGTTATGTGCGAGCATGACAGTGTCAAGTGTCAACATTGAAAACTCAGATCAAAAAGAGTTACACTGTCATATATTCTGATCAACAAATTCTTTACGAAATATATTCTAAATGAAGAAAATAATTTCATCTTACCAATTTTTCAATCTGAAACTATTTCACTAAACTCGAGCCAAGTCTAACAACAACAGAAACATTTTGTAAAGTGCGGTAACCTCCGAATGACATAATCTCGCGACAAGTGAGACTAAACGAGGGTCTAAAAAAGTACTATAGTCTGTTTCAAAATAGTCTTAGGTAGTTTTATTAATGCACGACAAAAATGTGTAAACTAATATTTATTTATTTATTTATTTATTTATTTATTTATTATTTATTTATATTATTTATTTATTTATTTATTTATTTATTTAATTAATTAATTAATTATTTATTTGATTGTTTGCTTATTTATATATTTTAATTTATAAATATTTATTTATTAATTTTATTGACAATTCAAAAAATACATGGCGCTTTCATCAAGTAAATGTATTTGGAAAAATCTAAATCACGAGAACGTCTGTATTTGAGAAAAAAAGAAACAAAAACAGAAAAAAAAATCAAAATACATCGCTTTTGTCGCAAAAATGTCACTTTGCCGGGGTTTTATTTTATTTTTTTTTTAGGCGGAAGAAAAGAATGATCGACAGGGCTCAATTTATGTAATAAGATTAAGTCACAGGAGCCGGATTCAATTATTCAGTCCAAAAAAGCATGAGCCAGGATATATTAAATATTGCAGTTTTTATTCTTTAGATGAATATTTATCCGTTTGAATTAAACCGACAAAATATAAATCATTATTATAAAAAGTATAATGAACTTCTGGTACAAACTGACAAAATTAAACCAATTTTATGTGGTCGAGCCATAAAATACAATCTGAGGTTACATAAGTAAAATTGACCCGTGACACGATAATACAGATTACATTTACATCATGCGGCATAACACAGAATAAAACCAGCCACATTTAAAACATGAATTATGTACTATTTTGAATGTATTATTTCATAAAAATTCGTAAGTATCAGAACACTTAGTCTTGTATACTATATTAAATATCGCTGATAAATCATAATGTTACGATTTAAAAAGATTTAAAAAGACACAAAAATAAAAGTCTGACATGAAATAAAATGGACTAAAAATGCAACTGAAACGCACACTGATTAAAGTTCGTCGATGCTGTGGATTTCTGATTGAACAGATCTTTGTACATCTCTGATTTGAATATGCACATCAATCATTGTATATAAAATCCACGACTTGGTACGGGCACTGGACAATAACAAAATGATAACTGTACATATGATACAGATACTGTCACTGGGTATATGATTCAAATACCGTTTGTCGTCATAAATTATGACTAAACATGTCCCTAAATGTACACAAGTTACACATTTAATAAAATAACAGTACCTAGACATTTTGTACCTATTTTTCATAAACATTTTTAAAATGCTAATGAAGCTTATATCATTTATGTATTCTGTTTTTGTTGAAAACCATAAATTAATAAAACACTAGAAGCTATCTCAAAACCTACAACATGTAGAAAGAGAGATAACTCCATGGAGCTGATAATGTATAGCCTTTTCCCCTAACTTCCTTGAAGCATATATAGTATTTCTCTACAGCATATTATACCACTTGTATTTTCTTTAAAATATTAGCATGGAATATTATGTTTCCATTTACTTTTTATGGAATACTTCAAAGGACAGTGAATTACCGTCTGAAACCGAATTCATTTTATGATCTCCGGTATATACAGTGAATATTACCATCTGAAACCGAATTCATTTCATGATTCCCGGTATACACGCTACTGCTTATTTATTATTTCAAAATGTTCGTATTTATCGAAAGTAAGTGGTATGGTTAAGATCCAAATCCTTCCAGATCACGCGGCCTCACTTCCCCTGTGGAAGTTCGCGTGTTTAACCTAACTTGTCGGTTTCAGAGTTTTTACTTTGCTCTTCGATTGTGATTCGAATATGAATTAGTATGTTTGTTTGTTTTTATATATAACCACACCACAGTATATCGTTCAATGCATGTTCAAAGTCGGGGATTTTAATAACCAGAAGTTGCAATATGTATGCGTTCGTCTTTCCATGCTCTTTTATCATTGAAAAAAAACATTTAAAGACAGTTATTATTATCTTGTGTTCGTGATTGTTGACTGTTGTCAAACATATGTTTTTCAGTTCAAATTTTAACCTGTGTCTTGTGAAACGGCACTGGTAAAAATATTGTCGTGTTCGAAAAATTGTACTGATAATTTTTGAAGCATAAAACGCAGGTTCCAGATTCATTGTGAAATGAAAAACTATGTAACAGGGGTATTTTTCAATTCGATAATCAATCAATCAATCAATCAATCAATCAATCAATCAATCAATCAATCAATCAATCAATCAATCAATCAATCAATCAATCAATCAATCAATCAATCAATCAATCAATCAATCAATCAATCAATCAATCAATCAATCAATCAATCAATCATGACATTGTGTCATTTATGCTAAAACTTACTGAAGAACATCCACACCCAGTTTTAGGATATTTGTGCTCTTTATTGTGATTACTTTGGACAGATATTGTTTCTTATACCAAAATAGTAGTTTTCACCAGCAACATTGTTTTCATGTATATAAGCCTATATCAAGTATTATGTAAACATTTGTCCACGAATAATGTTGATTTTGTTTTTAGTAGGCCTAAAGAAAATAAAGATGTTTTATATATTTTTTTTTCCCTTCAGTTCAAACTCTCTGGTCAAGATCAATACCAACATATCCGTCACTTAACATAAAAAGATTTTATGCTTCAACAGCTGACCATAATTATGCAGTTCCTAGAATTGAAATCCGGTCAGTTTGACGTCAGCTACTTCCTCCAATCCGTCTTTTAGTCATTCCGGATACACACATGTTTACATTCCGACTTCCTAGTTATTATGTAGCATGCAGCACCGACGGTGAGAAACTGGTAGGTCCAAAGTGGGCAAACATTGTTTACTCTTATTTTCTACACACACTGGGTTTTAAGATTTAAAATCTTATCTTTTTAAGCCCATTGTCCCGCCAATCTGTCATATTTTCGCTTGTTTACCATTTATTTATTTAACACTGTTTAACCACCTGAACAACTGAACTGTGTCGAAATGTCAGCTGTTGAACTCGGCAACCGCTCAGGTGAAATATAATATTAAATTAGTGTTAAAATCCGTTTCATTTAGAGACCCCGTGAGGTTAAAACTCCAGCACTGTCTAATTTTCCTGTATTTGCTGTAGGTTTATTTTGTATGAGCGGTTCCTTGAAGTGAGCTCTGCCACGGGTGATATGTAATTATATTATTATTGATCCATGGGTTACATCAACTGGTATATAATATACAATATCATTAGGATCTTATAGCCAGTAGGATATACATGTCCATATCCTGTTGTATATTGCCATTAGATAACTAGCTTGTCAACAGACAAATAACATATGTTAGGTGAATCTGTTGTTTTTGTTTATATTTAAATAATATTTACAAAATTTTATCAAAACAAAATTTAATTTTAATATTTACAAGTTTTGTCAAAAATAAGTTCATTTTCGTTATATTACTTATAACACCAGAATTTTGTGATTTATGTAATGTATTTGGTATTTGTTTAGTATTGTCTATTTTTATTTTATTTTATTTTTTTATTAATAGTATTTATTTTATATATTTATTTCGTTTTTTCTTCTTTTTTTTTGTGAAAAAAATTAATGTCTGACATTGTTAAAATATTTGTGATTTATCATGATGTCTTTAAATTTATACTTTTATTTATTTATTTTTTTTCAGTGCTGCAGAGGAGAAATATAAAGAGGAAGAATGAAGTCTATTATTTTTAGTGTTGTTTATCTGCTGTACTTAGTAGCAGTTACAAACGCTGACCTTAGCAAATATGGTCTAAATAATGTGAATATTTTGGACAATGAGTTATTAGCAGAGTATAAGAAATCACCCAATGTCAGAGTTGTTTATTATTATCAAAATGGTAAGTATTGTTATTATAAATGTGGGAAGTTGTTAAGAGTTTATTAAGAAAAATAGATATAACAAGCCTTAACATTAGTTATGGCATGTTTATGACAACCTTGAAGAAAGCAAGCAAGCAACATTTTACATACTCTCAAACACTGCAAGGTCTTTCAGAAATGACCGTAAAAACTGTTACCCTGTGTCACAATAGGTGCAATGCCCTTTTGTGACACATTAATGAACCCTGTGTGCACACTCCTGAGCTTACTGCAAAGGTCAATATTTCTGCCAATTCACCTATTCTTGGTGACATCTCGATACAAGTGAAATACTCTTGACTGTGACATAAAACTCCATTCAACCAATTACCAGTCAAACTCTACAGATAAACCTTTAGTATGTATACTATAGACATCATTTTTTTGTCTTGACTGATGGTCTTTCTTTGTACATTAACTTTTTGCAATCTAAGTCAATGTCCTCTGTCTGTATGTAATGAAATTAATGTTTAACACACTAAAAGAGTTATTTGAACTTTAGTCTCTGGTTATGAACTATGAAGGCATGTTTATGGAGTTATATGAAATTTAACCCATGGTTATGAACTATGAAGTTATATGAAATTTAACCCCATGGTTATGAACTATGAAGGCATGTTTATGGAGTTATATGAAATTTAACCCATGGTTATGAACTATGAAGTTATATGAAATTTAACCCCATGGTTATGAACTATGAAGGCATGCTTATGGAGTTATATGAAATTTAAGCCCATGATTGAGCTATGAAGGCATGCTTATGGAGTTAAATGAAATTTTACCCCAGGTTATGAGCTATGAAGTCATGCTTATGGAGTTATATGAAATTCAACTCCATGGTTATGAACTATGAAGGCATGCTTATGGAGTCACATGTAATTTAACCCCATGGTTGAGCTATGAAGACATGCTTATTGAGTTATGGTATATGAAATTCAACTCCATGGAGGTATATGAAATTTAACCCCAATGGTTATGAGCTATGTAGACATGCTTAATGAGTTATATGAAATATAACCCCATGGTTATGAGCTATGTAGACATATGAAATTTAACCCCATGGTTATGAGCTATGTAGACATGCTTATAGAGTTGCTTATGGAGTTAAATGAAATTTAACCCCATGGTTTTGAGCTATGTAGACATGCTTATGGAGTTGCTTATGGAGTTAAATGAAATTTAACCCCATGGTTATGAGCTATGTAGACATATGAAATTTAACCCCATGGTTTTGAGCTATGTAGACATATGAAATTTAACCCCATGGTTATGAGCTATGTAGACATGCTTATGGAGTTGCTTATGGAGTTAAATGAAATTTAACCCCATGGTTATGAGCTATGTAGACATATGAAATTTAACCCCATGGTTATGAGCTATGTAGACATATGAAATTTAACCCCATGGTTATGAGCTATGTAGACATGCTTATGGAGTTACATGAAATTCAACCCCATGGTTATGAGCTATGAAGTCATGCTTATGGAGTTATATGAAATTTAACCCCAATGGTTATGAGCTATGTAGACATATGAAATTTAACCCCATGGTTTTGAGCTATGTAGACATATGAAATTTAACCCCATGGTTATGAGCTATGTAGACATATGAAATTTAACCCCATGGTTATGAGCTATGTAGACATATGAAATTTAACCCCATGGTTATGAGCTATGTAGACATGCTTATGGAGTTGCTTATGGAGTTAAATGAAATTTAACCCCATGGTTTTGAGCTATGTAGACATATGAAATTTAACCCCATGGTTATGAGCTATGTAGACATGCTTATGGAGTTGCTTATGGAGTTAAATGAAATTTAACCCCATGGTTATGAGCTATGTAGACATGCTTATGGAGTTGCTTATGGAGTTAAATGAAATTTAACCCCATGGTTTTGAGCTATGTAGACATATGAAATTTAACCCCATGGTTATGAGCTATGTAGACATGCTTATGGAGTTGCTTATGGAGTTAAATGAAATTTAACCCCATGGTTATGAGCTATGTAGACATGCTTATGGAGTTGCTTATGGAGTTAAATGAAATTTAACCCCATGGTTATGAGCTATGTAGACATATGAAATTTAACCCCATGGTTATGAGCTATGTAGACATATGAAATTTAACCCCATGGTTATGAGCTATGTAGACATGCTTATGGAGTTACATGAAATTCAACCCCATGGTTATGAGCTATGAAGTCATGCTTATGGAGTTATATGAAATTTAACCCCAATGGTTATGAGCTATGTAGACATGCATTTGGAGTTATGTGAAATTTAACCCCATGGTTATGAGCTATGTAGACATGCTCAATACTGGCTTCTTTGAGAAAGCTTTGAAGAATTAAAAAACACAATATATATGTTATTGAAATTACTTTCCCCATATCACAAGATTTATTACAACTGGTGTTCTATTACATGGCACCATTATATAAAGTTGTTAATACAATGTAATATAAAGTTAGATTACAAGCATTACTTGATGAAGTGTGATGGAACATGATAAGCCCATGATAAAGTCTCAACGACAGACTACTAGTAAAATACAGGTGTGATATTTGACCTGCTTTAGTTATGATAATATAGCTCAAGTTATAAAACCATATTTCTAGGTTTTCATAATTTTGAAGTTATTAGAACCCAAATTTCAAACAGTCTTGGTTGGTAGGTTTCAACAATTTGTAACAATAGTTCCCTATAGTGGTAGCGGTGACATGCTAGGTTTCCACAAGTTTAAAATTATTTGTAATTAAATTTCCAAAATTTGTGAAAATATTGTACCAGTAGTGTTTAAAGTACAAGCATTTTTTCACTTTGCTAAAATAGGTTACTTTTAAAACAATTTCTCAGAAATTATCGTAGTAGCCGATGGCAGTTTTGTCTACCAGGATTTGAAACATATGTTATTGTTAACCATACATAAAATACACAATTAATGATGATACACAGATTATATGTTATATTGAAAGGTTTATTCTAAATGACATATAAACAACAAGGTTCAGATTAGTTAGTAATATCATTGGTTTGATTGATTGATTAAATGGGGTTTTATGTCCCAGTCAAAAATACTTCACTTAAACTGGGAAGTCACCAGTTATAGGTGAAGTTAACGTCATCTGTAAATATAATCAAGTTGATTAAAGTCTGTCTCTAGTCTTTAGACTCACTAGGCTGACACTTATCCCTGTATTAGTAGCATGAAACAACAATCAGTACAAGACCCTACCCTTCACCCTTCCTCCAAAAACCTCTTCACCCCACCCAAACACCACCCCTTCATCCCAAAATAGGGTGTCACTCCATCCAGTATTTCTACCAATACTCCATTCATTTATCAGATGTGTGGACTGGAGCCATGTGAAATTAAAGACTTGTCATGTATCCCCTTTTGGACTGAAACCCACTACACCCTTCTATCATGGGGGGGGGCAGACTTACTGATCACAACACCATAACCAAGGTTTGAATCCCACTCGGACAGATCCTATTGCGAGAGAGTTAGCGGGTTTGCTTTCTGGACACTTAGGTTTTCTCCATCATCTAAAAACTGATCAACTTGATGTAAGTGAAACTGTGAATAATCTTGGCAGAATGTAAAACACCATTAATTCTATCCAATTCTTCAGTTACCGGTATTAGTGAATGAATGACCTTGGCCACTTTGCCACACATTTTCACATACAGTCAAATCCCACCATATAATAAGAAGAGATTTGTAAATTGCAAGTCTTGCTTAAAAAGAGATCTATTTGATTTTAATTGAAAATTGTAACAAAATTAGCCTTTTGGAAGATAAAGATTTACAATATAAGGATCATTGAAAGATGTTATGGTAAAAATTTGCCGTCGCTCCTGGTATAATGATGTATGTATTTGAGTACTTGTTTATCATTAGATCTGATGAATAAAAGTTTCAGCTTTATAACATGTATATAGTGAAATGTTGTAGGACAAAACTGTGATTTTAATGATAAAGAACTCTTGAACACATGTTTCCAATATAAAATATTAAACTAAAACCATTAAAAGATGAAAATATTGCTTTTTAATGTGGTATATCGTTATCATCATATCTTCACTTTGGATAGTCAAGATTATGTAATACACAATGTACCAGTAGGTTTTTCCGTATAACTTAATTAGTATTGATCAGTCAGATCAGGTTGTTTAAACTCGCTTGTGATACTCTAAATGTAACTTTGTTTTACACCCACTGTTATAGAAGAGATGCCATATAATAAAAATGGTTACAATGTAAAAAAATCAATTCTCTGGCACAGTGAATGAAACACAGATCACCCGTTTGTAAAGCGAGCGCTCTACCATTTCCTGTAAAAGTTACCCTGTAGGCGAGACAGTATTGACATCTTGTAACTGTATATAGTACATACTATACCATGCATCTTTATCACTTCAGTTATGTCATACCCTTCTTTGGTTTCAGCATTGATTTATATGTTTAAGATTAAATTATTTTTTTATTTGTGCTAAGAGGTTTTTTAATGAACTAGATTGTTGTGTAGGTGAGGTAGACAGTATTTTTGACAACTCTTGTTGCAAATAGAACATGTACACTATCACAAAATGTCGAGGATTAGATGTATGAGTGGGTTGAACAGTGTTTAATGTCCCAGTCAGTATCGGTTTATTCAATCAAGGTAGTTATTTTTGAAATGGCAAATCATGGTTTATTAACACATTTGCTGACATAACATCACACAAAAATCTGTCCCAGTGAAATGTCAACTTAGGTGATGAAACAGACAATGAACTGTAAACAGGTGTGGTGTACCATGACCAATAGGTGGCTGGGTGGCTCGGTTGGTAGTGTCCTGCTTTTATTGGAAAGGTCTCAGGTTTGAGTCCCTGTTTCACCACTGCATTTTTCTCTTTCCTGTTACTTTCAGGGGCTCATCAACCCTGTAAAGTGGTTGACAAACAGTTTGGTTCCAGAGTCCAACCTGGTGTTTTTGATTCAAGGTAGTTCAAAAAAGGAAGGTAGGGTTGTGGTGGATGGGGCTCAATAGATGTTTGTGTGGCTCAGTTGGTAGAGTGTCCTTTTAGTATTGGAAAGGTCCTGAGTTCGAGTCCCAGTTTGACTGTGCATTTTTCCCTTTCCAGTTACACAGGTGCTTTAGACACTTAGAGAGATTCCATTGAACACATGCTTTAATAATTAGTAACTGTACAGCAGCTGATGACATCTATCACATTGTTATAGTAGTACTAGGTGTTTTAGAAATCCAAATAAAGAGCAACATATGTTACATCCACAGAGAGATTTAATATTTTTGTTGTTCGGTAGTATGAAGTAACTACAAACAACAGAGAATGATAAATTAGGAACTCTAAACTTCTGAAATAACCCATATGTCACTGTTCTGCATTGTTTTTTTTTTTGATTAATTATTTTTTTACAACATTGTCAGTATTAAAAAATACAACTCAACAGCTTGGTCTTCAGAAGAGATGTTATATTTTTGATTTATTGTTCAGCTGAATGTTGCTATTCAGTTAGCATAATAAAATAGATGTAGAATCAAATTATATGATACACATGCCACGAAAAATCCATATTGTATATGCCATCATTTTATCTTTGTTTTGATAATTAGATAAAATAATTTTTTCTCATGACAAAAATAAATTTAGCATGCCTGTAGAATTGACAGAACAGATTCATACCCTACACTCACTTCCCCAAACCCACATAAGTTTTAGCTGTTGTTGATATGAATCTCCCACCACTGTCTGGTGAACTGCAGGTTTCACTATGGTATGCTGTATACTTATAAATGAATGTCCTTCATGAGAATGCAGGTCCCAGTTTCACAATCATCCCTTAGCTAAGAATATAGAGGGCGCAGTGGCCTAATGAATAAGACGTCAGTTTTCAAATCCAGGGTCTCTCACCGCTGTGAGTTCGAGTCCCGCTCGGACCACATGTGGGAAAGTGAATTTTCCTTACCATTGGCCTTTACTGATTCACTTGGTATCAGTATAATGGACTGGGGGAGTGGTACACTTGTCTGCGGCGTACTGACTTTGTGAGCTAGCACGGTAAAGTCGCCCTGAGTGCGCGCTAGTACAAGGCAGACCATACAACACACTCGCACTTCACATGCATACACAAAAATTGTTAATAGATTAATCCATAGAGATTAATTAAATAGTTCTCGTCACGAATAGCTGAAAAATTGCTGATGCGACGTTAAGCAACATTCAACCAACCAACCAACCAACCAACCTTAGCTAAGATTTTCCTTAACTTAAATCTGGCAAAATTGAAACCTTATTAACTTTGTTATTTTCTAAGATATTTAGGAATTTAAGGTCTCATTTTGAAGATCACTTCAAGCTTACAATAACTGCATGCATAAAGTTTTATTACCAATGTTACCATGTAGCCTCAAAAGAGATTGCCAAAATTTGCAAAATTTTAGTTAAGGAATGATTGTGAAACTGGGGCCAGGCCCTGGTTTTACAATCATTCCCTAGCAAAGATTTACCTTAACTTAAATTTACCAAATTTTGATATTCTCTTTTTGGAACTATTGACGAAAATTTTTGTAAAAACTAAACGCAAATGTTTTAATCTAGAAGTGACCTTAAAAATGACACCTTAATTTCTTGAATATCTTGAAAATTAATAAAATTATAAAGTTGTGAAATTTTGCCAGATTTAAGTTAAGGAAAATCTTAGTTAAGAAATAATTGTGAAACTGGGCCCAGTAACTTCAGCATGAAACATATCAGATTATCAAGAGATACAACTTTACCAGTTGTCAACATATGCTTACTTCTCAGTTAAAGCAGATGCAGTGCACTTGCCAAATCTTCATGTGCAGCCATTAACTAGGATTAAATGGCCAGATTTGAGAATTTTTGTGTTGGTTTATAAAGGGTTTTGATAATATATGTGCAATTAAATCAGCCATTCTTTTGACATTTTGTGCTGTGTTGGTGTGAAAATAGAATAGAACCATATCTTGTTCAAACTGACAACAGCTTTCAGAAGTCTATTGGTCTTCGACACCATTAATTGTGTGATAACAAACACTCACTCTTTCAGAGCACCTGTTCTCACTTACTTTACAGGTATCAAGTGTAATATTCTAGTTAAAATATAATCAACTAGTGAGAGCCTAATCTATGAGGCGCCGTTTCTGTATTTATTCACTATTTTTAGCTCACCTGGCCTAAAAGGCCATGTGAGCTTTTGCCATCACTTTGCGTCCGTCGTCGTCGTCGTCCGTCCGTCGTTAAAGATCAACTCCTCAGAAACCGCTGGGCCATTTGCAACCAAACTTTGTCACAACAGTCCTTGGGTGGTCTACTTCAGAAATTGTGTCCGACATGTCCGCACCTAATCCAAGATGGCCGCCAGCGGGGAACATAGATTAACATTGGACCCTATGGGAAAATATGTTCAAAGATATTTTTCTCTGAAACTACTGAGCCAATTGGAATCAAACTTGGTCACAGTAGTCCTTAGATGGTACCTTTTGAAACCTGTGTTTTTTAAGTCTGCACCTAATCCAAGATGGCGGCCAGCGGGGAACATAGGTTAACATTGGACCCTATGGGAACAATATCAAAGATCTTTTACTCTAAAATCCTTTAGCCAATGGGAACCAAACTTGGCCACAATAGTTTTTGGATGGCCCCCTACAACATTGTGGTTTTTGAGGGCCACACCAAATCCAAGATGGCCGCCAGCAGAGAACATATTTTAACATTGGACCTTATGGGAAAATACGTTCAAAGATATTTTTCTCTGAAACTAGTGAGCCAATTGGAACCAAACTTGGTCACAGTAGTCCTTAGATGGTACCTTCTGAAACCTGTGTTTTTTAAGTCTGCACCTAATCCAAGATGGCGGCCAGCGGGGAACATAGGTTTACATTGGACCCTATGGGAACAATATCAAAGATCTTTTTCTCTAAAATCCTTTAGCCAATGGGAACCAAACTTGGCCACAATAGTTTTTGGATGGCCCCCTACAACATTGGGGTTTTTTAAGGGCCACACCAAATCCAAGATGGCCGCCAGCAGAGAACATATTTTAACATTGGACCTTATGGGAAAAGATGTTCAAAGATATTTTTCTCTGAAACTACTGAGCCAATTGGAACCAAACTTGGTCACAGTAGTCCTTAGATGGTATTTTCTGAAACCGGTGTTTTTTTAAGTCTGCACCTAATCCAAGATGGCGGCCAGCAGGGAACATAGGTTAACATTGGACCCTATGGGAACAATATCAATGATCTTTTTCTCTAAAACCCTTTAGCCAATGGGAACCAAACTTGGCCACAATAGTCTTTGAATGCCTCCCATCAACATTGGGGTTTTTGAGGGCTGCACCAAATCCAAGATGGCCGCCAGCGGAGAACATATTTTAACATTGGACCTTATGGGAAAATACATTCAAAGATTTTTTTCTCTGAAACTACTGAGTCAGTTGGAACCAAACTTGGTCATAGTAGTCCTTAGATGGTACCTTCTGAAACCGGTGTTTTTTTTAAGTCTCCACTAATCCAAGATGGCGGCCAGCGGGGAACATAGGTTAACATTGGACCCTATGGGAACAATATCAAAGATCTTTTTCTCTAAAACCCTTTAGCCAATGGGAACCAAACTTGGCCACAATAGTTTTTGGATGGCCCCTACAACATTGTGGTTTTTGAGGGCCACACCAAATCCAAGATGGCCGCCAGCAGAGAACAAATTTTAACATTGGACCTTGTGGGAAAATACGTTCAAAGATATTTTTCACTGAAACTACTGAGCCAATTGGAACCAAACTCGGCCACAATAGTCATTGGGTCTTTACATTTGGTATTTTAAAATAACATCTGCATTTAAAAATCAACTCCTGTGAAACCACTTGGCCAATTGCAATGATATTTGGTATGTATCTTAGTCTTCGAGAGTACATGTCAGTCTGCCATATGACTTTTGTCTTTGACCTAAACTTATACCTCCAGTGACTATGTTGAACTTTTTGGATTAGGTCAGTTTCTTGAATCTCGAATACTACACATGGTAGGTCAATGATATTTGGTATATAGCTTGATCTTGGATAGTACATCAGTCAGACTGCCTTATGGCTTTTGTCCTTGACCTTAATTTCATGGTCCATTGACCAGTTTTTGGATAAGGAAAATTTCTCGGGTATTATACATGAAAAGTCGATGATACTTGGTATGTATTGTCTCAAAATTTTGAAATATGGTTTAGTTTTGAAAGGAAATAATATTGAAATTTTGTGATAGAAATAAATATTGTGTAATAAATTTCAAGCATTTATTTAAACATTAGACAATCTGTTGATTTTCATTCTGCAACAACTCTACCTAGGTGAGCTATACAGGCTCCTGGGAGCCTCTAGTTACATATGCATAATTCATTTATGGATATCCATAATTCATTTATGGATATCCATAAATCGAATTTAACATATCTAAAAATATTTTTAGATATCCAAAAATAATTTTGCTTATGCAAAAATCGAATTTTGGATATCCATAAATCGATTTTTGCATATGCAAAAATAGTCAGTATTTTTACATATGCAAAAAATCGATTTATGGATATCCATAAATCGAGAGTGCGAAATGATTTCTCCCCAAATATACAGTGCGGGACTGTTTTACTATTTACGCGGGAAATTGTCAAGTATGCAGAAAAGCTAAGTCAACAGTTGCATTAAAGACCGACATCATTGTGACTGTCTTAACGGTTACAGTCGAGATCTTCACTTTCAAAACATCTCATTGCGTTTAATATTACTCCGCTGTATTCTATCCCAAGTGTTCGTTCTTTCCATTACTTTCTGTAGCAGCCATGTTGGATTCTAAGACGCGACTCGCATACCGCGTGGGCACTGCAGGAAATAAAAAATCTTAAAATATACACAAGTTTACATGTTCAACAAAAGTCGATGAAAAAACGCATTTATAACCCATATTGTAAAAATATTATTTTTATTTTATTTGAATATTTTTTTTTTATTAATTCAATGTACCAACAGTATTCACTTCGGGATTGATATATGGGGAGAACTCAGTATTTTGGAATTTCCAAAATTTGATTTTGGATATCCATAAATCGATTTTGGGATATGTAAAAATACTGGCTATTTTTGGATATCCATAAATCGATTTTTGGATATGTAAAAATACTGGCTATTTTTGCATATCCATAAATCGATTTATGGATATGTAAAAATAGTGAATAAATATAGAAATGGCGCCTCATACTAATCTGCATACATTTTTCTGCATTTTTATACTTTTCCTTTATAGCTATGTACTGGCCCCAGTTTCACAATCATTCCTTAACTAAGATTTTCCTTAACTTAAATTTAACAAATTTTGGTAATCTCTTTTTGGATCTACTGGTGAATATTTTTGTCAAAACTAAATGCAAATGTTTTAATCTAGAAAAGATCTTAAAAATGACACCTTAAATTCTTGAATATCTTGGAAAATTAACAAAATTATAAAGATTTGAAATTTTTCAAAATTTAAGTTAAGGAAAAACTTTATAGCTAAATAATGATTGTGAAACTGGGGCCTGGTACTGCAAATACCCTTCTATTTTCAAATTTTCAGAGAAACAGACCTTTTGGAAATGCAGATAATGATTTATATACCTGAGCCTGATTTCACAATCATTTCTTAACTAAGACTTTCCTTAACTTAAATTTAGCAATTATTTGTAACAAATCAGAATATGCACCTAGTTAGGAAAGTTGTAAAGATGCAGAAAAATATAAATGTATGCAGATTTGGTTATCGCTAGTTTAATATATATCACCAGTTTTTGTGGTAAAAATAAAAAAATAAAAAATTTAAATTATACATGTATCTTGGTTTTATTTGAAAATTGGATATATTTATTTTTTTTAGATTTTCATCGACTTGGAAGTTTTTTAAAGCAGCTAGATAAATCAGCAGAATATTTAACTTTATATGGTGTAAAAACAGGCATAGTAAGTAAACGTTCTTTTCATATGTAGTGGTCTAGGTTGTTCAGTGGGTAGAACACTGGCCTATAGTACAGGAGGTCTAAGGTTGGATCCCCGGTCCTACCATGTTACAGTTTGTTTTCAAAGTGTTGGAAGCTAGTTTGAACACTTAGGGTCAGGTAACACTTGTAGATAATTTTACATTACATGAAGATTATAAACAGGAAAAATCTCATGTGTAAAACCATATGTTATTTTCATATTGTGTACATCTCTTGTTTCCAATTTATTTTACTTCCTAAAGTACATGTAACTATTTGAACATCAACCATTGCTTAAGAAACAGAATTAAACTCTTGACCTGGATTCCACACTTTGATCACAAGGCGAGGCTTATTGGTTGTTGAACATGCATGCAGTGTTTCTATGTTGTAAAGGTAAATTTTCTTTGAAAAAAGACAAGAGAACCTATATTTAAGCTTTTCCAAGAAGCCCCAAACTATCACTGCATATACAGTCAAATCTGTCTATAAAGGCCACCCAAGGGAACCTATAAAAGTGGCCTTTATGGGCAGGTGGCCTTTATATACAGGTTCAAATAATATTACTGAAGAATAATTGGGATACAATTCTACTGGCCTTTATAAGCAGGTAGCCCTTATATAGAGGTGGCCTTTAAAGCAGGCTGGACTGTAGTAGCCAAATTATGAAAATTTGTAAAAATAGATCTTTTTAAAATATTTTTTCACAAAAGGTAAAATAGGTTCATTTGTGAAAGAATTTCTCAGAAATGAGTAGCCAATGGCGATTTTGGCTACCAGGAATGGCAACAAAGAATAGTACTGGTACTGGATAATTGATTCATGTCAATACACTTCCTGGAGTTATATTTTGTACATGTGTATTTAAGTGATTCCCTGCAGCTAAAAAGTACCTGTTATCAGTTTTAGAAACAGGATGTAAATTAAATACATGTTCCATAAGCCAATAACAAAGAAATGAGTTGTGCTTTACTCAGCATTTTATGATAACAATTATTTCCATATACTGAAAAGATAATGAATATTTGTTGCCGTGGGATTTGAACTTTTACCAGCAGCAAAAGTTACTGTCAATTAGGGCTAGCCATGAGAATAAGTAAAGGTGTTGTTGCCTTGAGAATTCAAACTTTTACCAAAGACATACCATAATCTTCTATTAATTAAGGCAACATAAGGCTGCCAGTAGCAGTGGCCTTTATGAGCAGTTGGTCTTTATATACAGGTTCTTATAATATTTGAAGAAGAAAGATTATCAAACTTAAGTAAAATGACTTCAATGATCAGACTGATTTAAAACATAGATAATGATATCACAGACTTACCTACATATTCCTCTTGATTCCCTGGGGAACAAAGGGCCGCAACAACACCTCTCCATCTGACACGGTTCTTGGCTATCTTCCTCAGTTCAGCCCAGGTCTTTCCAGCTGTTTGTGCCTCTGTTTCTATACTCCCACACCAAGGATATCACAGACTGCCAGAATATAAAAGAATGCATACATACAGAAGTGCTGTGTTGTAATGTTGTTTAACGCCACATAAGCAATCTTTCAGCTACTATAAACATATTTATTTTTTGCATTGTACGTACTAATTTTTGCTTATTTTCTGGTTGTTTGTTTTGTTTTGTGCAAACAATAAAACCAAGTGAAAATTATATTATGCTTATTGTGTTATAATGCATATTTCAAAAATGCGGACATGTTTCAATTTTCTATATCGCAAAAATAAATACACATGAAATTAAATACGTTAACAGTATTTATGGCAATAGCATGTTTATAAATCTTAGAACAAGTTTGTGTATGTGTAAAATGTGTGACACGAGAGTGTGTTTTGTGATCTGCCTTGTGCTTTTGCAAACTCAGGACATGCTAGCTCACTGAGTAAGTATGGCGCCTGGTCCTCAGGCAAGGAGGTCAATATAAGGTATGTTTAATTATTTAATTACATGTAGTGCCATCTTACAAGAATTTTCACAATAAGAATAATATAAAATCAGAGTTTTCTTATTTCACATAAATTGAAACTCTTCTTACAGTTGATTATCTTATCTCATCTTCTTGCTCAGTTTGTTTCATTCGCTTCTAGTTGTAAGCGTCCTCTGTAGCAGCCACAGGTGGCCTACTCTTTTTGGAACCCTACAGAGGTGTCTTTAGCATGCAATGAGACACAGGACCTCGGTTTTGAGTCTCATCTGAAAGACTATTCTGGTAATGAGCTTTTTACGGCTCTACAATAAGGATAAGATGAAATCGAAGTTTTCTGCTTCACATTTTACATTAATTGATATTTTGATTTATATATATTTGATTGATATTGCTTTAATTTTTCAGTATGATTGCAATAGAGTGGAACATTCAGAAAAGTGTGATGAAGACAGAGTCCATCAATACTTTTATACATATAACAATGATAGAGAACTCATTAAACTGGACATGGAAACCATGTTTGATGTTAACTCCATCATGTCCAATGTCTTACAGTGAGTACATAGATAGTTAAATGGTATTTTACCTCCAACATGTCATAAGTCCCAAAATGGAGGGAATTTTACCCACTGAAGCATCATGTCATTGACATAAATTCCCTAGATGCCAACAAACAGAAGGCATTTAATGGATTTTGTCACCCTTCAAAGAAATTTCACGCATGCTGATTGGTTAACTTGCCGGGGTACATAGAACTATGTTCGGAAATCTGCCAGGGAACATGAGCGTTTAGCGGTAAAAGGGAAGTAACTCGTACATCGTGGATGTCTAGTTACGGTAAACAAACATGGTGACAAAATATGCAAGTCACACAAATGACAAAGTGGAAGTTAAAAAGATCCAACTGGTAACGCTTTGAATGGTGACAAAAACGTTATACAGGGTTTTTGCAGGTTACACGGCCCCATGTACCCCGTCAAAGATGAATGACGGGGTACATGGGGCAGTGTAACCTGCCAAAGCCCTGTATAACTTATAGTGTTTTGTCAGGAGTTTTTATAAAGACCATTACACTTTCTGACAAAACAATTGAGGGAACAGGCATACACAGTGCTTTTTGCTCTCTTTAAAACAACATTCACAGCTTAAGACATTTGTGTTTCTACTGGTTACAATACTTTGTGTCACCGCAGACATGACACGATAAAGAAACCTCACCTGCACATTGTCTTGAGCACATTGCAAAGGTAAAAATTTCTGCCACTTCGCCTTTAAATGGTGACATCTCAATATAAGTGAAATATTCTTGACTGGAATGTAAAACCCCATTCAGTCAATCAATCCACCAGTTATGAAAAAGTTTCTCATTGCAATTTCTTAAAATAGCATCAGTTTATATCAAATAAATTATAGCTCTACACATACATGGATGAACCTACTGTAGATTAGGAATTTTTTGCATTCATTTTATTTTCACATAAATTAATTAGAATAACAAGAGACAAAAGTACAGCCCTCTCGAATGTTTTATTTTAATATTATTCATTTGCATTTGCAATGACCATCATTCAACAATGCAAAAATAAAAGTACCTTAATAGATTAAAATCTTGATTCCTGCGAAAAATTTAATGGAGCGAAAATTTCTAAATTTCCAGGATTCATGTCTCTAGCTCCTTTAGTTTAAATGATACTTTATTCACAAAAAGAAAGCATACAATCAATGTTACAATGACATATACTGTAAATTGGGAAATTTTCGCGATCGTTTTATTTTGGCATAAATTCGCGAGTGAAACGAGTCGCAAAATATAAGTTTCGCGAATAATAAGCAGTAATTAAAATTATAACAACAGAGTCACGATCATGCGAAAATTAAGAGACGCAAATAAATATTAAAGTGTGTTCACGCGAAAATTAGATGATGCGAAAATTACCCAATCTACAGTATGTATAGTGTGAAAAGGATTCGAGAACAAGAAGGAGGTCTGAAATAAATTTGTACCTAAAGTCTTGCTTGAAATACATTGAGTCGCAATACTTTACTAAGTGATTTTCTTGTCATTACATTTCTTTATTACAGGCTAGTATTGCTAAGAGAAGTACCAATACTACAAAGTAAAGAAGAACGACTTGAATATGAAGACAAGTTTAAAGGAAAATATGACATCATTTACGGCTACCAGAAAGCAATTGGAACACATGGTATTGACATTATAAATCATAATCCATCAAATGTTTGTTTTTTGATCACATGGTATTGACATTATAAATCATAATCCATCAAATGTTTGTTTTTTGATCACATGGTATTGACATTATAAATCATAATCCATCAAATGTTTGTTTTTTGATTGGATGTTGGATGTTTTCATTTTAAAGATCTCAAAGTGATTTCAATAAAACCTTACTTCCTAGTAAAGTAAAATCTCAAATCACTGCCATGATTTGGTCTGTCAGATTTGAAACATTTGGAAATCTAGATGGTGGTCAATCTATTTAATAGAATTTAACAAAATCAGCTCCATCCAAACACAACTGAGAGCAAGATAATGTCAGTCCAAGTCTTGGAGTATGGTAGAAGAATCACGTCGGCACAGTGACCAGTGGCAGAATTAAGTACATGTTTACTAATCCTAGCAGGGGTTTTACTAATATGAAATTTTAGGAAAGTGAATAATCCAAACACAAGAGCAGAAATTTGAAATTTTGAACATCATTTTCTCATGTACAAGGCATAACTTGAACTCATTATTTTTTTCAAACAATATTCTTTTGTCATCTTTTGAAATGAAAAAATACACTACAACTTTGTTTTAAAAAATTGTAGTCAAATGTATTTCAAGATGGTAGTCACTGTATATATTGGTAGAATGGTTTTAAAGTGTGAATGCATCATTGTATTTTACAGAACACAGGATATTTATGGAGATTGCTTACGCCTACCATGACAAATTTAAGTTTGCCGTTACCACAGTAAAACAATCTACAGATGGTTTAGTGTAAGTATCTCTCATATTTTTTAAAGTTTTATGCACTTGTTTATTGAGTTCTCATCATTTGATAGTTTTAATTCTGGAAGATTGTGTTTAGGAGGTTATACATGTACCCTGTCAAAAATTTATGTTCCCTGAGCCACAAACATTATAATGTCTATTTGTCATTCTGATATTGTTTTGCTTTTTTCAGAGATAGTAAGACCATAAAAGATTACGGTGTTTGGGTGATACACTGCAAGGATGCTAAATCACGAGCTGACACCTGCCATGATATTAAGTATGAGGGAACTATGGATCTAGCTACACTAGCTGCATATGTACGAGCCCTAACATTGCCCCCAATTGTAAGTCTTAGTTTAAGCTGCATATTTACAAGCCATAACGCTGCCCCAAATAGTAAGTTTTGAGTTTTAAATGAAATAAAGAGTTGAGTAGTGGTGTTTAACATCACAGTCAAGAATATTTCACTTATATTGAGACGTCACCAGCTATAGTCAAAGTGCAGAAAATTTGTCTGTGCATTGCACTGATGGCATTATAGGGTTCTTTTTTGTGGCATGCCTACCATGACATGGGAACTCGTTTATTTAAAATTCTCATCTGACAGAACCATGACTTTCATTTCATAATGCCCAGTGCTTGAATAAAGAACAGTCACTACCCACTTTCAAGTCTTGGATCAGACATAAATGAAATAAAGAATTTCTTTATTTCATCGAAAATTTCCTTAAATGAGTAAAAAGAAAAAGAAATTTTCAGTAGCATAATGTGAACCTGGCAATAGCCAGAACATCCAAAAACACACGACAATGACACCAAGACAAATGATTTCTAAATTTGCAATCATCCAATAGCATAAAAATAATAACTTTCAAAAAAAAGATTTCATTATTCTTCTGCACCTTGTTTCTTTTTTTATGTTTTTGGTCATATTACAGTAAAACTTCATTTTAATGCCCCTTAATAACTTTCCATCTCCCCTATTACTACACTAATTTGAAGTTCTAAAATCCATTTCCTCTATGCTTTTCTCAATAAGCCTCTCTGGATTTATTGCCAAACCCCTTTATAATGCCAAAATTTGACTTACCGTAACAAATGGTGGCGATAAATCAAGGTTTTCCTGTACATGCAAAAATTATCCTACTAAAATTTAAATTTTGATTTCAGTTCCATTTACCAGAAGATGGTGAAGTGATTCCATACTTCAGTGACGGAGGGATCCATGTTGTGTATTTCTTTTATACCAAAGATAACAAAGAAGATGTGATGAGTAAAGCTAAAATTATCACAGAATCATTTAGAGGGGTAGCTGGTGTGGTCACTGTAGACAGGTAATATTAGTGATGGGAATCATTTAAAGGGGTAGCTGGTGTGGTGACTGTAGACGGGTAATATTAGTGATGGGAATCATTTAGAGGGGTAGTCCGACTAATCAGCCCACTAAACCCCCATTTTAATTTTTTTTTTTTTTTTTTTTTTTTTTTTTTACTTTTTGGGGGTTTGTGGTCTGACAGCTTCCATTATTGAATTCTTGAAATTTCTGGCAAAAACGTCAGAAACGAAACATGCATCGATAACTTCCCGTATTTTCTTACCTCGCTCTTGCTGACAACATGGAACGCTTCCCAAAACATTATTCTACCGATCCATGCTTTACTTTTAATTAAAATCCATCGATATCGATAGAAATACGAGGTTTTCTGATGTCTCTTCAGCTCTCTGTCACTTTCGCATCGTGAAGACATAACTAAACTGCATTGACCAATCAGATCGCGCGTTGCATTTGGATGGTGAAACTGGCAGTTCTATCTTTAGAAAGCACATGGTGGTGTTTATTTACATTAACGATTCGTATTATTTATGGTGTTTTCAAGCGTATAGCATAATATTTTACTTATTTCATTTTTATCAGTATCATGTGAAGACATGTGTACTAAATGCAGTGAAGATTTCCCATGTTTTTTCGCGCTTATATCTAAATTTAGGGTAGCTGGTGTTGTCATTGAAGACAGTTAATGTTAGTGATGGGATTCATTTATAGGGGTAGCTGGTGTGGTCACTGTAGACAGGTAATATTAATGATGGGAATCATTTAAAGGGGTAGACAGTTAATATTAGTGATGGGATTCATTTAGAGGGGTAGCTGGTGTGGTCAATGTAGACAGGTAATATTAGTGATGGGAATCATTTAGAGGGGTAGACAGGTAATATTAGTGATGGGAATCATTTATAGGGGTAGCTGGTGTGGTCACTGTAGACAGGTAATATTAATGATGGGAATCATTTAAAGGGGTAGCTGGTGTGGTCACTGTAGACAGGTAATATTAATGATGGGAATCATTTAAAGGGGTAGCTGGTGTGGTCACTGTAGACAGGTCATATTAGTGATGGGAATCAGTTGGTTTTCATAATTAATGATCAGAAGTACTCTATTAACTAATAATTGAAAATAATTGATTGTATAACAAATACTGTATAAGAAGAAACATTTGCGAGGAAGAAATGTTCACAATTTTCATGGCGACACTTGTACCGAGAATATATCTTCTCAGATGAAATTATTTATTTCCCTTGGTTCACTTTCCCTACAGTCGGAACCGCAAAAGTTTTCTACCACTTATAATTGACGGATCGCCGGCCACTCACAATGTTCCAACAAAGGACCGACATGCTTGAATTACGCACAAAAAGAATGAAAACTCGGCCTGATATGGGCAATTTAATGATGTCATTGACACTAGTACGTCATTAGTTGCTGTGACGCTGTTTTGGTACCGTGATGGCTGCCAGCGTAGGAACATAAAAGCCATGACTGGCGATACGTCAATTCTTCTTATACAATACATAGAAAATGAACATTTGTTCATTGTTAAGTGCCGGAATATATAATGGAAAATCAGATGTTGGAGAAAGCAATGTTTTGAACTTGCACTTTCCATCTCATTGATCTAATATGAATTTTGTACCATGTATACATACTTTGTACAATACTTAAACTAAAGTCTTAGATCCAGAGAAAAGATATAATCCTCCACTGAGAAAAGTGATAT
Source organism: Anadara kagoshimensis (assembly GCA_021292105.1). Taxonomy (NCBI): domain Eukaryota; kingdom Metazoa; phylum Mollusca; class Bivalvia; order Arcoida; family Arcidae; genus Anadara; species Anadara kagoshimensis. The sequence continues at coordinate 43,480,195 of CM037858.1, forward strand.
GGCCATAACTTTTTGTTACTTCTTGTTCTCTGCTCGTAGTTCGATCCTGCCAGAAAGAGAACCAACCAATCATTGGCTCCAAAATTTGACTGAACAATTAATGTCACTGAATCAATGTTTCTTGTATATTACTTACTTACTTATCCTCTTCATCCCCACTGGGATATAAGGCATTAACAAGCGTCCTCCATTTGTTTCTGTTCTTTGCCATATGTTGAGCTTGCCCCCAGGTGTATCCCAGCTCCTGTAGTTCTACTTGGATGGTTCTCCTCCAGGTGGTACTAGGTCTACCAGGCTTTCTTTTCCCAGGTGGTGTCCAGTTCAATGCAGTTTTTGGTATTCTCTCATTGGGCATTCTTTTTCCAGGTGTTGTCCAGTTCAATGCTGTTTTTGGTATTCTCTCATTCGGATTCTCATCACATGACCGAACCATTTTGTATATACATGTAATTTATTATTTGTATTGATATTTACAGTGATGCTGGAATTATTCCTGTAGAAGGTTTTAATGGAGTAACCCCCACTGTAGCGGTGTCTCTCAGAAATATGTGGGTGTGTATCAATCTTTTTAACAAGATTATTTAAATTGCGTACCTACGTCTGTGTCTAGAGGTTCCATGAAAAAACTTAGCTAGACAAATTTATATTTCAATCTGCTATCGTAACCATGGATACAATAGTGAGCTGATTTTAGTGATTTTCACAAGTACTCAACTCATTAAATCCACTACCAAATTAAATATGAATCATAGTGCACACAGTGATCCATGATCCAATTCTTATCTGTTGAGTTGAGTTAGTAATGGTGTTTAACGGCCCAGTCAAGAATATTTCACTTATATTGAGATTTCACCAGCTGATAGTCGAAGGTGCAAAAGTTTTACCTGTGCGTTGGGCTGATGGCATTATACAGCAGGGTTCATTATCATGCCAAACTTACCGTGATATATGTGACCTTGTTTATTTTAATTTCCCATCTGAAAAAACCATGACAAGTTCCCATCTGAAAAAACTGTGACTTTCATTTCATAATGCTGGGTATTTATTTTAATTTCCCATTTGAAAAAAACATGACAAGTTCCCATCTGAAAAAACTGTGCCTTTCATTTCATAATGCTGGGTACTTGGCGAAAAAAGTCACTACCCACTTTCAAGTCTTTGGTCAGACCCGGTTGAGGCTGAAACCCTCAACCTCCCACTTACAGAGCAAGCATTCTACCAACCGAACTACCACAGTGGTGAATTTTCCCAAATTATAATTTGCGCTAAAATTTGTACACACTAATATCAAATCATTTATTGAAAATGTTAACCTCTTTAATTGGTTGTATACCAGTAATTAATTTTTCTTAGTAATGAAAATCTTACAATGAAAAATATTGTTTAAAAATGATCAAATCTGCTGTATAATTTCTGTTATTTAACAATATTTTTTATCACAGAATTATCCTGTGTTTATGCAAAAGGAATTTAGCAACTTGAATGTGTATGCATTTGTATATGAAAAACTTAAAGCTAACTCACCAGAACCCGCTGCCACCACCACAGAGAAGGCTGGGGAGGAAATGACAGGTGGAGAGGTATCAAGTCAACATGAGGACACAGAGGTACAATCAGAGGCTGAATCCGAGGGACCACCTCCTCAACCTGATGCTGAGGAAGGTATAACATCTTTTTTTTGTGATTTAAGGAGTTTTGTACAGATTTATTCATCTGAAAAAAACCACATTATAATAAAATAAATGATATCAGTATTCAAACTTTAAGAATTTATGATTAATTTATTACAGTAACTATGGTAACAATAGTTTAAATAGGATTTACTTGTAGATATTTGGGACATGTTAAACACTTTGAATTGTTGATTAATTGATTTTTTAGTAATGCAGACTTCACAATAAAAATAAAGAAAGATGAGGGCAAATTTAACATGGTAGAATACAACTGCTGTCTGCTAATAATAAATTACAAAAACACAAAAAAATTTATTTGCTTGTAAACTACATCATACTTTAAAATTTTGCATCTTCCAGTTAGTGTTTGACGTGTCATTAAGTTTATCAATGTTCTCTGTATTATTTACCCGTATTTGTAGTTGAACAACAGGATGACCAGGTATCAGAAGCAGTACACAGAGCTCGTTTTAAGTCCCAGATGGACCTAGATCTAGTACCTACACTGACTGATAAAACCTTCCCAAAATCAGTACAAGTCAAAGATCTACTGTTTGTACTGTTTTACTTGCCGTGTAAGTATTTAATTAGAGTTGAGTAATGGAGTTTTACTCCTCGGTCAAGATTCTTTCACTTATGTTGAGGCAGTTAGTTCAGGAATAGTGTAGCAAACCAGATTGCCTGGAGAAAAATCCAACCTTTAGTAAGCTAACTGACAAACTTTCTTACACCAGGAGTGGAATTTGAACTAAGGAGGTGAATATTGCCCTGATCCATAATTGCATATTTTAGACCACTTGGCTGCTAAGGCCCCAAAGTATTTATAGGATTTTTTTGTTTGTCTTATTTTAATTTTGAAGAATGTGTTTTTAATATTAATCAGTTGTGTTCAGAGAGCTTTGATATTTCCATCAATTGTGCCAAAATAAAACTGTCACTAATTTTTCTGGGTTTACATTATAAGTCATTCACACATTACACAGTGCGCACAGTGTCCATTGTGGTTATTTCACAATGTCCTGTGTCAATGACCATCTGATTTAATGCTAAAGTTTTTTTTACTTGAACAGTTGATGATAAAAGTATGGCCTTCCTCAGAGCCTATGGTGATGCATCAAGGAAGCTAGAAAATGTCACTGACCAGTCACTGGCCCGAGTAAACTGTCATGATTGGACAGATGTTTGTGGTCATGAGAAGGTCATTACATACCCAGTGGTCAAGGTGTATCAACAAGGCAAATTGTTAATGAATTATAGTGGTTTATTGGACACTGATGATGTGGTCAAGACCTTTAAATTGTAAGTGTTTAGATTTAATTGTTAGTTGCATATTTTATTGTTTAATATTACAACAGCAGAGGCTCAAAATTATTTTTGTAATGGAAGGTCCAGGATCTTTTGTCATTTTTTGGCAGGTCTAACTTAAAGTTTTGAACATCCAATTTTAGACAATATCAAAAAAGTTCCATGCGTAATTATATGGGGAAAAAAGTATTTTCCAGGTAAAACTGCAGGTCCATCTGGCTTTTACAGTTTTTAAATATCAAGGGTCCCAAAGTAAAACCAAAAGGTCCTATACCTCGGACCTGGGAAATACTGAACCCCTTCAATATCAATTTTCATCTTTTCACGATAAAATTGGGTTATGTTTTGTAATGGAAGTTCCCAGGATCTTTTGCCTTTATTTTTAGCATGTCCCACATAAATATTTGAAAGTCCAATATAAACATTTGAAGGTTTATGTGCAATTATGTTATTATGTAGAAAATGTAGTATTATCCTTGTCAAAATGGCAGGTCCATCTGGCTTTTACAGTTTTTAAAATATCAAGGGTCCCAATGTAAAATCAAAAGGTCCTTAACCTCAGACCTTGGAAATTATGAACCCCTGCAACAAAGTTTTCATCTTTTTACAATAAAATTGTTTTTTTTAACTTCTGTAACCTCTGAAGATTTGCTGTGTAAATTATGCAATGTACAAAATTACGTTCAATTCTTTCATTTTTCTATAACAAAAAGAGAATTTCATTTCATTTCTATACAAGTTGACAAAGATCAAAATATAATGGTGTTCAGTTCTTATTTTCATGAAAAAAATATCATTTTGTGGAGTTGTGAAATCATGGTTTGTGGTTTTTGTTTAATGTAAATTTATAATGTATGCCACTTTGTTGACATGTAACTTTGTGGGTCAGGGTATCAACAGAAACAAGGAAACTTAGTTGTTTGTTCCTGATCCATCAAATATATTTCAGAGTCACCACTTTTTTATTTCCTTATTACAGATTAAAACATGATGGACAGTCAAACTTAAACAATGTAAAAGATATTGAGAACTTTATCGCTGGTATGTTTCCTGATGGTGAAGAAGTTCCAGGTGGCGCTACTGCTCTAGCATTATTTGATAAAGATCATAAAAAAGGTGTGTATTAATTTGAATATACACTTTAACAAATGCTTCTTTAGTGCTGGGAATCCTTGGTGGCAGAGTGATCTAAAGTCTGCACTTATAGGTCACAGTGCCTCTGAGCTCTTAGATTTGAAATCAACTCATGACAGATTATAGTTATATCCCCAAACAATTGGGTAGACTAGTGAGCTACCTTTTATACAATTTTTTCAGAAGGCTACCTAAATTTATTCACACACACACACACACACACACACACACACACACACACACACACACACACATTTTCATGATTAGTTATTATTGTTTAACTCTATTCCTATGTCTTTTTACAGAAATGTCAGTTTTCAAGGAAGTTGCCACGGAGTTGAAGAGTAAATTTGGATATGGTATAAATATGAATGGCAACGGAAAGGACATGTAAGTAATTGACCATATTCCACTAGTAGTTTTCCCTTGAATTAGAAGTGCTTCTATATAGTTATTTCTGCACCTATATTTTTGACAATCAGATTAAATACAACAACTTTATATTTGTTATTTGATGGTTAAATTGTTCTCAAGTACGTCTTTCGTGAACAAGTAATAGTCTGTTAAGATCTTTACCATCAGAATGACAAACAAAAAATTTGAATACTGTGATCTGATTGGTTAAAAATAAAAGTGGAAAAATATTGGTAAATGGAAGAGCCTTGTGGTCAAGGGAAAACTACCAGTCAGCCATTGTGTTCCCAAATGCACTTGTAAAATGAAACTTTTAGTGAAATATCATGTACCTGACGTACTGAAAATGTACCAAGGGAAGTAGGAAAATTTCGCTGCGTAGATATAATCGCATTACATGTGTCACAGTGAAAATTGTGAATACTTTCACCTCACTAATGTTTCTTATACAGTATGTAACTATTTGTTCTTTTTCAAAATATCTATATAATTTTTTTCAGAGCCAAAATGAAATTCAATACACAATTGCCAGCCATAATTGTGTTGAAAAAATCAGATACCTTAGAACCATTCACAGTATATGGTGGATCATTCAAGAAAAGTGAGATTTTGAGATTTATTTCAGAATCCACAGTGCCTAAAATGGTAAGTTTTTGTATTCCTTCTGTCAAGCCCTCCCCCTTCCCGGTATCAAATAATTTAGTTGATATTTATATACCATTATTTCAAATAAAGAAAGTTGTTGTTTAACAATACACATGTATGTAGTAGTTTTTACGTGCCACTTTCTAGAAATGGGACATATTATGGTAAGGCATTTGTTAGTCCATATGTCTGTACATCTGTCCATATGTTTGTATGTCTGTCTGTCTATAATACAATGTAGTTTGTCCTGCCTACTCCTCTGACACTGTTGAAGACATTTTTACTAACTAGGATAACGCTATTGCATGCCCCTAATGGAAACTGTTCTACAAACTTAAATTTCTCATCTAATTTATAACAGATTCAATGGTTATAAATAAAAGATGAAACCGTTTATGTAGTGAAAAGAAAACCTTAAATAATTTTAAAGTTAACTTTGCTCATTATGTTTAAATCATTTCTAGTATGGGCATGCTCAGTCAGTTTGAATCACTTCTAGCCTGGCCATGCTCAGTCAGTTTGAATCACTTCTAGCCTGGCCATGCTCAGTTAGTTTGAATCACTTCTAGCCTGGCCATGCTCAGTCAGTTTGAATCACTTCTAGCCTGGCCATGCTCAGTCAGTTTGAATCACTTCTAGCCTGGCCATGCATAGTCAGTTTGAATCACTTCTAGCCTGGCCATGCATAGTCAGTTTGAATCACTTCTAGCCTGGCCATGCATAGTCAGTTTGAATCACTTCTAGCCTGGCCATGCTCAGTCAGTTTGAATCACTTCTAGCCTGGCCATGCTAGTCAGTTTGAATCACTTCTAGCCTGGCCATGCTCAGTCAGTTTGAATCACTTCTAGCCTGGCCATGCTAGTCAGTTTGAATCACTTCTAGCCTGGCCATGCTCAGTCAGTTTGAATCACTTCTAGCCTGGCCATGCATAGTCAGTTTGAATCACTTCTAGCCTGGCCATGCTCAGTCAGTTTGAATCACTTCTAGCCTGGCCATGCTCAGTCAGTTTGAATCACTTCTAGCCTGGCCATGCTCAGTCAGTTTGAATCACTTCTAGCCTGGCCATGCTCAGTTAGTTTGAATCACTTCTAGCCTGGCCATGCTCAGTCAGTTTGAATCACTTCTAGTCTGGCCATTTTCAGTCTGTCCATTAAATATCTAGACAGTGGTAACTAGCATATCAATAAATGTTTATTTTATCTTTCAGCCTGAGCTGACTGTGCAGCTATTTCCAGCTCTCTACTCTCAGAAGAAACCATTTGTTATTGCCTTTCTGGATGAACATGAAAAGTCTGTTAGAGTTAAAACTGAGTTAGAAAAGGTTGTCAGAACTAATAGATATAAAGGATTGAATTTCTGCTGGCTATCAATGTAAGTATACAATTACATAGAACTTTATAAAATGATGCAAGATGCTAACAAATATATTGTCGACTCAAGGATATTGCAAACCTAGAATAATCAAGGTCCTCAAAAAGTTTTATAACTTTCGTCTCAATACTGTTAAGTATGATGCCTCTGTATCCCAAAATATCCAGGATATATTTGATGTTACATAGTCCCATGTTCCTTTCATTATCAGTTATTATTTAACCTGTGTTAAGTGTAGATATTCAAAATTTAACCAATTAGTGATTTTTGGACCATTTTGCTATTGCTAATTATAAAAAAAATTGAATGGTGATTTGCACTAAACAACTTGTCATAATGAAATCAATCAGCTTCCAACACTTTAGCTTTATGATTACAATGCAGAGATGAACACTTTGTTGTCTGTAGTTCATTTAAATATACTTATACTTTTACATATATAGGGCAATGAGTTTGGGCAGAAAGGTTTTGGATGTTTATAATAAAACAGCAGAAATCCCAGCTATATCTTATGTTAGTCTGATGGAGGTAAGACCCATATAGTTATCTCCCTTTGATCATAGGTTTTGCATATTTATAATAAAACAGCAGAAATTCCAGCTTTATCTTTATCCCTTTGATCATAGGGTTTCACAGCTCCACATACAGATATATTGATGATGTTCTGTCTCTTAACAATCCTAAATTTGGAGACTAGGTGAATGTCATCAATCCTAGTGAGCTTGAAATAAAAATCCGACTGATGCCTCAAGTTCTGCTTAATATTTAGATTTATACCTGAATTATGACGCCCAAGAAAGGCTACATTTGAAACTTTATCACAAGCATGATGACTTCAATTCTATTATCAACTTCCCTTTCTATGCATCAATATACCTGCTTCTCTTGCTTATGGTGTATTTGTTTCCCAATTAATATGCTATGGTAGAGCTTTTTCCCACTACAGGGACTTTGTACAATGAAGCAGGCTGCTTGTGAATAAATTGTTGGCTCAGGGATATTGCTAGCCTAGGCTTATCAAGATCCTCAAAAAGTTTTATGGCTGTCATCACAATATTGTTGAGAAGTTTGATGTCTCTGTGTCCAGGATTGCCCTGGATACATTTGATGTCCCATAGTTCTATGTTTACTTTCACACAATTTTGATTACAGGTACAGCGTTTGTAGCTAGCTAAACAGAAGGTGCTTACCCTTCCGGAGCACCTGGCCTCACTTCCCTGGTGGAAGTTCACATGTCTAACTTGACTTGTCAGTTCCAAAGTTTTTACTTTGCTTCTGGATTGTGATTCAAACATGGATGAGATTGTTTGTTTTGATTATAAAGGTTTTGCATACATGTAATAAAAATCAGAAGCCTGTTCAACAGTGTGTATGTACGCTTTGGCTTTGGTGAACATGCCATTCAACAGTGATTGTTAACGCAAGCACTGGCAGTAAATAGCAGCCTCTGTTGAAAAAGTTGTTTACCTTAGATTCAAAATGGTGTCCTAAAGACATAATTTGAAGAGATGATTTTCATAAATTATGAAACCAGCTGTTTGTCACATGCATTTCTTTTTATGAGATATTAGTTTATTATATGTATATTGTATGAATGATAAAATCAATTAAAAATTCTGTGCAGATTACAGGTACAAGTTATTTATTTGGTGATCTCCATTAGTGTTGAACTAACTGTAAAAATTTTACTCAATATATTGTAATTTTTTTCTTGCAGAGTACTGTGTATAACTATGGTGATGTGATATTTACGGAGCAGAACATTAACCAATGGTTACGCCAGGTACAACAAGGAACAATTAAAGCATCTAGTAAGTTACTTGTTTCACCTGTTTATATTACCTGTAACACCTGTCTATTAAGGTATTTAGGTATTTTTCCATTCCTGCGACCCAAAATTGTCATCTTTGAAATCCTTTCAGAAAGTAACCTATTTTAGCTAATTTGTGAAAAATACTTTTAAAAGACTATATTTTTTTTACAAAATATGGAAATTTTGCAAATAATTTTAAATTTGTGGAAAGCTATAAGGTCACAGTGTCTTTAAGGATTAATCATCATGTGTGGTATCATTTTAGCAAGATATTTCATTTCAAATTGTAAAACCCTGCCAACTGATAAATGTAATGGTTCCAGTTACCCATTAAGGAGGCCTCATGTACTATTAGTTACTGTAAACCTATTAGATTTAACAGTACTTATTTTAGTGGTTTTTTGAGAATACAGTATCACTAATGTAAATCAACTGCCAAATTAAATATAATCATAGTGCACAGGTGAGCCACAAAATTTATGCTCATTCAAGCTTCACATGAATTTACCAAATTACAAGATGTGCAGTACAGTACTTCACTTCAATGAAATCAGGTTTAGCCTAATGAACCTGTACCTTATATGCTTGCCTTAAACCCACATTTTTAGCCAAAAAAATAAAAAATTGAGAAGGGGGTATGAAATTGTAAAATTGAGAAGGGGGTATGAAATTGTTATAAGAAAAATTCATCTTGGTCACCTCTCAGGATTGACTGTATACGGTAAACCAGCTGTATGTATGCTAAACATAGGTTACAAATTGTCATCAGAAATAAAGGCATATAGGCTTCAGACATTCTAATTATTAACACTATTTGTTTTTCTTATAGCACTTTTACAGAAAGGCGAGTGGAAACCATTGAAAGAAGGCTTTAATTTTCTTAGTATGATAGACTATGAAGCCAAACAGAAAATGAAGAAAGATAAAATGCCTGAAATTGACCTTGAAGAACAGGCAGCTGAGGAACATGGAGTTGGTTAGTATATTTCTGATCATAAGTGTTGGTAAAAGATTGGAGTGGTGTAATGGAGTTTTATGCTCCAATCAACACTCTTTCAGTTATATCAAGGTTCAGGCATAGTGGATGAAACTGGGATACCAGGAGAAAGCTACTGACCTTAAGCAAACTGATATACTGTAAACGTATTTAATTTCGCACATATTTATTTTCGCGATATAAGAAATTTAGACATGTCTGTGTAGTTAAATTTTCACGATTTTTAAAATATGCACTATAACACAGTAAGCATACTAAAATTTTTGCTCCGTAGTAATTTTCGCGCAAAACAAAGGACTGCGAAATAAGCGAATATTAGTACATCACGAAAATAAATATGTTTACAATACTTTCTTGCACGAGGATTTTACCTGATTGGGATTTAAACTTAGGTAGTCAGAGGTGTTGTGTTCTGTAAGCTCAAGCAACTGGGCCACTGTAGACCCACTAAATATCAGGAAAGGAGGGAATTGAAGATTTGGTTTTAAGAAGCTTTGTGATTCTACCGATTGATTATCTCATTTAATTCTTTGGTTTTTTTTTAACCTTTTGCTCTCCTAATGTTGTTGTATATATAGGACACTATTTTTAATACATGTATTATGACCCTGTCACATTGTGTAGCCAGCTATATAACACTAGGCTTTTGATACTTAGAGATTGTTAACGAACATTAGTGAAACTGCTACTTGATAAAGGTCACAACTTGTATCTGACAGGATTGAAACCCACAATCCTTGGATTTTGAAATCTAATGCTATAGCACTTAGCCATATGTTTCTACAATTTATTTTTGTTTCAAGTTGATAAATCGTTTAATATCAGATAGGAATGTGGTATCCAAATTATTTTTTGTCCCTGTTGTCAGCTGTCAACACTATTGTTATATACATATAGAGTAATATTTAATTTCTGTATTTAGGTTTTGATGTTGATGGAAATGAAATAGCATTTGAAGATGAAAGCATACCTGAAGATTTATCTGGACAAGATGTTGAGGTTAGTTATTAAACTGATTAAAACAGAAATAGGCACTGTCTGTTTACCTTATTTTAGAGGCCAACAAAATGTAAATTTGTACATATGTAAACATGTAATGAGATTTTCATTGGGGCCAGTCAAAAATACATAAAATTGTATTAAATGCTAAAAATTAAATTTATCATTATATTATATCTCTTATAATTATATAACAAATCATCCTTGGTAGAGTGCTGGGTCTGTATTTGGGATGTCACTGTTAGAACATGGCCCAGTCTGACAAAGACTTGAAAATAGATAGTGACTTTTTTCTCTAAGCACTCAGCATTTAGAAATGAAAGTCACAAGGTCATTTGTAAGAGACCTTAAAAACTGATGTTCTCCGGCATAGTAAAAACCCTACCATTGCCAATTTCCCTTGAGCACACTGTAATGTCGAAATTTCTGCCACTTTGCTCATAGGTGGTGACATTTCAATATACATGAAATATTCTTGACTTGGATGTTAAACTCCATTCATTCATCAATAAGTGTAACTTTATTGATTTAGTGATACCACATGATTATATAATATCAGAGCAGATACATTTACTAAAAGCTGAAATAAAATTTCTTACAACTTCTCTTTTAGCTGGTGATATCTTGATATAAGTGGTATAACCTGGACTTGGCCATAAATCCACTTTTTCACTTACTGGTACTCTTTCATCACACCTGTTTTACTTATGTTTGCACTTTGTTTTATTAGACAAGAGAGGAACTTCTGCAATTAAGGCAGTCCAGACTTTCACATCAACACGAAAAGAGTAAAAAGTTACAAGCTCAACATAAGGCAGAAGAAACAACAACTATGAACAAGGAACACAAACAACATGAACATGTGGAACTATAATGGAAAACAGTCACTGGATAAAACCTGATAACATGCAGTCAAATTTTAGTTATTAGAACTTTGATTTTCTGAATACCTTAGGGTTTTTTAAGTTCTCAGCAGATCCTGCACTATAATCCTTATTAAAAGACTTCTTTGATTCAAATTTCATTATTTGAAATTAAAGACTATTCAACTTCAAATAATCAAAGTTTGACTGTATTATAAAATTTGGAGTCTTATAAAAAAATGTTTGGTTAAAAAAGCTAAGAAATATGATTTTGATTTTTTCTGGCATATTTGATATGAGTTTCTTTGAAACATGTAAAATGCTATAATGTATTTATTGAGGTTACATTCCACTTCAGATGCCCTCTGATACAGATTGTCAAAATACTGCAAGATTATAAAAAAATGTTTTGCGTGGAAATTCAATAGCTTTAAGTTTTCATGTGATATACTGATGAAATCCACTTATTCACCATTTTTGGCCATTATGATTTATTTTGCTTGTACATACATGTACTACAGACTAGCTTTTATATACATATACTAAGTACAGGCTCACATTCTACATGAGCATCAGTCTTAATGCTAACAATGATGTCAAGAGAGCATCAATCTTAATGCTGACAATGATGTCAAGAGCCTTGGTCCTCAACATCATCATTATACTCTACTCAAGCATGGGCTTATAATGCTAGCATTATTCTACATGAGCATCAGTCTTAATGCTAGCAATGATGTCAAGACCCATGGCCTCAACATCATCATCATACTCTACTCAAGCATGGGCTTATAATGCTAGCATTATTCTACATGAGCATCAGTCTTAATGCTAGCAATGATGTCAAGACCCATGGCCTCAACATCATCATCATACTCTACTCAAGCATTGGTTTATAATGCTAGCATTATTCTACATGAGCATCAGTCTTAATGCTAGCAATGATGTCAAGAGCCATGGCCTCAACATCATCATCATACTCTACTCAAGCATTGGTTTATAATGCTAGCATTATTCTACATGAGCATCAGTCTTAATGCTAGCAATGATGTCAAGAGCCTTGGCCTCAACATCATAATCATACTCTACTCAAGCATTGGCTTATAATGCTAGCATTATTCTACATGAGCATCAGTCTTAATGCTAGCAGTGATGTCAAGAGCCTCGGCCTCAACATCATCATCATACTCTACTCAAGCATTGGCTTATAATGCTAGCATTATTCTACATGAGCATCAGTCTTAATGCTAGCAATGATGTCAAGAGCCATGGCCTCAACATCATCATCATGCTCTACTCAAGCATTGGCTTATAATGCTAGCATTATTCTACATGAGCATCAGTCTTAATGCTAGCAATGATGTCAAGAGCCATGGCCTCAACATCATCATGCTCTACTCAAGCATTGGCTTATAATGCTAGCATTATTCTACATGAGCATCAGTCTTAATGCTAGCAATGATGTCAAGAGCCTTGGCCTCAACAACATCATACTCTACTCAAGCATTGGCTTATAATGCTAGCATTATTCTACATGAGCATTAGTCTTAATGCTAGCAATGATGTCAAGAGCCTTGGCCTCAACATCATCATTACTCTACTCAAGCATTGGTTATAATGCTAGCATTATTCTACATGAGCATCAGTCTTAATGCTAGCAATGATGTCAAGAGCCTGGCCTCAACATCATCATCATACTCTACTCAAGCATTGGTTTATAATGCTAGCATTATTCTACATGAGCATCAGTCTTAATGCTAGCAATGATGTCAAGAGCCTGGCCTCATCAACATCATTATACTCTACTCAAGCATTGGCTTATAAGCTAGCATCAACACAATATATTCCCAAGTTGTTAGCAAATGGCCATAATGGCCATAAAAATTAGCATCTGTATCAGATGTCAAAATTATTTGCCTAAAGTCTAACATAGGATTAGTTTCCATACAGAATACTCTGTTCTTCTGAAAGTTGTTGTTACAACACTCTTTTGTGGTTTTCTTTTGGGCACTCTGGTTTCCTCTACCATCCCTGAAGTAACTGCCTCAATATAGGCGAAAAAACCTTGACTGGGTCATAAAACACCATATCTCCACTCCACTCCACTCCACTCCACTCCACTTTTGTTACAACATCACAGAACATAATGATAAATCATTGTTATATTTTATGCATTTTCTCTAAGACAGATCTGATAATCAAAAGAAATAAACAATTGTCAGATGATTTCCTTAAATACAATGTATTTGAATAACTGATTTTATCATTATGTTTTAATTATGAAAATTTTATAATAATATATTCATTTATTACATATGTGAATTGTCAAGCAAAAACTAAACTAATGTTAAAACGGGATGATCACTGATGATAAATGCACATTTGTTTGATTCCAATGGTGTGCAAATTCTGAAAAATAAGGTAGAAAAAATCCAGCGATTCCACAAAATAGCATGCAATCGTGATGTCATACATACACCTGTGACACCGGTCCTGTGTACATTATAACACCTGTAGTTGTTTAGTCAACCAATTTATTTTAGGAACACCATTCTTTTTACAATATCATTTCTCAAAACATCGCTAATACAAATAAGTACTAGTATTGGTTTTCGCTTGATGTGTCACATATTAATTAAACTTATATAGTTATCAATATCAAATTTATTTTAAGTTTGTTGTTTTTATGAAGTTTATATGTTGTATTGAGTTGTTATGTTTCATTTGCACCAAAATATTTTTGTCCTTGCACCTGGACCATTTATTTCATTTGTATCGGTGTTGAAGTTTTAGGTACTTTAGTTTTAAATAGGCATTTGTAGTCAGCTCATCTAAAAATACATAATTATAGAAGTGAAACTTTCCATTATGTTTTCACTACCGTACACTTGCGTTACACTTTAAATTTTTAATGATTAGGAAGAAGAAAATTCACATTGTTTTCGAAAGATTGTCAAATCCTGAAAAATATGTACATTGACAACTTGTCAAATCCTAAAAAATATGTACAGTCCAACCAGCCTTATAAGCCACCTCTATAGAAGGGCCACCTGCTTATAAAGGCCAGTAGAATTGTATCCCAATTCTTCTTTATTCATATTATTTGAACCTATTATATAAAGGCCACCTGTCCATAGAGGCCACTTTCACTGGTTCCCTTGGGTGGCCTTTATAGACAGGTTTGACTGTACATTGACAACTTGTCAAATCCTGAAAAATATGACATTGACAACTTTTAAAAACTTCTATTTACTAATAATTCAATCAAAAATTGAAGTAATTAACTGTTATTGTTTATTACGGTGTTTACCATATATTTTAGACCTTATTTAACTTGTTGAAGTCTTAGACAGAAGTTATACATGTTTTGGATTGGTGCTAGCTAGTCTTAAATATTTCTATGTTTGTTTGAATAATTTATTTTTAGGGCAGCCAAATTAGCTTACTAAGTTTATGTGTGTAAGATTTTTATGTATTAAAAGAATTGTTGATTTATTAGATTATATTTACATTTGTGATGTTTTAATATATTAAACTTTGTTTAAGACCAGATGGCAGTTATAGGAGTATAAATGCCATTGTTAATGTGACGTCACTCATCTCTTCCTTGCAGCTGTACGTGTGACGTCATTGATTGGCTGTTCCAGCAATTGAAAATACATGTCGTGCATGTCAGTGTTTTAAAGTTTATTTAAGGACTAAAATACCAAAATAAGATTTTCAAAAAATGGGAAATGTAAATATAAGCATTGAACTGTCTAGAAATGGTATTTATAGTGCTATAACTGCCATTGCCATGTAAAGCAAACTAATCATAATGCACATTAAGTAAATCCAGTCCATGCTTACAGTGTGTTGCAATAAGATTTGTTTGACACATTTTATTATTTTTGTTCATTTGAAATCATCGATTAAGTAATATTAAGACATTGCCTCGAGTCTAAAAATGTTCAATTAATTTGGCAATAATTTAAATCCAAGGATTAGTATAGGCCATGCACCCTAAAGTATGTTGTTATTCTAAATGTGCTGTTTGTGACATCACAAAAGTGCTAATCACAAAGATTGATTGATTACATGTGACAACATACATACGGTACAATGTATGTATTCATACACACAGAATCATGTGATTAACAACATTTATAGTTATATGAATGCCATAAAAATATTATGTTCATATTTAACGTTTAATAAAATTAGAAGTATTTATTTTTGTGCAGAGATTTTTGTCTTACATCTGATCTCATTATTATCTTATATGTTTGATCATCAGCTTTGATGTTCCTTAACTTAAAGTGACATTTTAATGGTAAACTAAGTTTAACATTTTAAGCTCAGCATTATAAGTGATAAATCCAGTCCATTTGTACATCACCAGGACTTTACTGGATGTTGTCACACCTACTGATAAGTCAATAAATCTATAAAGATAATTAAATTTAACCATTTTATTTGAAATAGCAACAACTGGCCAAATATGATATATGTAAACATGGTAAAGCTACATAAAAATTTACCCAAATTATCTCCCCTTTGACCACTGACAGTCTTGGTTCTAACACTAGACTGAACAGTTGTAATAAGACTTATTTGTCTACATGTTTAATTGAGTACTTGTTAAATAAGATACACTTATGATGTATCCTTCTGTATATAAGTGAATTTTATGTGTATTTTTACAGTTCATATGAGATCCATTGTTTCCATCGTATCTGTGAAACCTGACCAAAATACATCTCTGTAGTCTGATCAGAGTTCTCTCCCTTTATGATAAAAAATATAAACTTGTGGATTCCGATAAAAATATTTTTAAAAATAACTTATAGGTTTCTAGGGACCAAAACATACATAGAAAAATAGAGATACATGTATATATGTATGTTATTGAATCACATTGTCATTGAATAACAAGAAGTTTGTGATTACCAGATAAAGAACAATTGCTGTGACAAGAAATAACAACAACATGATGCCAAAGCATGTCTTACAAATGTTATATTACATCTCATCATCAGAAATATTGTCATATCTGGGGAAATCTGAAAACTGTTGGCAGAATCTCTTTTTTGTTTTCTTGTTTTCTTGTTTTTGTTTTTGTAAATGTAAATTTTATTCAATGTTTATCAAGATTTTTTTGACACATTGATATGTTTTTATTGAAAAATATGTTGAAAATATAGTTGTTTTCTCTTTTTACAAAACATTTTATTTAGTGCTTTTATGATTTATTATGTCCCCCAAATGATGTGTTTACTCCATTTCTTCCGCCAACATATAGTCTACAACTTCTCTCGAAAACTATTTAACAGATCTTTATGAAACTTCACAGGAACAAGTTTTGGGTGTAGTAGATGTGCCATTGGCTAGTCATATTTTTATTGTGCACACAATCGTGAAAACATACTACATGCAGTGTAGATTTCCCAGTTGGGGTTTGTTTGGGGGACTCTTCAGAAACAGCCTTCCATATCATTTTATTTATACCTTGTTAATAATAAAATTGTTTCTATTTCCATTCCATGACAAAACATAAAGTTAAGTTCTTATAATGATTTATATAATCCTGTGTTTTTGAAGTATATGTGTATTTATTACTTGTGAATTGACTATGGGAATGGAAGAGATTGAAATCAAAGTCTGTACTCAAAAATTTAATGTTATTTGTTACTGTATGTCATAATAGTATTATATATATATATATATATATATATATATATATATATATATATATATATTTGGTTGTTTGGAATAAAACTTTGTGTCAAGGTATTCAAATGTGCTTTAATTGTTGTTAATTGGGAAGGGATGGGGTATTGTGTTTCCATGTTGTCCATTCTTGGTGTTTTTAATTTGACCATTGACCCAATTCAATGCTTAATTAGCAACACTATCCATGTAACTATGCAACACAGTTAAGTTAAATAGAAAAACCTGTACTGAAAAATAGTCAATGCAAGCAAGAACACCACATAAGTAAATGATGGAGTTGAGTTGAGTAATGGTGTTTAACGTCCCAGTCATGATTATTTCACTTATATCAAGACATCACCAGCTAAAGGTGAAGGTGCAGAAACTTTGCTTGTGCGTTGCGCTTATGGCATTATACAGCAGGATTCTTTATTGTATCAAGCCTACCGTGACACGAGACCTCGTTTGTTTTAAGTTCCTATCCCAAAGAACTGTGTCACTGGGTCTTTCTTTTGAAAGAAACCTTAAAAACTTATGTTCCATGTCACTCTAGGCATTGCATGCTAAAGAACCCTCCCAACACATTGACCTGAATACACTGCAAAGCTAAAAAAAAGTTTGCCACTTCACTGATAGTTGGTGATATCTCGATATAAGTGAAATATTCTTGACAAAATTCATTTAAAGGAATCTCTCCTCTCAAGTATTTAATAAAGTTTTGGCAAAGAACTAGGATGGCATGACTGGGTACAATTTAATCTCAAATGGTGCCAGTCCACAGTTCAACTGGGTCCCTGTTCTCTGACTGGACGTACTCTGTAGAAAATATTGATGAGTTGAATAACAAAGCATGTTTAAGAATTTATAACAATTTATTAAAATACAAAATGTAAAAAATATATATATCAAATACATGTATATTAAATAAATTAAGTAGTATTTACAACATAATGATCAACACATATCAATTCATACACAACATCACATATAGTTTACATAAATTGAGTATCCCGAGAAGAAACAAAGACTTTCAAACATTCACGCCTTGTCACGAATACCTAGATTGTCGATGCGACGTCAAACATTATTATAATAACAATAAACATTCACACTCGCTTGTACTCAAAATTTTCCATTATCACAACTTTGTTGGGATGATTAAGTTATGAACAATCGTGATATGTTGAGTGTTTCATGCAGTGGTTATTCAATGCAGAAACAACCGAGTTTTAAGCATTCACGCCTATGCACGAAGTTGTTTCGTCGGTTCAATATTTATAAAGAAAAGGTGTCTGTTATCACAAATAAGTCCAAGAACAACCAAAATGGGTTGAGTGGTCAATGCGTGAAGAAACCGACAGTTTCAAAAAGTCACACCTACACGAACTTGTTTTGTCTGTTTGACATTCATGATAAAAAATTATCACCATTCATTGAGATGATTGAGTTTATGAACAACCAAAATAGGTGCAATGTTTTATGCAGTGGTTATCCTGAGCGAAGCTGTATTTTAATCTAATTATGTCAACAAGGATGTTCGACAGACATCAATCAGCAATGTGTCGAATCTTCCACAATTCCATGACAGTACTTCAGTCGGTCAAGAAACACACACCGGATATTGCTACCTAAGAATCTCTTCTGGCATTTGTCCTCAGTAACATATACAGTATATTAGGATCACCATGACGACGGTGACTTTTTGTATTCTTTTACCAGTTTTGACATTGCATTGACCGATTCATATATTCCATCACCAGTTGTTGCACATGCTCCTTGAATATGCCATTTCCTGTCGCGTAACGTTGGCAATTGTAGAACGTCTGCTATTTCTGAAGTTTTCAGAGCACCTACAAAACAAATAAAAATTGTGTTATTTTCACGTAATCTATGTAACATAAACCTATGGAACTTTAAAATGATAAAAATTAAGAAGATTCCTTTTTTAGAGCAATCGTTATCTTCAGCAGTCCTTTGAGATTGTCAACTTTAAAGAACAATGTCTGCATCGTTGATCAAGGACCTAATGGAAATCAATAAAATGTGGTATAACTATTTACCCTGATGTTTAATAATGCAGCATTTATACATTAAAGATATGGTCAGAATTATTATATATATATTTTTTTTTTTTTTGTGTAAAACCTATTTTACACTCAACTTTCTCCAAATAATAATCTGATACTGGGTTAAAAATGCGTATAAGACTATCCGACAATACCATGAGATATCATGAGATTCATCAATGCTAGTACTGTTACATTTATGGGTAGGAACAATATTTTAATGTACAAGTTATTTCTTTTAGTTCTAACACGTTATTTGCAATTTAGATGCTAATTTTTGTAAAATGTTGAAATATGGATACTTGAATACTGTGCCGAATTATCTGCTTTAACGATTGTATGTTACTTTTGGTATCACTACCATCGTTAGGGCACATAATTCGGCCTACATGAATAAGTGAGATGGGTATTTAAAATATCTTAAGTTTTGGCCTAGCAGGCTAAAGCACTAACTACTGATGAGAGTATTATAATACATGTACTTACATGGTAAATCTTGTTTATTGGCTATTACTGTGACGGGAATTCCCCTTGGTAATTCATCACTTTTAAGTATACCAAAAAGTTCTTCTCTGGCTTCTACCATCCTTTCTCTGTCTGAACTATCTACCACAAACAACAGTCCTAAAATGAAAAAGAAAATACTTGTAAGTCATGAAGAAAAATAAATCATTTTATATAGGCTTATACATGTTATGTATCTTGTAAGTACCAATCCTTATAGCACAAACTAAAAAAACACATTTATAAAAGCCATGTTGCGACAGACCCCATAGCTCAAGTACATTACACACAATATGTAAAGACACTGGAACAATATCTTTCGTATATCCAGTGATCGTCCAAAGTCGGGGGTTGCCAATCATGTGTCTTGTGTGCTGCAGTGATGTGCCCCTGATTAACAACTTATTCATTTCAATCTGTCATTATAGTCAGGGGGAAGATCTCAAAAAGTAGCCTCTTTATTGACCCCCCTAAACTTTTTTGTTAAAAGCAGGAAACATGCTGGATCTTATTGCCCTATATGTACTTAGTTAGGCTAGGTATGTTTCCACCTTGACTTTTTCCGTTTAAAGGAAATATGGCTGCCAATCCAAGATGGCCGCCAAAATAGATAATTTAAGTATAAAAATTCAATATCAAATCAACCACTCAACCTTTTTAGTTGAAAGTTGGTATTTGATCAATTAAATATTTATACTAATTTTTTATGAATAAACATTGGTTGTAAAATTCAATATGGCCGCCATTTTCAAGATGGCCGACTTATAATCATCGTGCTGCATTTGAAATCAAATAGAACATAGAATTCATTATTTTATGATATTAAACCAATGTATTGTATTTAATATATATGTATTTAGTTGGGCGAAGTATGTTTTCACCTTGACTTTTTCCGTTTACTGAAAATATGGCTGCCAAATCCAAGATGGCCACCAAAAAAGATAAGTTAAAAAAATAAAATTCAATAACAAATCAACCGCTTAACCTTTTGAGCTGAAATTTTGTATTTGATCAACTAAATATTTATACTTATTTTCCATGAATAATTATGGATTGTAAAATTCAATATGGCCGCCATTTTCAAGATGGTCGACTTATAATCACCACGCTGCATTGTTTAAATACAATAAACCAATATATTGAAACTGTTAATATATATGTATACTAGTTAACTGCCCCCTTTAAAAGCTTTTTACACCAGCATGATTCACACTTCCACAAACAACTGTGCAGTAGAATGTGTTTTTCACAATAATTACACACAAAGATTCAACAACTCCACATTCATAAATATTGAAAGTCAATTTCCCAACTACTAACAAGAGTTAATTATAGTTTTTGCTGAGGAAATAAACATAGATTCCAAACCATTTCCTCATAAATAATGTGTTTAATGTGCATGACCAGAACGTATCTTGTACAGTGGAAATGGCGAAACATATGACTGTGAAGTTCATGAAGGTTTTTGTTAAGGGTTGGTATTTTGAAATAGATTACAAAAGAATCTACACTTGATAACAGTATTACCGACTTTATCAGTTCAGTTTTCAAACTGTGTAATTTGTTTGAACACTTCCCATGCTTGAAGCCCAATCAGTGTCTGTTGATCAAATACCAACATATCTAAATGTTTTTCTTCTGATATTTCTTTTTGACTCCTGGAAATTTCGGTTTCTTTTTTGTTGTAGTACTCACTTAAACCTTACTGTTTAGTTGTGAAACAAAACCAAGAGAATAAAAACATCTGTTCATTATCCGTTATTCTATCCATTTCACTCGGCAGAAGGAACAAGTCTTGAGTCTGCCTATTTATGGTTTGCACAAAGACTTGATGTATCGCACCCTTACTCGAGAATGTAGCATTTGGATTCGCAACCCTCCACTAACCACTGACTCCTTGCTTTGTACTTCCTTGCAGAACTCATTTGATATAAAACTAGTCAGTTAAGCTTTATTCTCTCCCGTGTATCTATAAAATTGTTCGAATTCTCAGGCAACATGGAATTTCATCTTTCTTCTGCATTCTTTAAATCTGTTTATACAACGGTGCAAACTGCTAACAAATAAATTGCTGATGTAGGGATGGAGACCCTCATAAAGTTTTATGGCTGTCATCACAATATAGTAGGGTGACTCTGTATCCAAAAATACCATGAATATGTTGCGTTTCAAAGTTCATATTCCTTTCATTCTAAAGAGTGTGGGGTGCTCAATTACCCTTCCAGGATACTCGTTCTCACTTCCTGGTGGATGTTCCTGTGTTAAACGTAATTTGAAAGTTTCAAGATTTTACTGTGATTTTGTCATGGATTGGTATGTTTGATTTAAATTTATTCTTTTTGTCTGGTTTAAGCCTTTATAAAGCAAACAATCTACTCTAACACTATTTTCTAAAACGATACTTTGTGGTTGCTGCGAGACAATCTTCAAAGTGCATATTGTGGTTTTCCGAATGCTGTTAATCAATGTCGCACCATATATTATCGTAGAGGTCTTTATATTGTTCGGTAGCATTATGGAGTTTCAAAAATAAAAAACAATAATAGCTAAATAATATCATGGTGCCAGTGAAAGCAGGAAGAGGTAATGGTGATAGTGATATACTGGACAAAAAGAAGTAAATGTATTCTAGGTTACATTATCAGGTACCAATCAACAAACATCTGATGTCATTCAGAAATGTTCTGAAAAAGGTATAAAGATTTGTACCATAATAGAGAGTATGACATTGGTTAACAGCATTCGGAAAGCACCAATTCACAAACCTTTGACAAGTTTGTAGATTTGCAGATAGCACAAAGTGTCATTTAAGGAATAGTGATAGAGAAGATGTTTTGTGATGTTCTGTTTGATTGATATTTTGAGCATTTTTTAAAATTTGACAAGAAAAAAATAAATCAAAAACAAAAACAACAATCCACCCACAAATCACAATCATAGAGTATTAAAACCAGTAAGAACTGGCAAGAATAATTCGATTCAAAGAATAATACATGCATTGCAGATAAGAGACGGATAGTTGAAAATTGGAATAATTCAATATACATATGGGCAAGAATAAAGAATGAATTTGATTTTTGTTATGTTATATCAAATGAGATAAACAAAAGGGTGAATGGCAAGCAGTTGATGGTTAGGTTAGGGTTTTTGGGTGCAAATGCTACATTCTCGAGTACAGGGCGAGGTAAATCAGATCTTTGAGCAACCTATAAAGAGGCAGGCACAAGAATTGTTCTTTGTTCCAAAGGAGCCAAAGAAACAGATAATGGTCAGACTCTTATCCTATGTAGCGATGCAGATGTTTTTTTATGGTCTTGGTTTTTGTTGTACAGTTAATGTTTTGGAAATAAAAGATTGTTTTCAATCCTATATTTATAGCTGTTGAATTTCTGAGCCGGGGAAATATGTTATATTCTGATCATACTTATGTAATAAGTATAAGGGATATACGTATAGAATATATTGCTGCAAGGTGCGCGTAGATGTTAATCATGTTGCTGTTGGACCTCTTTGAATATTTGAATGAGCGAGATGACTATTTTTTATTGCAGACGTCAAAAGTCATAGCTATTAAATTGATTCAAGTGCTTGAAAAATGTTTCAGCTTCGTTATTTTAATTACATATAATACGTTTAAAGAGCTGTACTAATAATATTTTCACATAATATGTAACACACACACACACACACACACACAGCAATTAAATGTAATCCTTTGTTGTTTTTTATTTAAAATGCAGCGCAATCATTTATAAGTCGGCCATCTTGAAAATGGCGGCCATATTGAATTTAACAACCACGTGAAAAATGTTTATGAAAAATTAGTATAAATATTTAATTGATCAAATACCAAATTTCAACTCAAAAGGTTAAGCGGTTGATTTGTTATTGAATTTTAATTTTAAAATTATCTTTTTTTTGGTGGTGAAAACATACTTAGCCTAACTAAATACATATATATTAAATACAATATATTGGTTTAATATCATAAAATAATGACATCAAATGTTGCATTTGACTTAAATGCAGCGCGATGATTATAAGTTGGCCATCTTGAAAATGGCGGCCATATTGAATTTTACAACCAATGTTTATACATGGAAAATTAGTATAAATATTTAATTGATTAAATACCAAATTTTAACTTAAAAGGTTGAATGGTTGATTTGATGTTGAATTTTTATACTTAAATTATCTTTTTTGGCGGCCATCTTGGATGGCAGCCATATTTCCATTAAACGGAAAAAGTCAAGGTGGAAACATACCTAGCCTAACTAAGTACATATAGGACAATAAGATCCACCATGTTTCCTGCTTTTAACAAAAAAGTTTAGGGGGTGTCACATTTTTGGAATCTGCCCCCTGACTATTATTACAGTTATTTTTAGCAAACACGCTCTATCTCGTGGTTATGGCATTTTTAATAAAATAGAAAAGTGCATGTATAGGCAACGTGTGTGTGTGTGTGTGTGTGTGTGTGTGTGTGTGTGTGTGTGTGCTACGTACTTTATCCATTTATCACTCTAAAACAATTTGTTGAATTTACTAATTTTTCTACTCTAAAACAAAACATCTTTTCATAACAATGAAAACTTTTTTTGCTCTAAAACAAAATATCTTTTCATAACAGTGAAACGTACCTTCAGCATTGCTGTAGTAGTGACGCCACAGATGACGTATCTTTGTCTGACCCCCAATGTCCCACACCGTGAACGATACCCCTGGGCACGGGCTTACGGTCTCTACGTTAAATCCTATGGTAGGAATACTTGTGACAACTTCATTTAGTTTTAACTTGTACAATATTGTAGTTTTTCCTGTAAAATGAAAATTTTAAAAAAATGTAAATAAATTGCAAAGCTTGTCGGTAAAATAGAAATCGACTAGTACTGTATCAAAAATTAACCGTTGTGACAAGGAGCCAATACACGACATAAAATTTTAGGAGAGCATAGCGCGCATTTCATCCGAGTGCGCATTTCAAATGATGGTTTATTTTTTTTTTTTTTTGGTACACATATATTTATTAATTTGCAGCGGTTTTGTTGAGTAAGTGGAAACGCGTCAAACTGTAGGCTTTTACCGGTTCACATCATGAAAACGCTTAATAGAGGTAAATAGGGATCTTGATCTTAGCTTTTTCGGTAAACCAATCTTCCAATCACGTTTTACAAATATCTCAAGGTATTGAAATTTACCAGTTTGAACTAATTAACTAAAAATAATAAACAAAAGTTCACTACCGACCATTAACTTAAGCTATGTCTTGTTAATTTCTGGCGTCTTAAAAAAAATGTTTTCAATGAACCCTATTACATGCAAGACAAACGTACCTGCTGCATCAAGTCCCAACATCAATATTCTGGCTGGATCTGCTTCTGAGAATGTGGAATATAACTCGTATAACTTAGATAACCATAGACCCATGTTTAAATCGTATATGTGGTTTTATAAATAATATATAACTAATCCACTATTAGGTGTTAAGAGTTAAATAATATATATTATAAAGCTATATTAGTTGTCACGTAAGAGTTCTCTTGTCTAGATGAATTGTGATATAAATTTAAAATTTTGGCTTTATTTATATACTAAGTAAAATGACAAGATTGCATCAACGTGTTCTAATTCGATGTGGCCTTTTGGTCATAATTATAAAAATCATAAGTTCCACGTTGTCATTACTTAGTGGTCTTGAATGCGTCATGTGAGCGGATTTCCCCTCGCAACACAAGTCACGTGATGTAAACACTGGCCTGGTCTACTATTTTTAGTAGATTACAAATGGGGAATTCTACATTCTTTGGAGTGTGAACAGAACGATTCGTCAGTTTCTTAATGCGTCATCAATAATACCATCGAGTATATATAATTATAGTGTTCTCCATTAAGACAGATCAGATTATACTTATAAGATACATATCTTAACACTCTATATTTAGACAGATAGATCTATCGATGAAAGATCGAGTGTCGGTGATATCACCACGAGCCGCTATGCGTTAGGTTACACTTGTTAGCTAAAGGCAGTAAAAATACACAATTTAAAACAATTTTGTAGATTCAATAATCTGGGTGTTTGTGAGATATATTGGTGAGGGATCTTACAAGGTAATATCCAAATGATAGAACATAGATATGCATTAGGCCTAAATACTACACTGTAATACATATACATATATATAAATCCTCAGTACTGTGCCCAGCAGCCCAGTTTACACGACATGACAAGACACATATATGACACATCGTGTCATTCATATATATGACACAAGTCGTGTATGACAAAACACAACGCAGACAGTTTAAATTAAAGACACAAATTATGTCATTTTAGTTACATATATGACTTGTTAGATGATAAAAAAAAATAATGCCGGTAATCCATGTCCGAATCACAGGGGCCAAATTCATAATAAAATTTAAAAAATACCCATAAGTATATAAAAATGAGTACTCTTTTTTTATATACTTATAGGTATTTGTTTAAGTTTTATTATAAAACTGGCCCCTGTGGTCCGAATCACAATGCAGAAGCAAATTATAAAACTTTGGCACTGACAAATTAGGTTAGACACGTGAACTTCCACCAGGGAAGTGAGGCCGGGTGCTCCGGAAGGGTAAGCACCTCTTGGCCTGTTTAGCTAGCTACGTGTGTAATCAAAATTGTGTGAAAGGAACATGAAACTATGGGACGTCAAATATATCCAGGACAATCCTGGACACAGAGACATCAAACTTATCAACAATACTGTGATGACGGCCATAAAACTTTTTGAGAGCCTTGATAAGCCTGGGCTTCCAAATCCCTAGTTCAACAATTTATTTGCAAGCATGCAGTCTGCTTCTTAGAACAAAGTCTCCGTGGTGGGAACAAGCTCTATCAATAGCATATTAATTGGGAAACAAATACACCATAAGCAGGAGAAGCAGGTATATTGCTGTATAGAAAAGGAAAGTTGACAATAGAAAAAAAAATGTTACATCACGTTTGCCATATAGTTTCAAATGTAGCTTTTCGATGGCGTCATAATTGAGGTATAAGTCTAAATATGAAGCAGAGCTTGAAGAATCAGTGGTATCTTTTATTTCAAGGCCACTAGAATAGACGGCATTTACATAGTCTCCAAATTTAGGATCGTTAAGCGACAGAATGCCATCTATATATCTGTATGTGGAGCTAAATGATTTGGTGACGGTCTTCTCTCTAGATTAAACAAGCTTCTGCATAAATTCTGCTTCACTAGAATAAAGAAACAAATCTGCAAGCAATGATGCACAGTTTGTACCCATTGGTATACCGATTGTTTGTTGGAAAATTATATTATCAAACACAACAAATATTTTATTTATCAAAAACTCCAACATTTCGTTGATGGTGTCTTCAGTATGTTGTTTGGAATCCGTATGATGCTTGACAAGGTAAATTAAATAGAACTTAATGTGTTCAAAACATAAATAATACAAAAGCACATGTGTCGGTGACTTGGAAAATGGGTCCAGATGCGCAAAAATCGCATTTTCAGATTTTTGCATTTTTCGAAAGCACCAAGACTTAATAACATAACCTGAAAATTTGAGATGAATATCTCAATTATTCTTAAAGTTATAAAGGGTTTCTATTCTGTGGGTTTTTTTCAGAAAAAGTCTTTAAGTCGACTAAATCACTTAAATTTCAACATATACAGATTTATTTTTTTTTTTTTTTTCAATTTTACAAGATCTGCCATTTTGTTTTCGACATACGATGATTGTTTTTGCGGTTGAACACGATTTAAGATCGGTCATCCATCATTTGACAGCACGCAAGTTTTGGGACAGAATATCAATAAAATTGAATTAATTCTATTTTTTTTTTAATTTAATCCTGTTCAATCAACGTATGTAAAGGTACATGTATACGGTTATACAGGTATGAAAAAATACGTATTAATAACATCGGCCTATAATTTAAGGTTCTCTTTGACCTTAGCTCGAACTTTTCTATTCTTTCTATCTATCTTAACTTAACTATTTTAAATAGACAATAAAATGCAAACCAGTTTCAACGATTTATTCTGATCTAAAGTGGGGTTTTATCGGTTCAAAACTGCTTAACCAGTTGGATAACATAAACAATATCACTGTAATACAAACAAATAACCATAATAAACACTTCACCAAAGGAAATAGTAAAGAAAACATAAAGGTAATCCGAGACAGAAGTGTTAAGTGCTCAACGTCGCCTTTCTTTATCCATCCAGTTTCCAATGGGTGGCTTCAAACAATCCATGTCACCGTAATTAAATCAATGGCCTTCAATCAGACTTCTGGTGGCATTAATCACTTTAAGTTGTCATAATTACAAAAAATGTTAATTATTGAAGGTCTGGTAAGATCTGTCTAAAATAAAGCCATAAAACGTTAAAATTAGTAACATTGACTTAATTACAGAGCACATTTTATGGCCGAGCCTCCATTACCTGATTACATCAAGAAATCTTCTAAAATTCTTGAATTAATGTTTTAATATATTCAAATCGAATTTAATGTCAACCAAATTCACGACAATATTCGAATAAAAATAATTTAGCTCTATAAAACATGCCACCTATGTCTTGACATGTATTGTAAACTGGCCTTAGGAAACTTCTTGTCGGTAAAGATGACCAAAGTTCCAGTGACAACCGCCCCCCCCCCCCGGCTTCGATGCTTTGATACTATTGTGGGCTGTAATATGAATATTGATAACTCAATACCAGAGAGAGAGAGATATGAGATATTTTTCAGATTGATTTTAAACGTCTACTCTTTACCAGTTAAGCAACATGAAAAATACCTATAATTAAATTATTCAAATCCTATTTCTCGTCCTTTATTTACTATAGCACCAATTCAGTAACCAATCAATTTGACTTCAGATTAAGAGTCGCAATATTAGAAGAATTAATCTAATGGTAATGCTATTCTATTGGGAAAATTACCTCCCTTTGATTGCATTGTCTTGGTTTTTGCTAAAAACATTATTTAAATTATTACCGATTTTATCAAATATGTGAAAAAACTTTTAAAAAACCTATATTTTAACAAAATTGGCTTCTAATGATTTTAGGATTGAGAAACTATTTATAATCGGGAGGGAAAGGAGTGTCTCTACAACTGTAGAATTCTTTAGCGGCGGATGGGACGAAACAAAAGACAAAGGGGGATTGAATGAACAGATGAATGATTGAATCGAATATGTTGTTATACATGTCCCAGTTTCACAATCATTCTTAAATAAGATTTTTCGTCACTTAAATATCTAGCAAATTTTACATTATCAAGTTCAGTTCAGAACTACTGTGACAAATCAACATTATTGACAAAACTAAACAAAAGTGTTAAAAGCTTGAAGTGGTCTTCAAAATAACACCCGAAGTTAAATATTGTTGAATATCTTCGAAAAATGATAGTAAAGATTTTAAATTTGCCAAATTTAAGTCAAGGAAATGATTGTGAATCTGGGGTCAAGTTTCAAAAAGGTACATAATGTTTGTCATCATAATTATATTATATATTACATATTATACCAGTTTTAATTTCACAGCAGTAGACGGCCGTTTCGGAATACAATTCCTCATCAGTAGTGCTTAGACCAAAATTAATTTATGAAACCAAAATTATTTTGAAGATGTTGAGGACCAAAATATATTTTACCAAATTAAGCTAAGGTAACTTTGCATGAGGGAGTATACCTTAGTATAATATTAATTCAAATCTAGCCTATTTAATTAGCAATATATATCTTCTTAAAAAATATTGTAGATCTCTTCCTGTGGCTTCTAGAAAATACTATTTTACCATTGCAGTGCATCAGTACTTTGATTAATGTACATGACGTAAGTAGTGCGTTTTGTATACGTTTACACTTCGTTTTGTTATTGTTGTTACTAGTCACTCAAAAATCATTCCGCGGTTGTTTACGCCTTTGCTCAAATTAAAAAAACCGATATTTAACAAAATTCGTCTCTGAACTCGAATTAAATAATCACCGTAACTAAAAATAATAATAATAACTAAAAAATCAAGCATTTAGTTGAAAAATAAGAGATATTACAAATAGAATATGTATTTTTGTTAAGGACTATGTGAAATTATTGCGCAGTAATCGACGATGACGTCAGCGATTAGGCAAACAGTATAAATAGGGAACAAGGCGAACTGCGGCAGGCTTGCATTTTTGATTATTCTCTACAGATGTGGATATTTTCTGATTGGTTTGATTATGTTATTTGACTTCTTTTAGGTTTCATAGATTTTGGTCGATGTAAGGATGCATGCGATTTAACTTTTTCAGGAGTTTTCTTCGGTTTAGATTTCAGGAGTGTGGTTTGTGAGAAATTTTTTTGAGTCGGATTCATACTTTTCAAGATGGCGGTTTGTAAATTTACATCGCAGAGAATGAAGACTGGTTCTGAATTAGGAGTGGTTTTGAAGTTGATGAAAAAAGCGGAGAGAAAAAAGAAATATCAAATGAGTATTTATCCAAATTATCGTATATGGCTTTATTACAGTCTACTGTTCAAGTTCTTAAACATGATTATGTAAAATTGTGTGATCGAAGTAAAATGGCTAAATATGGAAATTGTAGTCATAGTGCTAATAATAAAATGATTCAGAATTTATTTCCTTAAATAGCGATTTAAGTGAAAATAGTGACCCTTTAAATTTAAACAGTTTCTTCGAAAGATTAAAAAGTAGTTGATATTTATTCATAATTTGGATGTACTGTTAATATTTGAATTTTTTTTACAAGGTTAATTAAATATTAAGTTTACTTTTTTATTCTTTTGTTACATAGTTGTTTGTTGATATGGATTAAAGGGGAGGGGGGTTTGCATAACAAATTTTAGTTTCGATTACAGAAATTGAAAAGATCCAGTGCTGGAAATGCATTTGAAGGTCAAAGTCTTGAGAAAAAGGCTGCCAGCTGTTGAACATTGGTGTTGAGCAAGTACCAATTTGTTCATAGTAAATATTTTATATTTCTTTTAGGAAAGTAATCAAGTCTAAAACTTATCCAATTTTTCTTGATATGTCAATTTTTTATTATTTCCAGATTTATTATAAAGTATTCCCAGAGCAAATTTGTTAATCTTGGGAAAGAATGATGTGGCTTTTTTAGATTTTCAGAAATTTTAAATTTACTGTTAAATGTGTGATAATTTCAAAAGCTTTGATGATAAGTTCATTTACATATTCTGTTATTGAAAGATTGATATGCAAATCCTTTAAAGATGTGGGGGTGGGGACTAAAGCTTTATATTTTTAGATTATATAGCTAGAATATAGATTGTGTGTAGCTCCTTGAATGGTGTAGTCACAAGTCCTACAACCCTAACAAATGACCATATCCACAGATGGAAAATCTGATGTGTACATGCTTTATCCAGCAGACTTGGGACAATCGAATTGAAAAGATATGGCCCCATGTGTGTTCAGTTGACCACCAGGCATAAAACTGATAAGTAAAAACCTTCCATTTCGAATATACCTTGATGTGAAGTTGTTCTTCCTAAAGGTTCATTTGAAGATGAGGTTTCTTACAAATTTATACAAATGAAATTTTATCTTGTTAATTCTTATCATTTAAAAGTAATGAATGACTTTCACAAAAGTTTTGATTTCATTTCTTTTTATTACGGATGCTACTTTTAATGTACATTTTAATATATTGCTATTTCCTTCAAATTCTCAATTAAAAAAAACCAAATGTTAAAGCTAATGCATGTTTTAAGGTCTCGGTAATTTTCATTTTAAATGCGTGTCAATGCCATATATGCCTTAAAAGCCTCTTTTTACAGGTTACTTTGGTCATTGCATTTAAAAGAAATGTATCGCCATAACACATACCAGTTAAAACGTGTCGGGAATTAAGCATTTGTCACGAAACGGAAGTGAATATGAAGGGTTATCACAACTGCATAGAGCAAGTAAATATATCTATGATGGTTTCTAGTTTTTGTAAAGAAAAAGACTTTCATTTGGTAATATTATGGATTTATATTTAAACAAGTTTTAAATTAATGAAATTTAATAACCTAATCTGCCATATTTACAAATGTCTTAAAATTTTCCATGTTTGTAAAAAGTTTGCATTCTGATGAAAAAAGTTGCATGAAAACTGCTAATATAAATTTCAAGATTTGATTGTTTTTCAAATTGTAATTTTGTTGAAGAATAATTTATAGTTTAAAGTCCAGAGTTAAACAATTTAACATCAATCAAAAACAAGTGGGTTATGATGATGATGGGTGGGGATTAAGATTTTGCATTTTAGAGCAAAAGCATTGTACCTGGGGAAGTGATTGTGACAAATGACGGTCCACTTCAGTCCTTGTCCAATACGGACCTCCCGATTCCAAGTGTAGAAAGAGCATCACTCATCATAACAAATGAATTGACCCGAGTTGTTCATCCAAATGACCTCCAGTCCACGTTCAACAGCAAATGAGTTCCAATCGCTCCGTTATCCAAATGACACCCACTTCAGTTCTTGTCCAGTCCAGACACAGTAAAACATCACCTCAGCTTGTTGGGAGTCCATCATGACTGCATTTGAATTGGCCTTGATGCGTTTCATCTGAATTGAGATCCACTTCAGTCCTTGTCAATGCAGACCTCTTGACAAAGTAAAGACCATCGCCTTGACAAATGAATTGTAATCCAGCTGTTAATCCAAAGAATGGGGTTTCTTTAAGTATCATTATTATTTTTTTTTAATTTCTTAAGATAATCTAATCAATTAAATATCTATGTTTAATAATTTTTAATAATAATATGGATATTGCTTAATTCATAACATTTTAAAGTAATTTTATGCATTTTATCAAATTTTTAAGTTTGTTCCCACTCTTCATATAATACTTGTAATTTTAAGTTCCATATAATGAATATGTAATTTCTTTTGAAACATTTTTAGTTGAATGTTATATATTTGTGGGAACTGTTCTTTGAATGCTGTATGCTTAAAAAGCCCTTAGTTTACAGGTTGGCCATTTTAACGGAAAAGATTGCAACAAATGACGGTCCTTGTCCAATGATTATACAGACCTATTAAAGACAATCACCACAATTGGTTGAATCCACCATAACACCGAATTGTTCATCCAAATGACATCCACTCCAGTCCATGTCCAACAGCAAATGAATTCGCATCAGTGGTTCATCCAAATGACATCTGCTTCTGTCCAAATCCTTTCCTCTTGATTCAAAGTAAAGACCATCACCACAATTTGTGAAGTCCATAATAACTGCATTTGAATTGGCGTTGAGCTGTTTCAAGCGAGATCCATTTAATCTTTGACCAATGCAGACCTCTTGATTAGTAAAGACCATCACCTTGATTAGTCTATAATGACAAATGAAGTGTCTTCATGGAATGAGGTTTCTTTAAGTATCATTATAATTTAATGTTTTCTTTTAATTTCTCTTTAAAAATAGTGTTATTATTTTCACAGCTGTGTTCATAAGTTTACAAGATAAATATATTGCTTAATTTATAAAATTTTAATATAATTTTAAAACATTTCGATAAGCATTTAATCAAATTTTCAAGCATGTTCCCACTTCATATAATGCCAGTAATTTTAAGTTCCATATAATGAATATGCAATATCTTTTGGTAAATTTCTTCGTTGTTAAATTTTTGTGGGAACTGTTCTTTGAATTTTTGTATGCTTAAAAGCCCTTGGTTTACAGGTTGGCCATTCTAACGGAAGAGATTGCAACAAATGTCAGTCCTTGTCCAATGATTATAAAGACCTCTTAAAGACAATCGCCACAATTGGTTGAATCCATCATAACAACAAATGAATTGACACCGAATTGTTCATCCAAATGACATCCACTCCAGTCCATGTCCAAGAGCAAATGAATTCACATCACTGTTCATCCAAATGACATCCACTCCAGTCCATATCCAACAGCAAATGAATTCACATCACTGTTCATCCAAATGACATCTGCTTCTGTCCACATCCTTTTCCTCTTGATTAAAAGTAAAGACCATCGCCACAATTTGTGAAGTCCATCATGACTGCATTTGAATTGGCATTGAGCTGTGTCAACCGAGATCCACTTCAATCCTTGTGCAATGCAGACCTCTCGATTAGTGAAGATCATCACCTTAATTAGAGTCTATAATGACAAATGAAGTGTCGTCAAGGAATGAGGTTTCTTTAAGTATCTTTATAATTTAATTTTTTCGTTTAATTTCTCTTTAAAAACAGTGTAATCAATAACACGGCTATGTTCGTTAATTTTATAAGACAGATATTGCTTAATTCATAAAATTTTAAAATAATTTTAAAACCATGTCAATAAGCATTTTATCAAATTTTCAAGTTTGTTTCCACTCGTTATATAATGCCAGTAATTTTAAGTTTCATATAATTAATATGTAATTTCTTCTGATAAATTTCTTGATAGGGTGTTAATTTTTTTGTTGGAACTGTTCTTTGAATGTTGTATGCTTAAAAGCCCTTAGTTTACAGGTTGGTCACTCTAACGAAATGTTAAAGAAAAATGCTTCACATGGGAAAAGTCATCAAGTTGGAAATACTAAGTAATGTCAATATAAAGAAAAGGGAAAGATAAAAATTTGTAGGAATGTTGGTGTCCAGTTACCTTGTTGAAAGGTCCCCGACGGCTATCGAGGATGAGGTTTCCATAATTAGTTTTAGTATTATAAAGTTGTTATAGATACCAATTGTCTTGAGTTTAAATAGATTAAATAAATTAATTTCATTACATGTAGAGTAAATGCACATTTTTTTTAATAGATATTTTACATGCTTAAACAGATCATATGGATTTTAAGTAGTTTCATCAAATCGTAAAAATCACAATTTATATACTGCAATTACAATAAAAAGGTTAACAATAATTGAGAAATTTTCTATAGACTCGAATTGTATACCATGTGCCTTAAAACACCTTAGTTTACAGGTCAACAAATAGAGTTGTGTGTTTGATGAAGACTGTTAGTGTCCACCGAGATGTAGAAAATTCCACATGAAATGCCTTGTATTCAACTAAAGTTGTTGGTCCACAGCCTTTTTGCTTGTCCTTGTCAAAAAGACTTCTTAAATGAAAGAAAAGTCCATCGCCACAATTTGTTGAATCGATCATAATAGCATGGAGCAGTTCATCCAAATGACATCACTCCAGCCAATATCCTTGTCCAGTCCAAAGACATCTTGATTCAAAGTAAAGACATCACCTTGGCTTATTTAGAGTCCATCTTGGCTGCAATTGAATTGGCATCGAGTTGTTTCATCAAAATATATTCCACTTCAATCCTTGTCCAATCCAGACCTCTTGATTCAAAGTAATGACCATAGTGTGCTGAAATTCCATCATAATGACGTCAAGCTGTTCAAAGGTTTATTCAAGAATGAGGTTTCTTAAAAGTATCTTTATTTTTTTTTTAAATTTAAAAATTTATATTTAACTTTTTTTTTAATTTAAAAATTTAAATTTAAAGATGGATATTTGCGTAATTCATAACATTTTAAATAATTGTAAATGTTTTCTAGATACGTGTCGAAATTTTTTAGTTTGTTCCCACTTTCTTGATATATTTCCAGCACATGATATAATTGATAAATTTCATATAAATAAATTGCATGTAATTGATAAATTCTTGGATAAATGTTGAAATTTTTGTGGGAACTTATTTAAATGCCATATATGCTTAAAAGGCCTCGGTTTACAGGTTGCCCATTAAAGCAGAATGCTAAGAAAATGGTTTCACAACCCTAAATACATCTTGGAAAAAGCTAGAAATTACCTGACAGCAAATTTTACTTGTCCACTACATGCCTACCGGAATCTGAAGGGGGAAAAGATGAAATTTGCAGGTGTGATTGGTGTCCAGTCGTGTCGGGACTGAAGTTGTTCATCCACAGGTTTATTAAGGATGAGGTTTCCTTTAGTTTTAATTTTTGTGAATGTAGTTTTAATATAGATTGTGAGAATTATTTATTGTCTGTTTTACATGTTAAATTAGATAAATGGATTAACTAATTTCATACTTGTAGAGAAAAAACTTTTTTTTTTTTTTTTTTGCTAATTGATACTGATAGTTGTTTTTGTATAAATGACGAAAATATTGGTGCCTGTAATGGATTTACTTCTCAAAATATAATGTGGGATGAAAACACTAATTATACTGAAAGATTACGAAATAGAGAATTTTATTTTTATACCATGTGCCTAAAAACGCCTTAGTTTACAGGTCAGAAAATAGCGAGTTGTGTGTTTGATGCAGCCTTTAAGTTCATGCCCTGTGTCGACTGGTGTAATGGCCTTGTAATAAACCAAAGCTGTCAGCCCAAAGCCTTTTGCTTGTGGAGATAGTACATCATGCCATCATATTATTAGAATCTGAAGTGTGAGAATCAAGTTCATAATGGGTTTACATGAAATGCCTCCTTGTATGGTCCACTAAAGCTGTTGGTCTAAATTCTTTGCCTGTAGAGACCGTTCATCATGCCTTCGACATAAAGCTAGAAAGATTGGTTTGCAAGGTTTCTTATATCTATTATATTCTTAATTCATTTTTTATTCATTCATATATTTAAGTTTTCTATTTATATCTATTTATAAAAAAAATCAAGAGCTTTAGTAAATGAATTGTAGAGTTCACATCTTAAACTTCTGATTTGATTGCACGTCATGCATTTTGTATACATTTTAGCCTGTGTTCCACTTTTTTCTTCACATTAATAATTTTATGTACATGTAATATTAAATTTTAAATAACAGCATTTCATATTTTCATGGGATCTTGCTTAAAAGTTTTACTTTAAATGCCACATGCCTTAAAAGCCTTCATTTACAGGTTGATCTATCTCCTTGAAATTTAACAGAACCACTTGTGTGTTGGCTGCTTTCAGCTTTCCATTTAACAAAGCTTAGATCCTGGTACTGGTAATCTAT
This sequence comes from Anadara kagoshimensis, assembly GCA_021292105.1. NCBI lineage: Eukaryota > Metazoa > Mollusca > Bivalvia > Arcoida > Arcidae > Anadara > Anadara kagoshimensis. The sequence goes on from CM037858.1 coordinate 43,516,632, forward strand.
ATTACAGATGACATCTATCAAATAGTAATCCATTCTACATTTAAATGTATAGCAACTAATTGTTTTAGGTTTTTCTATATTTATATATATATATATAGTCAAGCTATTGGATTTAGAAATAGTTTTAATATCTGTATTGGTTGACATTTAACTATCTTCTAGTTGGATAATAATTGAACAGATCATTTTTTTCTTTTGGTTAACATTATACATGTTGTGCTTAACAAACTTCCTTGCAGGTCACATTCTTTATAAGCTTAAACTTTGCCGTGCTAGAAAATTTCCTTTTCACTGGGTGTTGGATGCAAGTGGAATTTGTCATGGAGCTGATCGTATTGCCTTGACTGTTGTGGTGAATAGATAGTTGATGACACATTTTCAGGTCTGGAGTGCATTTTCGAAGTATATTTTTTCTTTTGCTTCTGTAACAAAATACCACATAATTTCATATAAAATGTAAAGGATTAATAAAAATATTAAATATGCTAATAATTTAAATTGAAAGTTGTATGTTTTGGTGGTAATTTATGTAGCAAATAATTAAGTTGTTAATGCAGTAAACAATTAAGTTTTAAGAACCAATTAAATATTAAAATTTGTTGAGTGAAGTTCACCATTGTTTCTAAGTGTAAAATAAATTTGGTCATGCATATGCATGTGCTAACCAGCCTTTCTTGCAGGTTTTTAGTGAAACTCTAATATAAAGTATACAGTAGTACTGTGTGTTAAGAACTAAAATTGCGGGCAAAGATGTGTGGGGAAGGAAGGAAGCATCAATGGTAAAATTATATGAAATTTAACATTAGGTTAGAAATTGTTGTTTACTCTTATATCCAATTCATGATTTTTGTAGTGAATTTATAAATGTATATTTCGTGCAGGTTATTTTTTTTATTAATATAAAGATGAAGTTTGCGTTTGTCTATAAATAAAACTTAAAAATATGATAAAATTGTTTAAACTACAAGTGCATCTTTAAAATATTGCCGATTCTCGAGTACAGATGAATATTGTTAGGGAAGATAAGTTTCAATGTGCATGTCCATGTGCTTAACCAAATTCCTTACAGGTTAAAAAGATCTGTTGTGCTATTCCTCTGGTTGAGTTGTGTGCTTAATGATGCCGATTATCAACACCAAATCACCTGCTTTAGACAGTGCAGTATTTCTTGCATCCACTGCTTTAAGTTTCTCTACTTGTTAGAAGATCCGTTGAGGTTTGAATGTATATTTTCAGAAAAGCTTAAATTATAACTTTTATATATATTTTAATGGTATTGGTTTTGAATTGTTTTCATTCTTATTAAATTGAGTTGATTAAATTTTTATTACTGCTTTTATATATATATACTTAATCTATATACAGCACATTTTAAAAATAACATCAATGTCTTGTGTATCACAGAGTAGAAATAATAAACACTTTTAAGAAATATTTAAACCAAACGTATGTCATTGGTAACATTATTTGTTGTAACTATGTTGTATGCCATAACAAAACCATTGTTCACAGGTTTGAAGTCATTTTGAGCAGACTTAGCTTGGGGTCACATTTCATGAAAGTTGTGGTTTGATGGAAATGAAAGGTTTGGGTTGTAAAGTTGAAAGGTTGTCGAGTATGTATATAAAGATGAAAAGTAGGTACAGAAACAAAAATTGATTTACATTGGGAGGTCTAATTTTTTGTAATGCATGTAATATCATTACTTGGTGGAGACATAAGTTGAAATTTTAAACTTTAAATGTTGATATTCCACAGTGGACAGATTTTATTTTTAGTAAAATTTCTCTATAGACGAAAATTATCTAATCATTTAATGCCATTGAATTTGAATGTTGTGAATTTTTTGTCTGCCCTAAAAAGATTATTTCGCAGGTTAAAGTCGTTATAAAAAGAATTATAGAGCTGCATATGAAGAAAGCACAAAAAGGCCTTAAATACATGAAAGCCTAAAAAGAAAATGGTTCCAACAGTATCTTCTAAAGATTTCAGTCCAATATTGAAGACAAAACTACAGAAAAGATTGGAAAGGTCATCTTGACATTGATGTTTAATTCCCAAAAAAAGGTTAAATCGAAACTTGATATTCCATAGAGAGCACAACTGGAAAAAGTGGTATTTGATTAATATTAATCTAAGTGTAACATAAATTTATTGTCATTAAATTAACTTTAAAGCTTGTTGATTTGTATGTGAACCAAATAGATTTCAAATAATGAAAGTACATTTACTGTAACTTCAGTGTTAAAACAAATTCCTTAAGTAAAACGGATCAATAAAAGTAATACGAATTTAATTTTAAATTTTGATTTTTGAAACATTATAAAATTTAAAGTGCAATTTGGTCATGAATTGTTGCTTCTTGTAACAAAGCTTCGTTCACAGGTTAAAAGTAGTCTCTCGAAGAGACAGAACATTCCAATTGCGTAGGATCTTGATGTAGCTAAAAGCTTTGAAGAAAGGCGTCCAGTCTGAAATGAAAAAGAATCCTCAAGACTAAATAGATGGTTTGTCATTTTCAAAGAAAATTGGAAAGAAAATCTAAAAGAGTCGGTCAATAGAGGCAAAGTTTATTTAGAGGGATAACGCAGGTCAGAATAATGAAGGTTGGTCAGCGATTAGTATAAATGGCTTACAAACTTCATAAAAGTGATTGTTCAGAAATATTGCATTTACGACTAATTGTAATTACAATTCTGTAATGAATAGAAATAAGAATAGTAAAAAGTAATGCCAAGTAATGGTTGTAAAATATTCTTTATAAATAAATTGTATGATGTTAAATTTGGTGGGTGTAGATGTTTTGGCAAATTGTTTTGATGGGGGATGGGGAGGGGGTAAAATGATAAAGGATTCTTTAGATTGTAGATTGGAGGATTGCGATTGTGGTTTGAAATTTGAAGAATAAGCAAGTTGGAAATAGAGATATAGAAGTTACAAAGAAATATAAAGATAGTGGTATTTTATTTAGATTTTACATTAGTATATGAGAAGATGTGGATATTAAGATTTTTTATTTAATATATAAAAAGTGTATAACATAGCATATTTAAATAAGATGATAGTAGTATTTCATTAAGAGTTTACAAAGTATAATATAGAAATAGCGGTATTTAAGATTCTACAAAAGAGTATTTATTTCTAGTGTTTAGATGGGTTATAATTTTAAAAATATGCAAAAAAAATATACATGTAGATAAAACAGCTACTAAGATTGTATAAGATATGAATAGATAAAATTAAAATGGTAAAGATAATAAAAAAATGTTGTGGCAGTGATTACTGCATATGTTGAATGCTATTTATAACAGTTGTTTAGCAGGTTGAAAATGAATTGCGGAACAAAGTCCTGTGTGTAAAGTGTGATGTTGAGCCGAAGCCTTTGTGAGGTTTGTCCTTAAGGATGTTTTTTTTTTTTAAGTGTTAAAATGTCTCGTATTGGGTGTAAAAAATTAAATTGAGTAATTGTATACATTTTTGCTTTGAATTGCAATTTACAATTAATCTGTCAATTTTAATCATTTTGATTCCGATATTTATATATTAATTTGTTATAGGCAGGGAAAATGTTTAGGCAAGACAAGTAAACTATAGAGGGGCTGGGTTGGGGGATATTGATATAAAGTATTTTTTAAGATTTGCAGTGTGAAGATAATGATCGAAGGTGAAATGAATTTGAAATGCAAAATAAAACGCACAAATGAGTGAAAAGTTGCTAAGAACTGGTATTTTTTCAGTGTTGCATGTTTCATTATTAACATCTTGAGCACAATACTAGTATTTGTTGATAGCATTACCTTTGACCATAGTGGCAATGAAAGATATTGGTGCTAGTTGTGTACAAGTGTTTATTAGTATTTAATTTTTTCCACAAATCTTTTAGGTTGAGTAATATTTAGTCCTATTTTTGCTGTATTTTTCTACAGTCCAATATTTGGTTGGTTTAATGTTATGCATGTAATTGCGTCAAAATTCCAAAGTACATGTAATTGTTTAGTTTTGATTATCTTTGCTTTCATTCTAAAATGGATTTCAGTTGACTAATGCAGTTTAATATCTTTTCAACTAATACATATTGCACCTCCGAGCTTTTTATAATGAATATATTATGTTAATAATTGTAATGCACCATTTATTAATCCCCTATAGTGGCCTTTGTATGCCATCACATGTTGTATGGGTTTAATCAGTATAAGATCTTAGTAGTTTGTAACTTTGTACGTCTAGATATGGAGTGGTAATCATAAAATGCATATACTTTTTTCCTAAATATATTTTACAGCTCTAGGCTATATTTTGCAAAATTTCTGAAAATATTCCGGAAGCTGATGAAAATAACTATAGTTTGGAATTGTGGAATTGAAATGCTAGGAACCTTGTGTAATTAATGGCACGAATGACGAATGCTGTGACTTGACAAGAAAACTAGGGCATTATTTTCATTCAAGGATGGAATATTTTTATGGTGTTTTGTCTTTTATTACCTTTTCTCTTTTAAGTATTTAATGTATGTGCTGTGCGTTGTTGACGAGATGAATGGCTTGTGTAGGACTAAATGTAGGTATCAACCATGGTGAACATAGTAGCCATGTTTCCTTATTGTTTGTATATCAGTATATTACTATTTTTTTTGTATAATGGCATTTATATATCTTTTTACAAGTTGCTTATTACAACTTTTACTAGCAAGGAAGTTGGTAAATGGTTTTAATGAATATACAATGGGTATCACAAATCATGACTTACAAATAAGATGTGTAAAATGTGTTAGTATTTGCATTCTATGCACTAATTTATATATTTGATTCTTTAATTTTGTCGAGTGTTTTACCTAAACTAATTCATTTTAATTCATTTGTTTAGTGTTTGTATTGGAAGAGAGATAGGTGTTGTATTTAAATATATAATCTTGAATTGTAGTAGTGTATGGTTGAATGAATATCATAAAATTTAAATCTTAAAATGTATACTGGTAGGCGATAGTCATAAAACTTTTTGTACGCATTTGTTGAACAAAACATTTTTGTAATTCAGGTTTGTACAGTTTCAGTAAATAGTTGTAGGATATTTAATCATAAAAACGATTTCCTTAATTTACAGTTGAGAGATGTACTGTTAAATCGGTTTGAATTTGAGGTTTGTAGTTTGTTAATGTACCGTAAAAATGGTTAGTATTGGTTCAGAAACGCCGTTGGAGTAATTTCTAGGGTTAGGGATAAATCATGGTGAAGCGAGTAGCCATGCTTAAAACTTAAATGTTTTCGTTCCAGGGAATGTCGGTTTGAAGGTAAATGATATTGTACATTATTAACTATAAAGATGTAAGGCTTAGGATATTTTCTTTAATAACCGTATTATTTCAGAGGTTTACATAATGGAAAGAGTTAAACTAAAAGATAAGTGGTCAGTAATTGCAAGAACGTAATAAATTGATTAGATAGAATTAAGGTAATAGTAATGTTTAGTATCATAGGACATGAAGGAACATTTGAAGACGTTAACACTTTGTTTCTCTTACAAGGTAATTGAAATTTGGACGGTGAAGAAATTTAGAATTTAAGGGATTAGAATGTACCAGTAAAAAGGTTTATAGTAAAATGCATTGAGGTAAAATTTCCTGTTGTAATTATTAAAAAGATTTTCAGTTTTTAGGCATCATTAAAAATTGACCAGTTCTGTAAAGGTATGTTTAAAACATTCCAACTCTTGCAGGGTTCAGTGAAAGAAGCGTATTAAGGTACTATTTCTTTGAAGGGTTGCTGTAATTAGTTTTAAGATCTTGGAGATGTGATGTTTTCCTTAAAAAGCAAGAATATAACAAAACGGCTTTTACCATTAAAATTTTGCAGTATACGATTTGCAGAGCTTGTAAATTAAAGGTACTTTAAAAATTAAAACTTGCACATTTGTAGGAAACGGTTAAGAGCCTAAAAGGTACTATTTTAATTAAAATTAAGTTACAGGAAACATTTGTAGGAGATTGATTTTTAAAAAGGTACTTTTTTTTTCCTTTTAAAATTAGCAGTTGTAGGAAAAATTGGTTTTTAATGTAACAGTTTCAGGTAACTTTTTCCATTAAAAGTTCACCATTCAGAAGTAATGAGAACTGTTTAAAGAAAGCAGCATTAGTAGAGGTACCATACTTTTTCTTTTTTTAAAAGTTCAGTTGTTGCGGAATGGTTTAACATTAGAAGCCTATAAAAGGAACATCCATACAAAGTAATTGAAGGTAGCTACAAAATTTCTTCATAATTAGTTGTAGGCAAGATTTTTAAGAAAGGCCATTTTAACATTGTAGTTGGGAGCCGATATTTTTTACCAGATTTGAAAAGGTATTTAAATTTCAGTAGTTTTAGGCAAGAATACAAGAATGGATGTATAGGTGTTGCCTGTTGGGTCTTAAGATGGGAGCAAAAGTAAAAAATGTAAAGCAAATTTTATTTAGAGAAAAAGTAGCGTTTTAAATAATGAGATGCTGTATATAGAGAGCAGAATGGATGTAAAGAATTGAATGTTGTGAATTGAATGTTTTTACTGCAGGTTCATTTTGATTCAAGATATTGGCAAGATTTACTTTTTAAAGGTACTGTACATATTAAAGTGCATTTTGAATTTGTCTGGTTGCATTGGATTTTAAATTTATAGATTCACAATGCAGGATTGAGATTGGGATATAAATGTATACAAGGAAGGCTAAACAGTATTGCAAGATTTGTTTGATAAAGATATTAATAATCACCATTTTCTTAGCACGAGAGATATTGAAATAGAGTGGTGTTGTGCATTTTACAAGTGTCGCATTTTAAGGTACTACTAATCAACAAGTTAATTTTTTCTTAGCATTGGTAAATATATTTTTTTGCTGATACTTTTGAATGAAAGTTTGTTCTTTTTATGTACAATGTTCTTTTAAGGAAATATATGGCACTGTTTTCATGAAAAAAAACTTGGTTGTCTTGAATACTGAAATTGTTGTTTGGACATGTTGGTTGTTTTTTATTCAGTTTCAGAAAAATTGTTTGCAGTTTTATTTAAAAAAATCCTTGGAAGTTAATTTTAAACAACATCCAGATCAAGTATCTGAAGAATTTGAAAGCTACCGTAGCTGAAATTAGGGAATAGGCATTGTTTTCCACCTAGTACTTTAAAAAGGTCCAGACCCCAGGTATGTGGATCTAATTTCAGACTTCTCAAAGAAATGATGGAAGTTGCAACAAAACAGATGTTCCTGTCATAGCCACGTTTGTAAAGTCCTTTTCCTGGATCTTTGGTCCCTTGTTTCTTGCCCAGAGGTTGGTAAAATGTAATTTCAGGAGCAGTTTGGATGACCATACTTCTTACAAGTGATCCTCCAGTCCTTTTACACCGGTTATGTGCTATTTCAAAAGATCTTTAGACCAATGGTAGCAAATACCAAACCAGTTGACCCATCATCACAGTTCAGTTATTGTTCACATTCTTGGAACGAAGATTTCTACATCATCACTGCAATTTTCTATTCATCTGGTATATGAAGTTTTCTCCTAGGTACGTAAACTAACTCTACTTTCAGATTCATAGTAAAACTGAAGAATTTTCAGAAGTATGCTTACCATGATTACAAATCTTTCCTTGACCAGTTCCATACTTGAAGAAATCCTCCACATCTGACAATTTCTTGAACCTTTACCAGGGAAGTTATTATATTCCAGGTCGGACTTTATCCTAACCTTTTCCTAGATATGACGGCTGATCTTGCCACCAAGATATCATTAAAAAATATTTGGGTCCTAGGTACGTAGATTTATTTTCAGATCTTGGTCTCCCAATGCCATTCAGAAGTTGATGAAAGATAATTTGATGAATACATATTTTGAAGTTGCAAGCAGTTAAGGGGAAATGAAGTGGAGAGATGGTTTGCTTGAATGGAATGATGGGACTGCTTCTTGGTTTATTCCATAGTGGAGTGTGGTGTATTAAGTGGAAATTTGTTGATTTCAGTGGATTGGCAGAAATTTGTTTGATTTCATAGTGGACTTTTGCAGTTTGCAGAAATTGGTACTCTGGACAATATTTCAGTTTTGTTTTAATGTTGTAGTCATCGGTGTTCATAGACTGTTGCAGAAAACTAAAATTCTTTTCAGGTTCCAGAACAGGTGACAAGTACGGTATGCAGTAGGAGCTACAAATAAGATAGATATGCAAGTGTATGTTGCTTTGGCATTTTAAAAATTGGCACGGTCAGAGAGTGAGAAAACACTAGCTAGCTGGTCGGAGCATATGGGTAAACCTACCTCCCCCTTCCTTAGAAAAAAGAAAAAAAATAATGAAAAAGGGAGTAGGGTTGGGTAGCCGGCTCGCAGCATAATCTGACCAATTTTGGAATCAAATTATATAAAATTTTCTTATACAATTAAACATTTAGCAATAATTTACTTCTAAGAGACTAAATGTACGACTTTATAGTAAATATTAATTAAATCAAATGTAATTTTAATATCAATATCAATTGATAGTTTACTGTAAAATATTCTAGTGTTGTGAAAAATATTCCTGTTTGTCGTATGAGACATGAAATTTTGGATTTTAATATAATGAATTTGATCTTAGACATTAAATGTTAAGGCAATATGACTTTTGTTAAAAATTGCTATTCATCTTGATTAAAGAGTAAATAGAGTAAAATTTGTATCCATAATGTAATATTTTAAAATAATTACTGAATTACATTGCAAAGAATGGAATATATAAAATGGTTAGACTAAAACTATTATGAAAAAGATAGATTTAAAAATTCAAAATAAAAGTCAACTTAAAATCTATATACGAGTTTGTGATTTGTTTTAGTATATTATATTGATGACGTTTCCGTTGATTAAAATCAGGATCCAGTTGTTCAAAGATTGATAAGTTTTAATCAGTTGATTAGTCAAAATTAGATTTTTGCATTATATCGAATGTTTTATGAATTTTTTGTGGAAAACGCAAATTCATCGAATTCAAATGCAGCATTCAATAATGTAAATTTTATTGGTGTTTAAAATTTGTGGTAATAACTGATTAACTTGAGCTTCAAACAACTGGGCCCTGGTTTTAAATCGATATTGTGTACAGGTTATTGTACAAACATGATCTCAAGCCCAACACTTTATAGTCATACACCCATTTTGAGTACTTGGTACAAGCCATCAAAGTCCTATAGCAAGCATTCAAATCTAGCAGGAAACGTGCATTGGTTATGTTTGAAATGGAGCGAAAAAGATCAAACTGCATTGCAACCAATTGAACTTTGTAAGACAATGGCAAAGTGTTCATCAAGGCTTGTTTTTGTCTTGGTCATACAAGGCAATCTGTAAAGAAAATTAAAATTTCTTGAAGATGCTTTGTACCCCTTCTAAAATTGAGAGAGCTCCATTTGTACAATGACCGACTGAAAATCTTTAAAATTTATGTACTTTAAGTCGCTCGGAACAGTTTCTGAAACATAAAATAGTATGGCATGGTACAAATGGAACTCTTTCCCCAATCTTTGTGTCAATTTTCACATTGACCAAATTGAAAATGGATGATAAACCAGAGCACCACTTGAAATATGTTGATTAGCCCCAGCTCCCCATTAGATTCTTTCACTTGTATCTAGACATGCAGGCAGCAAGATTCATTCGAGGTAGTCTATTTGGATGGTGGAAGAAAATAAACTATTGGTCTTTGGAAGTTGACACTTCAGCTTTGCAAGCATGGTGCAGAAGAAAAATGATTGAATTGGGTTTGGCATCCCAGTCGAGAATATTTCACGTTTTGCCTTTGCAGTGTGCAGGTTGGATTCTTGTACATGCCAAGACGTAGGGCATTGGTTTTTAAGGTTCCATGTGAACAACTTTAATTTCTAAATGCAGTTTCTGATGAAAGAACATTTGCTGTCTATTATCAAGTTCATGGTCGGACCTGCCTGGTGTTCAAACCTATGACCTCCAACATACTTAATGAGCACTATCAACTGAGTTACTATAGTGGTTAGAAGAGCAATGGGATTGTATATATGTCCTGCTCAAAGATTATCTGAACCAAATCGGGGGGATAATGTTAGAAAATGGTTGCCCATAGAAAACCCGTGGTCTAGTGATCGCAGTTTACAAGCTTGAAAAGGGCCTGGAACGACCCTTTCATTGTTGAAAGTTAACTAGTGAAAGAAAAGTTGATTGATGATGGACAAAAAAGCACCTTGGAAAAACATAACTGGAGACTATTTCGATGATTTAGTTGACACAGCTACATCAATTTGGTGTAATGAGTGAGTGAGTAATGGTGTTTAACGTCCCAGTCAAGAATATTTCACTTATCGAGACGTCGCCAGCTATAGGCGAAAGTGCAGAAATTTTGCCTGTGCGTTGCGCTTATGGCATTATACAGCAGGGTTCTTTAGCGTGCCAAGCCCACCGTGACAGGGACCTCGTTTATTTTAAGTTCCCATCCGAAAGAACCGTGACTTTCATTTCGTAATGCCAAGTGCTTGGCGAAAGAACAGTCACTACCCACTTTCAAGTCTTGGGTCAGACCCGGCCGGGGAATTTTGGTGTAGTTGACCATTTTACAAAGTAAAATGTTGACAATTGCAACCCAAAGATTGAATTTTTTTTTGTCCCAGTCAAGAATATTTCACTTATACTGAGACATCACCAGCTATAGGTGAAGTGGCAGGACTGGGCAATGTCCATAGAGGGTTCTTTAATGCGGTGGGGCACAAGTTTTAAGGTCTCTTCCGACACCATAACTTGTTCTAAATGCAGTGCTTGTCAAAAGAAATGTCCTGCTCAAAGATTAACTGGACCATATTTGGGAATAGTGTTAAAAAAAGACAACAGAAGCCCCTTAGTCATGCTGTCTTCCAAGCCTAAAGGTCACAAGACAAAGGTTAAAGTTTATCAGCTTGAAAAGGGCCTGGAACAACTCTTGTTGTCGATTGTTAACTGGTGAAAGAAAGGTTGATTGATTATAGATGGACAAGAGCACCTCGAAAAAAAACAGCTGATATTTCAATGGATTTAGTTAGCCCAGCTATATGAACTTTGGAGTAGTTGGGCATTTCACAAAGTTAAAATGTTGACAATTGCAACCCAAAGATTGAATGGGTTTTTTTTCTGTCCCAGTCAAGAATATTTCACTTATATTGAGACATCACCAGCTATAGGTACTTGTCAAAAGAATGGTTGCTAACTATAGTCTTGGTCGGACCCCACCAGGGTATGAACCTACAACCTCCCACATGCTCTTTCAACTGAACTACATAAAGGTACAACCCAATGAAGCCTGAAGCCTTAGTAGTATAAAAGACTTGGCAGAGTATCACAATCATTCTTTAACCAAGGATTTCCTCAACTTAAATCTGGTCTGGCAAATTTGAAATCCTAATGATTTTTTGCAAATATTCAAGATTTTGAGCGAATTGTTAGATATTCCAAGGATTTAAGGCGTTGTTTTGAAGATCACTTGTCTGCATTTAGTTTTGTCAAAAAGTTCTAACAGATCGGCAAAATTTAAGTTGAGGAAAATCTTGGTTATGATTTTGAAACTGGGCTTTGACTTTGTTAAAATGGTAAGTATTTTGTTGTTTACCAAACTTGAATAATGATGACTCGTTCGATGTGTGCGTTGCCAAATGCAGCATCTTTCACTGCCTAGCTCAAACCACAGGGCAGCTCCTAGTGTTTGAAAGTTTGTCAGTTTGCTTGGTGAAGATTGATTGTGGTTTTTACCATTATCACTGAACTGACATCCTTGATGTAAGTGAAAGGTTTTTGACGGGCATAAAATGCCATTACTCCACTCAAAAACCTTGACCTGGTATACAATATGAGCCCCAAGCAGTTAAGATGTTAACGAAAGATGTATTGCCATAGTGTTTTCGACCAAAAATTGACATTTTTATTTCTGTAGACCGTTATTGATTGGCTAGGTACCTGTGCCAAGTGGTCTGTAATGTTTACCCAGAATTTTTGGCCAGTATACTAGAATTGTAAAGGTCATCATAAGCATGCACTAGTACAGAGCACATAAGACACGCTTGCACAAACTGGCACACCACATGAAATAGTGTTCAGATTAATCCTTTGGGAAAAAAAAGCCTTGTATCAAAAAATGGTAAAACTTGTTTTACTCGAATTGTACACTATTTTATATGGATGTAACAGTAACTTAGCACTTGTAAAGCTATACAAATTAACAACATGCAAAGACATGATGCTTATCTTTCTACATAATAAAGGAAGCAAAACTGACATGCTAATCTATTTGGCACAATTTATATTGCATGAATCTATCAATGAACTTAAAATACAGTTAAAATGTGTCACAGTACTGAAATCATCAATCAACGAACTGAAAATACAGATGAAAAATGTCACAGTATTGAGATCGGCTTTGCTATATACATGTAACATCTTGAATATCTGCACATAGTACAGTTCTGTATGGCTGCTTTGTCTTTAATAACTGCCTTAAACTTGACTTGAAGTTTCTTCTCCCAATGTTCTTGTTTAATGATCTTGGTTGTACAACAACTACCATAAAGTGTCATGAAGATGAAGCTTGCTGTATAATTCTGTCCTGCAAATCATTTTGAAAAAGTGAAAATTAAAACCAGTTAATATACATGTATTGCATATAATTTTGGTACTTTGCATGCATGTCTTTGCTTTCTGCACTGTCTTTTATTTGAAAAAAAAAAACATCATGTTACATCCAATGAATTCTTTAATAGGCATACATGGTCTAGATTCATTTCTCTAGCTGTCCCGACTCTGATAGTATACTTTAATATATCCTTAAAGGAGAATGGTTGGATGACATTTTACTTTCCAAACAAGAATACCGTATTTCACTTATATCTACTATATATCATCTGCTACAGGCGAATTTGCAGAAAATTTTTACTATTGCAGAAACGAGCGAAGGTTGAAGGTTTCTTTAGTGTGCCACACCTAACACTTCCAGGGATATGGAACATCAGTTTTTAAGGTCTTCTGAAGGACCCTATGAGTTGCAATTTTTAAATTAAAGGAGCAGCGTCTGCCTTTTCACCTTCGTGTCTTGGTCAGACCCGGTCAGGGTCCTCTAAGAAGAATGCTGGATGATTTGTATAGATTATAACTCTGATACATTAACCTTTGGTGTAGTTAAGTCTAAATTGTTTACCTTGACAAAGCTTAAAGCATTGGTAGCCTGAAGTCCAAGGGTACGTAATAGAACAACTGGTGTGAAGTCGGTACCGTAAAGTTTCTGAAGACCGTCAATTGTAGCAGCTACTGGTATCACTTTACGTTGTCTAGAAGATTCATACTTTGTAAGATGTGATAAACTTCCTGAAATAGCATATGGATGCAAAAATGTATTGACAAACACATATAGAGAGGTACAAGTGGTTATAAGATATAACTGAAATAGGATGCCATTTGGAAAGTTTTCCCTAAACAAACTCCAATTGGAAAATCCATGTTATCCAAACCATGTGACCCATGAGGAAAATATGGTGAGCTAATGACACATCTACTCCACCAAAACATTGTTTCTGTTAAGTTTCATAAAGATCTGTTTAGTTTCATAAAGATCTGTGAAGTTTCATAAAGATCTGTTAAAAATAACCTCAAATGGGAAATCAATGTTTTCCTGACCATGATCAAAATGGGAACATCCAATCGCAAATCCATTCTACCAAATGACTTGTAGAGTTTCATAAAGTCTGTTAAATAGTTTTTGAGAATAAGTGGCAGCAAAACGTTGAAAGAGCCCACTTTGTTTTGGGGACATAATCATGCCTTCCCCGACACAACCATAAAACATCATTTTGCCCAAGCAACTGGTTATTTTCACAAGGTCATATTGGACAAGGGATTTAACATTAAACATCTCATCTCCAGCTTATGTAGTTGACATTCTTCTAGTACAACCACCAATTGTGCGATAAGCTGAGTAATGGTGTTTTACATTACAGTCCATATCAAGGTGGTCAGTTCAGGGATGGTGGAGGAAACTGGAGTGACTAAAGAAAACCATGAACTTTGGCAATTGAAATGACAAACTTTCACACTAAAATCTGCCTGAGTAGGCTTTGAACCTAGCAGTAATAAAATGCACGCTTTAAACCACTTGGCCACCGAGGTCCCAACCACTAATCCATCAATAATCAATAGAACACTATAACTTAAACTCAAGTAACAATTACAAGCTAAATGTTTTGTCAAAGCCTGCTGCTCTACAATTGACAGATCACAAGCCATGCCCACAATGTTCTGACAAAGGCCTGACATGCTTGAATTACACACAAGAAGAATGAAAACTCGACCTGCATTGTGCCATTTAATGACACTACTGACACTAGTATGTCATTAGTTGCTGTGACGCTGCTTTGGTACCATGATGGTTGTCAGTGTCGGAATATAAAAGGCATGGTTGGCCACACGTCAATTTTAAATACAGTCACTTGCAAAAACTTAATCTGATAATATCCCAAATTAAACCCACTCTACATGAAGGGAAATCATATCTGACATGCAAGTTTATTTCTTACCTTTTATCAAATAAGATAACCTGTTTAAGTTTTTCTGACTCCTGTCACTAATTTGAGAAATGGTAAAAGGAATACTAGCTACATGTATTTTTAAACCCATCAGTCAGAATTTAAGAATACAGTCAAACCTGTCTATAAAGGCCAACCAAGGGAACCAGTAAAAGTAGCCTTTATGGGCATGTGACCCTAATATACAGGTTCAAAAACATATAAAGAGCAATTTTGATAAAATTTTACTGGCCTTTATAAGCAGGTGGCCCTTATAAGCAGGTGGCCTTTAACACAGGTTTGACTGCATTGATACACATATTTTACCTGGGTCACTGCCACAAGACACAGCTTCTACTAATGTGTCTTTCAATTCTTTGACATCACCAAATCCAAGATTTATACCTTGACCAGCCAATGGATGAATCCTATGTGCTGCATCTCTGCAACAAACAATGAGGAGATCTTGTCATGACGATTCAAGAGCAGTGGATTTGAGTCCTAACTAGGCTGTGTAGGGTGTCCTTGAGCAAGGTATTCAATTTGCCCTTACTCAAGTTTGCCTTGCTGATAAATGAATTGGTACTAACAGAAATTTATGGAGTTAACTTTGCAATGGACTAATGATCCAAGGTGAGTCTGGTGCGACAGCTGCTATTGAACCTATCGGCTAACAAGAGAATTTACTGAAATAAACAAGGATTGATATTTGCCCTACAGTGCAGATTATTGTTCCTAGTTTTCTTGTTGTAATATTGTGAATTTGAAAAGTCTCAATAAATTAACAACATTTGATCTTATGTTCAACAAAACAAAAAATTATTTATAAATGCTTAACTTTGACTTAAGACAACACTTCATATATTTTATATATTGGTTATCAAACTGGGCTACTTAAGTTTTCCATATAAACTTACCCTATAAGAACCACTCTTGGAAGTACATAGTTTGACGAATGTAACAAAGCAAGAGGAAATGATGCTCTAGAATTAGCTTCTACTCCACTTATTGTTGGTGGTAGTTGTCTTATAGTGTTACTACCTACAAAAAAAGTTAAAAATTATATACAAAATTATCAAACATAAGATTAATTATATTGCCCATGGTGTAATTTGAACAAATGTCTCTATTCTATGTAATATACAATGTATGTAAATATACGTTAAACCAACATGTATTCTGTGCAATTAACTTTTGTGCATTTTATGATGACATAATAATCCAAACAGTTAATTGTTGCAAACTTTCATAAAGATCATAAAAGTGTTGCTAAATGCAGTAAAATATACCTATGCATTTTACTTAAATTATAAAATTATAAGGCGATAGGCCAGGGTAGCATGTCATGTATATTTAATGACAATGGGGGAGGGGGTCTTTAAAAAAGTGACATTATTTATATCAACTTTTCAGCTATAGCAGGGCTTCGATTACTCACTCGTCCACTCGTCCTGACGAGTGAAATTAGAACTGGGACAAGTGATGTTTTTATTGCACTCATCACGATGCCGAGTTAAATTCATCAGACAAATACATCATGGGCTTGTTACAATCGATAAACAATAGACAATTTAGTGTAGGTCGGGGAAATTGTGTATAAGGAGGTCAATTGTAACGATCTGGGCCCCTTTGTAAAAATCTTTCCGTTCTGTTACAAGCATGAATTAACAAAATCATTTGAACGTTTGCATCATATGTGCGAACCGTTTTGCATTCGGGAGTTCCTTAGTGTAACATTAAATCCAATTGATGTTCCGAGTGCTTATCTTGTGGTGACTGTGCCGAGTTAAATTTCCAAGTGCCGAGTGGTTTTCTTATTCAACTAGGCACTATGCCAAGTGGAATTAAAATTTCTATCTAAGGCCTGTATAGCCCATATCATGGAAGTTAATAGCCATGAAATGTTTTTGGTAAGAGAATAATGAAGTTAATAGCTGCAAATAAATGTTGGTTTACAGTAGTTGGTGATTGAGCGAGTTTTACATCCCAGTCAAGATTACTACACTTGTACATGTATTACAGACTATGGTTGAAAGTGGTAGAATTGTTTACTTACAAATGTATGCAATAAATTGATGGATATTTCAACATTGAAAGATAACACCATTCAAACTATCAAACAACTGAATATCTATCATTCTATGAGCAAATTTTAATTCAGGAAAACGAAGCAGACACAGAATTAATGTATTTTAACAAAAGAAATGTCTGTACAGCATATGCTTTATACCACAATCTATCATGAACTGGGAATATTACTGAAGCAAACTGAATTCATTTATTTAGGTAATTTACATTTCATGCTTTCAACTATGACCTTCAAAATCTTTAAAGAATATCAATGAAATAACTTATATTTATTTCAATCGACAGATGGACAGGCCAAAAAATACATACAGTAAAACCTCGTTATAATGCCCCTCGATAACTTTGCCACCTCGCCTATCGCCACACTATTTTGAAGTCCCAAAATCTATTTTGTTTATGTTTTTCTTTATCCTTCTCCCCCAATTTATCGCCAAACCCCTTTATAACGCCAAAATTTGACTGAACAAATGGTGGCGATGAATCGAGGTTTTACTGTACATATATCTGGCACATAAAGAGATTTAGATGTGCACGCATATAAAATTCAGAATATTCATTTCTCATATGGCCAATTTTCACATAATTTTTCTATGATGACCAGTTAAACACTAATTTTCACACAAAACTGAGTGATTTTAAATGGTTTTTTCCCCAATCTTTTATGGTACAAATATATAAATCATATTCAAAACTTACTAGAAATGAAGTTACTTAACAGATCCTGAAATCTATGTCCAACATTTACAGCTATACTGTTCATATCACGGTCATGCCACTGAAACATAAATCAGCACTACTGTCAATGTATTTTTTATTAATAGACTCCATGTTGAGTAAACACAAAATTACACACTAATGATGAGGGGCTGAGATGGATGAGTGGTCTAAAATCCTAGCTGGAATCCCACATGGGCTGACCCTAGTGCAAGAAAGCTTTCTCTAGGTACTATGGTATTTGCCATCATCCTAGAACTGATTGCCTCAATAGAAGTAAAGTTTTTGACTGTGGTATATAAAATATCATTATCCAACTTGCCTCAATTTGCTGATATTTTCTTTTATTGGTCTTTTTGGCAATAAATGTATAAACATCTGGTAAATACGAAAATGCCTTAATATTAATCTTAGAGAGTTCACCAAACCTGAGCCATGAAACCAGGATAGGCCTAATGGCTTGCAGCAGGATTTTTGTTTTTGTTTTCTACCAATAAATCATTTAGAAATGAACAAAATTTGTGCAATACTTTAAAACACTATTTTTGTGATATTTCTTTTTGTAAGTACATGTAAATTTGCAACATGATTGATATTTTTGCCATTTTTCTATCGAAGTCATTTCTCAACATGGTATTTGCATGGTATGGCATCCCGTCTTTTAAATCATAGATCACCCTGTTTTCTTGTCATGTTTGGTTAAATTTAATTTTTAAATTTGAATTTCTTGAAAAATTGCACATGAAATTTTCATATTTTATAGTATATCGTTATCGTATAGATATCTGATATGGTATGACTTACTAGAGCATCATTAACTGCATCTACAAAACTGTCTTCTGGTAATTCTTTCAAATGTTTCGCAAGTTCTGGTGTTGTCGTCCATATTAAATTGCTATGTTGATCCGATAGCTGAAAATATACAGAAAATAATGGAATGGCATCATCAGGAACGTTAAATGTTCCAATACATAATATTGCATTTCTTCTCAATATAGTTGTAATAATAGCAAGAACTACAGGTTGTGCAAGTCCTGCCTGAAAAGTATTGTCAACATATGACCTTTGACAAAGGTCAAGATCATCTTTCCTCCATTTTCTGTACATCTGTATTTTCAGTATTTTCTATGATAGATCTTTGTCAGATTTCACTTTCCTAACTCTTTCATTTTTTAAAATAGGTTTGAAAAAAGTTAATAAGTTTAGTTTGCACCAGTGTTGATGAGGACAATCAACACCAACAATTACTGCATGGCTGCTCTGTCAAGTGCTTATCAGATGAGGCAAAGAGAGAGACAATATGGTTGTTTTACAGCTAAACAACAACTATATACAGAAATAATTTTGTTTCCATTCATAGAGATTATAGTTGTGAAGAGGTTTTTTTTTCATGTATGACATGTAATATATGAATTTAATTCTATTGATATCTTACTGGAAGCATTGCTATTGGTCCAGTTGGTAGGAATCTCTGCCAGGCTACATTATTTTCTGTTACCTGAATAACAAAATACAATGTATTAAAAATGAATAATTAAAACTAAGCACCTCCCAATGTACCCAAAGATAAAAGAAATATGGAAAATGTTATGCAGTCAAGCAAATAAAAAACTGTATTATATACATGAAAGTTATGTAATAAAATTAGCCTTTATCATGTACCCCCCCCCCCCCCCCCCCCCCCCCCCCCCCCCCCCCCCCCCCCCCCCCCCCCCCCCCACCCCCCCCCCCCCCCCCCCCCCCCCCCCCCCCCCCCCCCCCCCCCCCCCCCCACACACCAACATTTAATATTTTATGTGACCTTGACCTTTCCGATGTGGCCTTGGTTCAAGATCACGATACACCTTTTGGACCATGAAGATTATTCATATGAAGTTTTATGACAGTCGTCCAAAGCAACTATGATATGTGGCCCTGACATGATTTTCAAACATAATTTTCCCACTACTATCTTGACCTTTCCAATATGACCTTGGTATAACACACCTTTGCACCATGAAGATTATTCATGTGAAGTTTTTTGACAGTCGTTCTAAGTAGATATAGAGAGATGTGGCCCAGACAGGATTTTACATGGATGGACAGATAGACAGACAGAAGAACAGACATGGTGATTTCTATATACCCCCTTCAAACTAGTTTGCGGGGGTGGGGTGGGGTAGGGTGTATTTAGAGGGGGTATAAATATAAAAGTTTTTAAGACAACCATATCTGTAAATAAAAAGATATAATAAAAATGTACAATTTATCAATCAAATAATGTACACCTGTCTACACACCTCTGAAAGTCTTAACGTTGCTACTACTGCTGTCTGTTTATAATTCCAGCCGACTGTGTGAAATTCTCCAGCCTTCCTTACTGGCGACTGAGGTCCATCTGCTCCTATCTAATGTAAAATACAAGCAAATTCAGTGAATTAGGATCTCCCGCCTGCAGGTTCTTCTTTTTTTGATGATTTGCACTTATGCTACAAGGGTCATAACTCTGAGGAAAATGGGCAAAACAACTCGTGTTGATACTTTGCACAAAGTTTCGTATAATACTGCTTCATAGATTTGTAGAATTAGTGCAGACAAGAATTTCCAATGGGAGGAAGGATGGACAGAAACTCAAATTTAATATCCCCCTCTTTCTTTGAAAGTGGGTGGATAATAACAGATTATTTGGAAACTTCTGTCTGGCCCGTCGGACATTTTTTGTACAAGGAAAAACATAAAAAAAAGGTCGTCGGTCGTTGGCACAGCTACCGCGATTGCCAATTTTAATACATGTGCGTTATTAGATCACGATGTTGATTGTGTATTAGGTTAAATCTAAGACTAAGACGTTTACTGCTTTTCTAAGCTTCCAGGATATGATGTTATTATCAATATGCGTTACTGTCCATGATGCTTGATACTGCACGTCCGCCATATTGTTTACTAACAATCATGTACTTTCGTATTCCGAAGATACACGAATTGTAATTAGAATTATGGCGAGAGGTTCTAAATTATAAATATGAATTCAGGTATCACGAATCATGATATAACGGGAACGGCTTGATGAGGTTCCAATATATTTATGTGAATGAAAGATATTAATGCCTAAACTTTTATTAAAATAAAATTTTATCGCCTCTGTATTTATTAATAAAGAAACAGTTATGAAGTGCGTAGTAGGCAATTTTCAACACCCCGCGTGGAACCTCTTTGATCACAAACCGTCACCCTTGACCGACACTCGTTATGGCTTCCGTAATCAACACAGTTACAACCATGCACTTATTATTAAACAAACACACGTTTAAAGAAAATTGTTATGATTCGGACTGAGAAACAAAAGAAATAGACAGTAAGACACGCGGCATGCGACTAGTTAAGTCCACAGGTATTTACTGATTAATAAACAATCACCTGATTATTAGATCTTACTGTTGTTGACAGGTAAACACGTGGTAAGGACAATATACTTAGTGAAGTAAGGTAGTGTTTAAAAGACCGACAGACAGACTAGCGGTAGTTTACTTTTGTCGGACCGAAAACTGATTTGTCCGTTTAATATTCCTGTTGTAAAATTGAAAATGTCCGAAAACAAAAAATGTCCGACTGGTGATTTTTCACGTCGGTCAAAATAAATTTTTGTCGGACATGTCTGGCAAATATGACCGTTTCCGGACCTCTGGTCCTATGACTGAAATGGGTTTCTCACCAGAAACCTGTCAGGTAGTGATCAATACAACAGGACTTAAACTTGATTAAGGTACTTGCATAATTAAAATTATGATCTAGAAACTATCAACCAATCAGATAGAAACATGCTGCATAGTTATGAATTATTTAAGTAAACATTTACAAAGTAGTAAATGTCAACCCATTGTATTATAGAAAGGATGTTGTGAAAATTTCATATGTTGACATTTGTAGGAATTTACAAAATACAATGTGTTCAAAAACAGAGATTAACAGTAACTCGCTAAATTACAATTCCTCCCTATTATATTATCAGCTATACATGTTTTTGGCAGGTTACACTGCCCCAGGTACCCTGAGCCACAGTTTGTTTACCATACTGTAAGTTGACTTCTGCAATAGGCAAGTTAATTTTCTTTTACTGCATGCATTTATGCACCACCTCAGAGTTTCAATCATAGATCAATGTGCCCTGGCAAATGAAACAATTGCTATGCGGGAAATTTCTTTGAAAGGTGACAAAATATGATAACACATACCAGTAATTTAGTCTTTATTGTTTTGTCATCTGTAGTGTTAACTGTTACCCAGGAATTCTGATTGATGTTGTCGTATCCAGGGGTTACACCAGGTATGATAAATGATGATGCAGAAGTACTGTATCTGACGTCAACTCGTTCTGATAGTTTAGATAACTGTCGTCTCAATGCCTCTTGTATAATGTCATTCTCTACAACATATGCTATGTCTTCTACAAGGTTTTCATCATTAAATGTGATCAGTGCATCTGAACAGGACTCCCAAACCTGCAAAAGTAAGTACAGTAAAAGTTTTTGAGCGGGACTTACAAACTTCAATATGTACAAATAGGATTTGGTGGGTGGCTAGGTGATTCAGTTGCTGGGTGGGTGGGTGGGTTGGTTGGTTGATTCCAGTCATGAATATTTCACTTATATCCAGACCTCACCACCTTTACGTAAAGTGGCAGCAATTTTCACCTTTACAGTACGCTCAGGGCAAAATGTGGAGGGGGGGGGGGGGTTCTCTAGTGTGACACACCTACTATGTATGACATGGTGCATAGGTTTTTAAGGTCTTTTCTAAAGAACCCTGTGATTTTCATTTCTAAATGGTGAGTACTTAGTGAAAGAACCGCCGTTGCCTATTTTCAAGTCTTGGCCAGACTCGGCTGGGTTTCAAAACCCTGACCTCCCACGTACAAAGATAGGTCATCAGTAAGATGGAAAAGAAAAACCAGAATTACTAGTGTAAGAAGAATTCTACAGAACCATACATCTCCCCTAGCTTACTTAGGTTTGTTTACCAAAACATATTTGGAAGACTTGAGTTCCTCAGAATTTGTATTTCATTGAAATTATAAATTAATCTCTCTTTCTCTCTCAATCCATACCTGCATTCTCTTTACAGGGTGACATCTCATTTGCAATATATCATCCCAAGCACCAACACCTGAAAATTCAAATAAAATTATGAAAGATAACATTTAACAGAGAAGTGCTTCAAAATGTTTAATGACTCTGATAATCTCTCCAATAAAAACATCATTACATGCATGGCCCCACAAATAGCCAAAAATCGGCTAAAAATCACCAAATTGGCCAATAAAACGCTGAATTGAAAATCACTCATTAGTTTTTTTTTGTAGTTCACGATTGAGTTATCACACACTTCAAGATGAAGCCACATATCTTAATATTGTCCCACAGGTGTAAAATTGGTGTGATAAGTAATAATTATTTACAGTCTATAGTCATCACAAGAGTTAATCCTAATCACTTAATTACCGGGACTACCATGGTGTTCAATAAACTGTGTAAACAACATCCTGTATGAGACACCAAACAGAAACTCTCTGGAACGGAGATATATAGCCATAGGCCAAATGACCTTGTCTTCGTTTGTGGGGCCCTGATTACATGTACATTCATGTATATTATAACTTTTTTATACATGTGTACACTGAGAGTGGTTTCAATAGCAGCAGCAAGGCAACAAAAGTTGTCTGTTACTTTTATGGATTTGGATTTAGTAATATGTCACCTACTTCCACTCACAGGGGCCAGTTTCATAATAAAATTTATAAAATACAGATAAGTATACTGTATATATACTTATCGGTATTTTCTAAATTTTATTATGAAACTGGCCCCTGTGCTTTCACTATGTTTTTTTTAATAGTAGAGCTATTTAGAATTACATATAAGAAATTATCAGCTATTTGATTATTAAACAGTTCTGCACCATAATAGACAACACTACTCGTATATTCATTAAAACAATTTTCTTATTATTACTCACTTTTAAACAGATCTATGCTACTAGGACTGACAGTACATGTTCTGATACCAAATTTGTCTGAAAGTTTAAACTCAGACTGTTTAGCAGCTTCAAGTAAAACTATTTTCTTATCTTTCATTACTTCTTCTTGACCTGAAAAACATGAAATATTCTTAAAATAAATCTCTAAAATGATTTTTTTTTTGTGTTTCAAGGATATTGTCTGTACCTTGAATTAATGTGGTCTGGAAAAAATCCCTACAGCACTCGTCTTCAGAACTGATTACTTTAAATTTTACATACACGGTATATTTGACTGCTATATAAATAAGGTCAAGTTAACCACATGCACATTTACTCAAGGTTAAAGGTCAAGGTCACTAATTTTTATTAACTGAATAATGATGGAAACCCAAAGGTCAAGGTAAATAAAATCCAAAAACTCATAAGACTGATATAAGTTTTTACATTTCTATATAAAATTACATCTTCCCTGCATAATAAAGTGAAGTATAATGATATATTAAACAAATGACCTTTGTATTTAAACCTTGACCTTATGACCCTTCAATACTAACCTTGAAGAGCCAAGGACATTTTGAAACATATGGCATTTTAATCAAGTCTTAATAGTAAGGATCAATAGGAACTTATATTTAATAACCTTTCTGCAAAGATCAATTAAACACTTTATCATAAATCTGGTGGTCTTTATTTACAGGTTTTATTTAAAAAATAAATAAAGGTTATTTAAAGTCATATAATTTTCCAGATTTTTATCAATTTACAAGTGCATTGTCTTTATAAGTTTTTGACAGATTTGACCACTGGCATTGCAAAGTAATGAATTATTTTTTAATATTAAATAGTAGCCTTATGCAATAAATAGGGGTTATTTCAAAAATGTAATTTCATGTTTTACCTAAGGCACATGCCATGGCAGCTCCAACCATTCCACCGCCGGAAATAACAATATCAGCTGTTTCTTCATTTTTCACAGAATTTGTCTGAAGACTCCTTACAACAGAATAACTAAGCTTTAAATGCTTCCCTGTCGAAAAACATAATGAACATCTTCTCAACATGCTCACCCCTTGCATTGTCGGAAGTCAATGAGTTGCCTCCCTTTAAAAGTTTCCTCATTGGCAAATGTAAAACATTGCTTTAGTAAGTTGGATACTGGTTTGTCAAAACTTATCATGGCTTTTAACACAGCTTTTGAAGCATTGATACCTATTGATAAAAAAAAAGCTTACTAAACACATGTGCCTTCTCCAAAATAGAAGCTTAGGTTTCAGTTTACAGTTGTTTTCAATTACATATTAATCACCCGTTTTAATTTTACAGCACTAGACGACCGTAGTATAATTCCTTATCCGTAGTGCTTGGACAAAATTGTAAAATCCAAAAAAAGTTCAAGGGTTCAACAAAGAATCAAAAGGACCAAAATATATTTAAGCAAATTTAGCTTAGGAAATAGTTTACATGCAGGAGTAAATCGGCTTAGTTTTGGGGGATTTTCAGATATTAACTAGCAGCAAATTTAGACAATATTATATTT
The DNA here is from genome assembly GCA_021292105.1 of Anadara kagoshimensis. Classification (NCBI taxonomy): domain Eukaryota; kingdom Metazoa; phylum Mollusca; class Bivalvia; order Arcoida; family Arcidae; genus Anadara; species Anadara kagoshimensis. The sequence goes on from CM037858.1 coordinate 43,541,495, forward strand.
CTGACAATAGAAAAGAATTGCGTACTGAGTTTGTAATATTCTCGGGGAAACATTCACCAGCAGAGATTTCGACCCATTGGTTAAAATTACATATTATACCAGTTTTAATTTTATAGTACTAGACGGTTGTTTTGGAATACTATTCCCCATCAAAAGTGCTTGATCCAAAATCGTGAGTAATGGTGAGCGTTGGTGATAGTTAGCTGGTTAGGTATCTTAACTGAACACTTTGTCTGTTTACTATGCCAATTTACAAAACATCCTAGAATTAAAAGTAATTAAGATTCTTGGTAGAAATAATATAATTTTACAACCTTTTTGCATTCCCAGCCTTACAACATCGGATTTTCAATTATTCACTATTTTATCAAATAAAGCATATAATATACACGGTGACAATAGGCACTGTTTTCGTTCATGTAGTTACATTGATAAAAACTGTATGACACCTTCAAAGTAATAGACATTTGTATTGTAATTTGATACGTGTACTCTGTTCTATAGTTTCATGGACCAGAACCAATAAACTACATAATGGTTAAGTAACAAACAGATTACGATCCCTGGGTTTATTGGAGATGTTCATCAGAATCTGTTTGGAGCTAATGAAAGTAGAGCACATTGTATATTGACCGAATCTAGTGATAAATAATGATAACAAGGCACGTTGTACATTAGCTGGAGACCAATAAGTAACAGAGACCTGTGACTATGTACCATCAAGGAAACGGTAGAACATAGCACCGTGAATAAGCTGGGAAGGGAACCTGCCAACGGATAGGGTATGCCGATCTAAATGATACATTACAAGAAGGCAATAGCTAGCCTAAAGTAGAACCCAAAAAGGACAAAGAAGAGAGGAAAGACCATTAAGTTGTTGTGTATGAAGAAGAATAAAAGCAAAATGACATTTAATTCTTAACTGTGCATTTGGAAATGAATTTAACGAGTACGTGCCTCAGTGGTTTATGATATCAGCCGAAGAATCTAATTTTTTGGCCATCACTTAGTTGATTATAATACATGTACATGTGTGTAAACGCTATTCAATATAACACTCTAGTCTATTCATATAACCGTGGATGTTTGGGTTGTATGTTATGTTGAAACAAAGACGTATGTATAATGCTAAAATTAAGTTGAACAACGTATTTAGTTGAGGAATTATTTTAAAAATTCGGACCAGTGTTGGTAGGCTACATCTAACAATGATTTATTTTTTAAAATTCTTAACAATATATATATATTTAGAAGGCGTTTGCTGAATATAATTAGAATGATTTCATTATGTACCTTACACTTCTATAATTTGCAACGATAGGAACTTGTAGTTGCTTGAAATGTTTTAAGATGCAAAAGTTTTATTTTTGTTGAAGAGTCCATTATGACTGACTAGATAGAAAGCTCCAATAAAATGAGACTGGACGGTTATTGTTGGTTTCAAATTACAACTGTACATAAGGTTTTTATCCAACAAGCATTTTTACAGAAACGATAATTTAATTAAGGTATTTCAGCACAAATTAGTTTGTTTTCAATCATTTATAATACAAAAACCACACAAAGTCTAAGTCTCTGAAATACACAGGCTACGCCATCTAAACGAGACCAGATAGTCCACATTTTGTGTAACGCCATTTTCTACACCCTAAAAGTTTTACACTAAAAACCATCAGATAAATTAAATTAATTTAATTATGACATAAAAAATAATTTTATTTATCACAGATAGTCAAGAAGTATTGTCTTTATTGTTATATTTTTTCTTGTAATTTATAAATTTAATATTTATCCAATAGACTTGTCTGAAATATTTAGTCCGTATAACAGTATCGCATCAAACATGGCAACAATGGCAACAACTCACGGTTTGACAGTTTTAACAAATTCTTGCGTGAAACCACCGCTTAATCCAAAAACTGGCCTTTCTACAACTATGCACGAAAGAGCCAGAACATATATGGGGTATAGTGAAAATGGCTTTGATGACGATTACGCCGCAGATGATGGAAGAGATCGGCGGAAAGAACACACTTGGCCGTCCGGTCTTGCTGGACAAGATCCCGCGGTTGGAATTGAGGCCGTTTCAAGGGAATTATTGAATGGTGTGGACGGGGAGGATTTCTATGCTAAGTTGACCCAGCTTAAAAATGAACACAGAAAAACACTCGAAATGTATGAAAGTTTGTATAAACAAAAAGTTGCACTCAAACAAACTGGGAAATCTTTTGTGTCGAATGAAAATGATCAAATGGATGTGCTTAGCAAAACTGCTCCAATTTATGACATGGGTGACATTCATGATAACTTGACAGGTATAGAAATACAGAAAGCGTCAACAATACACAATATACCATACACTTCTACTGCAAATAAACCACCAACAGGAAGACCCTCAAAATCTCCTTCCACCATGCCTGGGCCTAAACGCAGTCGATCACCTCCACGGCATGCAAAATCGTTAACCAGAAGTCTTGATGAAGAAGTATGGAAGAAAGTTATGATGCAGAGAAGGTCGAGCGAGGAATATGATTTTGATGAAGATCCTGATGGTCTAGAGGCAACAAAATCAGAGATTTATGATCCAAGGGATATTTCGGCTGCAATGTCACGGATTGACGATATGTGGGAGAACTTTTCTGTTCAAGAATATGCACCTTGGTCTTCCACAAGACAAAGACCATCATCTGCAATGATTACAAAGAGAGAGAAAGAAGAGAAAGTGAAGGAGTGGAGACACAGAATTACAATACCAAAGCCATTTAAAATGACAATCCGTGAAGATAACAAGGAGAAAAAGAAATCCCAAACACAACTTGAACATGAAGATGAAATGTTTAGAAGACAAAAAGAAGAAGAAATAGAATGTCAGAAGAAATTCAAAGCAACACCAGTACCTGCACACATTTACCTACCACTATATGATGAAATTATAGAGAAGAACGAAAGCAGGAGGAGACATGTGAAAGACTATAGCGAAGAACTATTGAAGTCACAAGAAAAGCCGTTTAATTTTTTGAAAAGAGAAGAAGACAAAAGACATAGAAGAACATGTTCTGCACCAAGCAATGATAAAGTGAGAAAATCCCAAACTTTCAAAGCTAGGCCTGTACCAAGTTATATATTTGATACTTCTATTGACAGTCAGATTCAAGAGGAAGAAGAATATCGCAAAATAAGGATCAAAATGCGGTCAGAAGAGCTATTACAGTCAGCAGCATTACCTCCAAATATGGAACTCCGAGAAAAAGTCAAAGAAATGAAAAACAAAGAAAAAATGATCAGAAGTAAAAAGAAGGATAAATTCCGACCCAAAGTTAACCATGAAGTGCCTGATTATGATGAACTTTACAAACAATTCCAGAAAGAGCTTGCTCGTCGGAAATATGAAAAAGAAACAACAGTGACAAAACCATTTAAACTTAATACATGTAACATTGCATCCACAAAAGGCAAGATACTGAAAGACATTGAAAGAGATGAGGAGACCATGAGAGAAAACAGGTGGCCATTTAAAAGTTCCAGAGCTACACCAAGATCCAGTAGACTGGGTAAAATATCACTTATTCTTGTAATATCACCTTATTCTTATTTAATTCATATGTATGTGGGAGGTCACGGGTTCAAACCCTATCCAGGTCTAACCAAGACTTGAAAATAGGAAGTGACTGTTCTTTTGCCAAGCACTCAGTATTTAGAAATGAAAGTCACAGGGTCTTTCGGAAGAGATCTCCAAAAAACCATGTCCTTGTCACGGCAGGCCTGGCACGTAAAAGAACCCTCCCTGTACATTGCCCCAAGTGCACTGCAAAGGTAAACATTTCTGCCACTTGACCTACAGCTGGTGATGTCTCAATGTAAGTGAAATATTCTTGATTGGGTCATAAAATCCTATTCAATCAATCAATCATTCAATTCATATTATTTTACTATCTATTTAATTACATAAAAATTTTCTTCTCAAATTAAAGTTGGAATTTTCTGATTTTGAAGTCCACTCCCTGCCAATATGTCACTTCCTTTTAAGGTTCACAGATTTTTGGATTTTAGCTAGAAATGTTCAAGTTCTCATTAAATCATCACAACTGTTTGAATCATTGTGTTTCTGACAGTGAGTCATTTCCCATAGAAAATCAAATGGAATTGAATAAAGATTGATATTTTTCACTTGTACATTATCGTAACAAGAAATCTATATGCGCATCAATGACTAGAAAAAAATATATTTCTGCACAGAGTAAAACAAACTAGGCAAATGGCGGACCCTGTTGTGCAGATGACATAAAATGTCGCCAAGAACACCATTTCTGGTGTAAACACCACCATTTCCTCCATGTAAAACCCCATAGCACAAACATTTTCCTTTCTACAGAATTACTGTTTGACAATTGTGAATGCACATACAGATTTTCATTTACGACTAGGCACAAGTAAGTGATCAATATCAATCATTATTCAAGTTTATTGGATTTTCTATGGGAAAATGACTCGCTGTCGGAAACACACTGATTCGGACAATAGAGTACAAATATTGCAAAATTGCATTGTGATGGGTTGTCATATTTTCAGTTGTTTAGTTACTATGGTAACTAAAAATGTAATATTCAAGGCTATATTGGGCAATACCAGCATATACCATTAGCTAGATGTCAGTATTTCTTTTACTTGTACACTTATCTATATTTTTCATAAACTTTGTTTTTCTTCTTCAGGTTATTTGTCAACATCTTTGGACTCAATTCCAGCAAAGTCAACAGCAGCAGCAGACCTCCGAGCTAGTCGTGTAAAGTAAGTAAAAAGAAAAAATAAGAGTGAATAAGACATATGGTAATTAAATCTTACTTACATCCTCATTGAATCAATATGGTTTTCAAATTTTATTAATGTATAAAGTACATACATAGGAGGGACCTTTGTCACGAACAAAAACAGATGCAAAGAATAAGATGCAATCATTGGTTAATTTGCAGAACCGTGGATTTCTGAGATTCCCCAGGAAGCACAGATTTGATTTGGAGATAGATATTCCATCACATGATATTAGTTTGTTTTTTGAGGCATACATCATATACACTTAGGCAGAATTATCTGCCTTAACGATTGATATTCATTTTTTGTTACGATGGTAGCAGTATAAAAAAAAATGACTTGCCATTTTTAAAGCAGATAATTCTGCCTAATACACTGTGAATAACATGCAATATTGACACGAGGTAAAGAGAATGAGAGGGAAAACAGAATTAATTTATGTGTACACATGATTATAGGAAGAGAAAAAAAATGAACATTTAAAATGAGATTTAAACTTTTCTAATGCAAAATAAGTAAATGATTACGGCATTGTATGGGAGTGATAAAACATCATCCCTTAACATAAAATTGAATGTTTATATGACTTTTCAAGTTATTTTAACATGACATAATGCATGTCCTACTATGTCATACCTACCATGATGACATCATTTTTACCTCCAATGAATGAAAAATAATAAACTACTAGTAGTATTGTATTATATTTTAACCTTCCTCTGTATAACTTCTATGAAAGTGATTAGCTAAAATGAATCGCATGACCAACCCAGTATCATTCCGTACATAGCAGCACATGCAAAAGTACTAGGTCTGTGAGGCTCATAGCCTCATACTGGGTGGGTTAGAGTTGCCTCCCCTGGAGCTAATGCAAACGTCGACCAAAAAGTCAAACATAAATAAACATAAACCATTGTATACAGTTGTATAAGATAGATTGTAATGTATTGTATTACAGCAAACATGTTTTTTCATGACCATTTTATATTTGGTTCAATGCCTGATGAATTTTTCTTTTTATTACTAATTATAGAAAACATTTTACAACTTTGAGTCAGAGAGAGAAGGAAGAACTAGAGAAAAGACGCAAACATAGAATCCGTGAAATGAGACTGAGGAAGAGTATTGATGAGAGGGCATCAATATCAGACAGTCCATCTATAGAAGATAAAACAAGAGAAAGATTAAAGAGATACAGGTAGAATATACTTATAATTTTAATATTGTTTGTATATGTACCAGTGTTTTACCTAGCCAGTGTTCATTCTTGAATTTTTCAGAGGGGCCATTTTTAAAAATTTCTCAAAAACATAACATCAATATGTTTTGCATTATATACACATAAATTCATAATGTTAAATTTGAATCCTTAAGGTTTTAACAATGGGGCCGTTTGTCAAAAACAGGGATCATTGGCCCCATGACTCGGACTGTGACTCCTATCCGGAATGACCACTGCCTAACTGACATTAGATTCTTAAAAGGAGGTGGTTGTGGTGTGAAGAGTGGAGCAATAGAGTTTTATGCTCATTCAAATTATTCATATTATTTTTGAATTTCTAGTGTTGTTCGTGTGATAAACAAGTGTTCACAAATATACTAAAACAATGTATTCTGAACCCCTAAATATAAAACAAAATTAATTCTCTGAAATTTGATCTACTGACCCAGATATTGTGTATACCACACCAATACAGTTACTATGCAAAGTCTATTACACCCCTCACAAATGAAGTTTAGGGGGTATATAAGAATGACCTCCTCTGTCTGTTCCAACATAATGTTTTTGTCTGCCATAAAGATTAATTTCTTTTTGATATAAAGACAAGAATTAGATACATGTACATATTCTGACAGACATTTCAACTATCACTGATGGGGATGGCACCATACAGAGACACCACACTTGCCTGTTGTTTTTAAACTTATTAGTTTGTGTGAAATAGAATACATTTTAAGAAAAGACACATTTGCAATATTATAGATAAAAATGTATGTTTGGAAAAATTTATCTAGAATTGTACTAGTAATTTATTTTGTATTTCATGAAAACTGTTTTATCAAATTTAGTTTATGTAATGTTTAATTTTATTTTGGAAATATTTAGGGAGGATGAGAGAGCTAGAATGGAAGAATATCAAAAAGAACTTGATGAAATGAGGAATAGAGTTGAAGGTCGACCTTTGTTGTTTGAACAGCAATCCGAGGTAAGTTTATTTTTTATTCCCCGCCTTTCCAAGAAAGAGGGTGATAATAAATTCAAGTTTCCGTCCTTCCATCCATCTGAAATTCTTGTCTTTGCTAATTCTCCATAACTATCAAGCACTATTTCATGAAACTTGGTGCACAGTATCAACATAGATAGGAGATGCACATGTCGTTAACCTGAGTTGGTTTGCACATTTTCCTTAGAGTTATGGCCATTTGAACATAAATGCATATCACAAAAAAAAGAATCTGCTGGTGAGGGATCCTAATTCACTGAATTTGCTTATGTTTCTCGATTTATCTGGCTTACATAAAGTGCTGAAGTTGCCAGCGTACCATGTGATCAATAACCCTTAATGTTTGTGGGTAATGATTTGGAAGACATTTACATCACAAATTCCTGCAATAACATCATTTCTACAGGAAAATGACAACTAACATGATCATATCCAATGGAAATAATCATTCCGCACAAATGTTGGGGAGTATCACATGGTACAATGGCGAAATCTATTTTTACATATTTTAATACAGTATTTGTCATTCCAGATGTGACAACACAACTAAAATTAGAGAAATGTGCTCTCAGACACCTTAACATTGTATTATTATTGTATTATTTATACTATTGTCTAAATTTGCTGCTAGTAAAAATTTTAAATTCCATAAAAACTAAGGTATACTCCCTCATGCAAAGTATTTCCTTAGCTTAATTTGGTAAAATATATTTTTGTCCTTTGGGTATCTGTTCAACATCTTGAAAAAAATTTTGTTTCATAATTTTGGTCCAAGCATTACTGATGAGAAATTGTATTCTGAAACGGCTGTCTAGTGCTGTAAAATTAGAACTGGTATAATTTGCAACTCTAAAAAAAGTATGAAAACTACCCAGTAAATAATTTTATTTTAGAAAAATGCAAAGAAAACAGCAGAGAAACAATTTTCGGCAAAGTTGAGGAGCGTTGGTTTGGATGAAGATTTTATACAAACAAGAAGTTCTAGAACAGTCAGCATGACAGGAGATGATGACGATGATTATGAGGAAGATTTCGATGATACAGACCTTAAAACAGGAGTACAGAATGAAGATCTAGAAGTGGAAAGTTGATTCTGTTTGTCATGTTATGATTTACACGTATATGTATATTCAATTTAGTTAAGATGGACTTTGCTAGGTTCCACAAATTTGAAATTATTAGTAGCCAAATTTCCAAACTTCATGACGATATAGTTCTTTTTATAGTATCTTCTCACTGAATTGTTAAAATGGTTACTTTCTGAAGAATTTCTCAGAAATTTGTAGCCAATGGTGGTTTTGGCTACCAGGAATGGAAACATAGACTTTGTAACAAGTTTTATAAAGTAGCATGTAGTAAGGAAACTCAGAATTTCTCATGTGTTATATGACAATATTTAAAACTTAAATCTTCAATATTAATATTGATGTAAACATAAATATAATTTACATTTTCACAGCAATGTTCCACAAAAAATGTAAATTACCATATTACACATATTTGTGTAGCAATGTACAACACACAAATGTAAAACGTAAAAATAATTTATATTCAGGAACATGTAAATATAATATCAGTTAAAAGTTAGCCTTATGTCTGACAGACAAGTACTTGTAAATATCATTCTTTGACTTATTTCTGTCTCTCCATGAGGAGAATCGGCCGTTGGAAAATATCATTCACCTGCCAATATATCTTCTCATGATAAATGTAGTACTAGTTGGTATATGAACGAGCAAGCTCTGAGTTGTGAAAATGAGACCAGATTCCAGACATTGATCCCATTTGTATTTTTAATCCGCCATGATGTTGTGAAAATGAGACCAGATTCTAGACAAATTGACCCCATTTGTTTTATTCATCAGCCATAATGTTTGATGTTGTGATAATGAGACCAATTTCCAGACAAATTGATGTCAGTTTCGGATGGGACCAAAAACTAGCTCTAGTAAATTTGAAATTGTGATAATAGACAGGTTTCCAGACAAATAAATGTCAATGATGATATCAGCGGTGATGTTGGATTTTGAGATAGTGAGAACAGTTTCCGAACAAATTAGTGTTATTTTCTGTACCCATCTGTTTTTATTTATCAGCGATACCATTGGATGATGTGATAAGACTAGTTTCCATGGTGATGTTAAATGTTGAAAACACAGTCTTTCGTTGATGTAGTGCTGTATAAAATTTATGTCATTCTTATTTTAACTTGAGAGTAATAATATTATGTTAATATATCGTTTTAGATGAAATAATTTAGTGTAGGACCTTTTTATGATCTAGATAAAGTGTTTTACTTCCAAATATAGAAAATATTTTCTACAAGGCCCTTTTGTGTTATAGAGCTAACACTGAGATTACTCTCTGTGAGCTACAGACAGTGAGTGCCCTCTCAAATGACCAAAGAAACTCTTTTGAACTTTACAGAGATGTCTTAAGTGTGTGCTGTGCTTTAATTTATATCTGATATTTGTTGTAAAAATTGTTTGTCCTAATTTTGTAGTGTTTAAATTATAACATAGATGGTTAATTGCTATTCTGTTTTTATTGTGAAAAATATAAATTTAAATATTTAAAAATATATTAGTTAAAGTAGAACATTTCATTTACCTACATGTATATTCAACACTTTGAGTGCAAGTACTTTAACTGGCATATGATTACAAGACTCTTTAAGCAAGGTTTCCACAAATTTCAAATTATTAGTAGCCAAATTTCTAAGATTTGTAAAAACAGATATATAAAGTCTTTTTTTTAAAGTATTTTTTCACAAAATAGCTGTAATAGGCAATACTTTTAGAGAGATTTTCTCAGAAATTACATGTAGTAGCCAATGATAATTTTGGGTATCAGAAATGGAAACATAGCTTAAGTATGGTCAGGTGTAAAGTTGACCACTGTGAGAGGTTGGGATGGGGTGGGGATTTAGAAGTGATAAAAGCATCAGATAACTGGCTATATAGATGTATATTGGAAGTGTTAGTTTGGTTGAAGTCTTGTTTTGTTTCAAATCAGACTGTTGAGATGCATATTGTTGTGTGATGATAATGTATGCCAATGACAACGAATGTTAATTTGTGTATGGTGACGTCTTGAGGACAGATATTGATATATGATGTTACTTGTATATTTATGTTATTTTATGTTGACTGTTGATTATGAGAAACCAGTTACAAAAAAATAAAAATCTGTAAAGACGGGACCATTCAACTGGATATTACTATAATCACCTCCAAAATGAAGTACATGTAGCTAGCTAAACAATTTATAATAATTATTAATTTTTATTTTGTAAGGTATAAACAGCTCACTAACATCCAAAAGTTTGATCCAAATAGAAGATTTAGAAGAAACAAATTAACTTGCTTTATAATATTTACTGATTTTTACACCTAATAATGATTTGAATGCAGGTGCCTCTTTGTATTCAGCTCTTCTTCGTAAACACTCCAGCTGGTGTTATATTTGTGCTCTGTTTTATCAATTTATATAATCTGGTACATGTAGGTATGAAGCATACAAAATGAATAACAAACTTTTGTAGTAAAGAATTCAAGAAGTATAGTCTTAACATTGTATATTACATGTATTCATGTATTAAGTTGTCAAAATAAATTATCATACCTATGTTTATTTACCCTTTACATATCTCAGAATACAATTCCTTATTAGTTTAAATAGGATATTGTATCCTATATTCAAGCGTATATTTAAAAATATATACATTAAAAAATTAAAAAATTGATCATGTAAAAAAAAAATCAAAGTACACAGCTGTTTAGAAAGGTATGAAATATAATACATTTTTTGGGGTGAAAATAAGGGCATCACAAGTTAAACATTTTTCATCAGTTTAATGATTAATTCTGAATTACTATAAATTTAGAAATTTTTGCATTTGTTTTATTTTTTGTTGAATTTGCGAGAATAACAAGACACGAAAAATAAAACATTTGCATTTATTTTATTTTTATACCCCCTGCAAAAGTATATAGGAATCACCATGTGTCTATCCGTGTAAAATCATGTCAAGGCCATATCTCATAGCTGCTTTGGACGATTGTCATAAAACTTCACATGAATAATCTTCATGATCCAAAGGTGTGTTATGAACTTGATCCAAGGTCATATCGGAAAGGTCAAGGTTACGTGAGAAGTATGTTTGAAAAAACTGTCCGGGCCATGTCTCATAGCTGCTTTAAATGACTGTCATAAAACTTCACATGAATAATTTGCATGGTCCAAATTTGTGTCATCACCTTGAACCAAGGTCATATGGGACAGGTGAAGGTCACAGGAAAAATATGTTTGAAAATCATGCCTGGGCTATATCTCATAGCTGCTTTGAACAACTGTCATAAAGCTTCACATGAATAGTCTTCATGGTCCAAAGATGTGTCAAGACTTGACCAAGGTCATATGACATTAAACCCTTGTAGATGTTGGGGATGGGGGATATTTGGCTCTCAAGAGACAGTTCTAGTTTTATTTTTGTAAAATTTACTTTCATTTACACTGACCATCATCTAATGATTACAGAATAAAAGTATGTTAAAAAAACTTGAAATGAAGATTCCCGCGACAATTGATTAGTGAAAAAAAATTTCCGACATTTATCCAGGTGAAAGTAAGCAAATCCTGACCAACAACAAAATAACAATCTACTAAATTTGACCTACAGTGAAATTTCAAAAATACTAATGTATAGGATTTTTATTTTTGACTTCCAATAATCAGGATATTTGAGTGTTCAAAGGCTTTAGTAGTACCTTTGACTAAATAAAGGGTACACGATTATATATAATATTTGAAAAAAGTATATACAAGACTACCTGGTGTTTAGTAACACAAGTATTACCAGATAAAAAGATGGCAGGATTAAACCAGAGTACAGCCATATTTATAATTTTTATTTTGGTGCTTGTACTAATAGAATCTTACACCAGCAACAGTGTAAGACAGAGATATCTCAAATGAGGATGATATTTTCCTGTCAAGAACGATCTTTAGCGAGTTCTGGACATTGAAAATATTCATCTGAGTTTGAGATAACTCTGTCTTATACTGTTGCTGGTGTAGGATTCTTTTTTTCACACATTTGCAGCATAAAAACATGATTTGTAAACAAAAGATTGCATCAAATGTTCAGTTTTCAGGTCATCATCTGTGCCTTCTGAGAATGACATAATCAAATTTGTTGACATTCTCACGTCAAATGATTATGACATCATCAATGAAGCGTGTGTACGTTATTGTGACATTGAGAAATTGTTAGTTGAGACAAGTGATCTCATCCCTAGGGTGAGACAGAAAATCTCACATGGGTAAAAACGGGGATTTCCATGTCTCGTGTGTGAGAAAATGTTATGTTTATCTACTTTTAGCATCTACAAAGTGTATTTCTTTACATTTATTATTTAAATTCTAACATAATTATTAACATTAGCAGTGTTTATATATGTAGGTAATAGATAACTAAGTAAACTGGTCCAATATTCATTCATTAAAATGTCCGTTAACTGTAATAGTTTAATATTATCACATATCATTTATGTTCATATTTTGATTATTCTAGGTTTCCACAATATTGAAATTATTAGTAACCAAATTTCCAAAAATTGTGAAATTATATTCATGTTTGTTTTTTTTATTCTTGTTAAAATTGCTTAAATAGGTTTCTTTCTTAAATAATTTCCTAGAAAGAAGTAGTAAATGGTGATTTTGGCTACCAATGGAAACAGATAACAGATTACTTGCAAATATTTAATTAAAGCACATTGAATTAAGTTTTAATTACTGAGACAGTGTACTGTAAACATATTGAGTATAGCAATGTACTAATTTTCGCTTATTTCGTGGTTGTTTATTTTCCGTGAAAATTATATTATGCTTATTGTGTTACAGCACATATTTCAAAAGCACAAAATTTTAACAACATGGATATGTCTAAATTTTCTATACTGCGAAAAAAATACACGCTAAATTAAATACGTTTACAGTTTAAACGTCAAGAAATAATGATTAGGATACTAAGACAAATACTTGTAGATCACTTTTTGTGGCTGTTTATTACTGAAGGCATTTTGAATTCATATTTTAGTCATATGAACCTAAAATGTGCTTTTAAAAGATTACATTTTTTTGTCTGCTTAAATTTTTAATTTAACAAAGCATTATACTAATCAAAAGTTGTATTCTTGTGAAAAACACCAAAATCAGATCTACAGTTTTTTAAAATCTCAAATTTCTTCTTAGATATATTTATGTTATGTTTTGCTTTTTATATGTGGAATAGCCCCATTATCTGTAGAGAATATAAATTACATTTCCCCATGTAACGTGGGTACAAACTTTCTGTTTTGTATATAACTGGAATCTCTCTGTATAGATCTCCTTTAATTTATATTATGTTTATAAACAATAGATTTAGTATCAGGTAAAATAAAGATTTACAATTTTTTTCAAGTCTGTTTTGAGATATATACTGATATTATATACTCTTCATAAACTTAGTAATAGAGGGATATTTAAGAGTGGTGTAATTGACGGATTGCCGGCCACTCCCACAATGTTCCGACAAAAGCTCAGCATGCTTTAATTACACACAATAAGAATGAAAGTCAAGCTGTGCAATTTTATGATGTTGCTGACACTAGAACGTCATTAGTTGTCGTGACGCTGCTTTAGTATCGTGATTGCGGCCAGTGTAAGAATATAAAAGGCATGGCCGGCGATACGTCAATTGTGTTTTATGCCCCAGTCAAGATTCTTTCACTTATATAGAGGCAGTCAGTTTATGTATGGTGGAGGAAACTAGAGTGCCTAGAGAAAACCACCAATCTTTGGTAAGTAAATAGACAAACTTACATTAGGATATGATAGAGTGGAATTCTAACCTAAATGGTGAGAGGCACTGTGATCTATAAGTGTGTGCATTAGACCATTCGGTCGCTGAGGACCTCGGGTGGGGAGTGGGTGTGTGTGTGTATATAGGGATCGCCATGTCTTGTTTTTCTGTCCATCTGTGTAAAATCGTGTTTGCTCTACAACTCACATCAATAGATGGGTTTTGCTCAAACTTTGAACAAATGTATACCAACATAAAGATGATGTGTAGCTTACCACATTTAGGTGTATAGGTCAAGTTCACAAAATAAAATCCATGTTGGGATATTTTGCTCTCAAGAGACAGTTCTAGTTTTGATGCAGATTTCTAAAATATATAACATGTATTTGATGTGTTTGTTTTTGGCAGACTAGATGAACATCTCCAATCATGAAGATGGTAATAACATTCACACCTAATGGAGTTATACTCCCAAGTCAAGATTATTTTACTTATATCAAAGCTGTCGGTTCATGGATAATGAAGAAATCCAGAGTGCTAAGAGAAGACCACTGACTGAGCAGGCAAACTGACAAATTTTCTAACACTAGGGTGTATGTTGGGATTTAAATCTAAGGCCCTATGATCTGCAAGCATATGCTTTAGACCACTTGTGCTAAAGAGGTCCCTCCTATGTAATAAGGGTTTTGATCCTATGTAATAAGGGTTTTGGTCCTATGTAATAAGGAGTTTGGTACTATGTAAAAAGGGTTTTGATCCAATGTAGTAAGGGGTTTCGTCCTATATAATAAGGAGTTTGGTCCTATGTAATAAGGGTTTTGATCCTATGTAATAAGGGTTTTAGTCCTATGTAATAAGGGTTTTGATACTATGTATAAAGGGTTTTAGTCCAATGTAATAAGGTTTTGGTCCTATGTAATAAGGGTTTTAGTCCTATTTAATACAGGTTTTGGTCCTATGTAATAAGGGTTTTGGACCTATGTAATAAGGGTTTTGGACCTATGTAATAAGGGTTTTGGTCCTACGTATAAGGGTTTTGGTCCTATGTAGTAAGGGTTTTGGTCCTATCTAATACAGGTTTTGGTCCTATGTAATACAGGTTTTGGTCCTATGTAATAAGGGTTTTAGTCCTATTTAATACAGGTTTTGGTCCTATGTAATAAGGGTTTTGGACCTATGTAATAAGGGTTTTGGACCTATGTAATAAGGGTTTTGGTCCTACGTATAAGGGTTTTGGTCCTATGTAGTAAGGGTTTTGGTCCTATCTAATACAGGTTTTGGTCCTATGTAATAAGGGTTTTAGTCCTATTTAATACAGGTTTTGGTCCTATGTAATAAGGGTTTTGGACCTATGTAATAAGGGTTTTGGTCCTACGTATAAGGGTTTTGGTCCTATGTAGTAAGGGTTTTAGATCTATGTAATAAGGGTTTTGGTCCTATGTAATAAGGGTTTTGATCATGTGTAATAAGGGTTTTGGTCCTATGTAATAAGGGTTTTTGTCCTATGTAATAACGGTTTTGGTCCTATCTAATACAGGTTTTGGTCCTATGTAATACAGGTTTTGGTCCTATGTAATAAGGGGTTTTTGGTCCTATGTAATAAGGGTTTTGGTCCTATGTAATAACGGCTTTGGTCCTACGTAATAAGGGTTTTGGTCCTTCAAACATTTTCCAAACATGAAAACAGATGATTTTATATTTGTAAATATATTCTTCACATGCCACGATTGGGTAAAAATGATTTATTACATATGAATATCTCTTGAAAAATATATAAAATGGATGGTTAGATCCATACAGCAATACTTGAACAATATCACTGAACAATATACAGTGCATTTTGTATTCACAAGTAGGGTGTTCTTGGTGGCTCTGACTATTGTAAAGTGCAATGTATTGTAGCGTGTTCTTGATGGCTCTGGCTATTGTGAGGTGCAATGTATTGTAGCGTGTTCTTGATGGCTCTGGCTATTGTGAAGTGCAATGTATCGTAGCGTGTTCTTGGTGGCTCTGGCTATTGTGAAGTGCAATGTATTGTAGTTTGTTCTTGGTGTCTCTCGCTATTGTGAAGTGCAATGTATTGTAGATTGTTCTTGGTTGCTCTGGCTATTGTGAAGTGCAATGTATCGTAGCGTGTTCTTGGTGGCTCTGGCTATTGTGAAGTGCAATGTATCGTAGCGTGTTCTTGGTGGCTCTGGCTATTGTGAAGTGCAATGTATTGTAGCGTGTTCTTGGTGGCTCTGACTATTGTAAAGTGCAATGTATTGTAGCGTGTTCTTGATGGCTCTGGCTATTGTGAGGTGCAATGTATCGTAGCGTGTTCTTGGTGGCTCTGGCTATTGTGAAGTGCAATGTATCGTAGCGTGTTCTTGGTGGCTCTGGCTATTGTGAAGTGCAATGTATTGTAGCGTGTTCTTGATGGCTCTGGCTATTGTAAAGTGCAATGTATTGTAGCGTGTTCTTGGTGGCTCTGGCTATTGTAAAGTGCAATGTATTGTAGCGTGTTCTTGATGGCTCTGGCTATTGTGAGGTGCAATGTATCGTAGCGTGTTCTTGGTGGCTCTGGCTATTGTAAAGTGCAATGTATTGTAGCGTGTTCTTGGTGGCTCTGACTATTGTAAAGTGCAATGTATTGTAGCGTGTTCTTGATGGCTCTGGCTATTGTGAGGTGCAATGTATTGTAGCGTGTTCTTGATGGCTCTGGCTATTGTGAAGTGCAATGTATTGTAGTTTGTTCTTGATGGCTCTGGCTATTGTGAAGTGCAATGTATTGTAGCGTGTTCTTGATGGCTCTGGCTATTGTGAAGTGCAATGTATCGTAGCGTGTTCTTGGTGGCTCTGGCTATTGTGAAGTGCAATGTATTGTAGCGTGTTCTTGGTGGCTCTGACTATTGTAAAGTGCAATGTATTGTAGCGTGTTCTTGGTGGCTCTGACTATTGTAAAGTGCAATGTATTGTAGTTTGTTCTTGGTGTCTCTCGCTATTGTGAAGTGCAATGTATTGTAGATTGTTCTTGGTTGCTCTGGCTATTGTGAAGTGCAATGTATCGTAGCGTGTTCTTGGTGGCTCTGGCTATTGTGAAGTGCAATGTATCGTAGCGTGTTCTTGGTGGCTCTGGCTATTGTGAAGTGCAATGTATTGTAGCGTGTTCTTGGTGGCTCTGGTTATTGTGAAGTGCAATGTATTGTAGCGTGTTCTTGGTGGCTCTGACTATTGTGAAGTGCAATGTATCCTAGCGTGTTCTTGGTGGCTCTGGCTATTGTAAAATGCAATGTATTGTAGCATGTTTTTGGTGGCTCTGGCTATTGTGAAGTGCAATGTATTGTAGCGTGTTCTTGGTGGCTCTGGCTATTGTGAAATGCAATGTATTGTAGCGTGTTCTTGGTGACTGGCTATTAAGAAGTGCAATGTATTGTAGTTTGTTCTTGGTGTCTCTCGCTATTGTGAAGTGCAATGTATTGTAGATTGTTCTTGGTGGCTCTGGCTATTGCTAAGCGTACCTTTCAATTATAGTGTTCTTGGTGTCTCTGACTATTCTATTGCTAAATGTATTTATTTATGGTGCTCTGGGTGGATCTGACTTTTGCCAAGTGCCTTTATTGGTAGTTGGTAGTGCTCTTGATGGGTCTGGTCCCTATTGCCAAGTGTATTTATTGTAATGTTTTTAGTTGCTCTGGCTATTGCAAAATGTATTTAATTGTAGTGCTCTTGATGGGTCTGGCTATTGCCGAGTGTATTTCATTGTGTTCTGGCTACTGCCAAATGCATTTTATTGTAGTGTTCTTGGTGGGTCTGGCTATTGCCAAGTGTATTTCACTGTGTTCTGGCTACTGCCAAATGCATTTTATTGTAGTGTTCTTGGTGGGTCTGGCTATTGCCAAGTGTATTTCACTGTGTTCTGGCTACTGCCAAATGCATTTTATTGTAGTGAAGATTGTCAATTCGTTACAAGTACAGTCGAGCCTGTCTTAAAGGCTACCTCTATATAAGGACCACCTGCTTTTAAAGACATGTAAAAGTTGGTCCCAATTGCTCTTTTTTATGTAATGTGAATCTGTATATAATGGCCAAACATCCCACACAACCAATCTTACTACTAGTACATGTATCCTTACCTTACATTCTCACTATCATAAAGCCGAGCCACCTTGACCCTGCAATCTAACCATCCGTAATCAAGATTTTTTTGTGACAGCCATGCATGTAAAAAATGACATGATTGCATTTGTTTAAAACGAGTTTTCAATAAAAAGAATTAAAAAGTCACATGATTTCATACATATACTATATATAAAAAGTTTAAATAATAAAAGTTTATTTAAAGTTTAGAACTTTATACACTTCTACACACATTTGTTGGGTTAGGACAAGGACCTCAAACAGCAGGTATTTAAATTATTTAAAATCATTAATGATCTCTAATTCTGTTTTACTGAATTACATTGGCTAGTATGTTCTTACGGCCGACAATGGTAAAAGTGTGTTACTGTTATAGACATTATATATATATGTCACCGACGTTGTTCACGAAAGATTTGCACAACAAACTGCCAGTCAGATAGTAAATCGCGTTTCCTAAAACAACTGCATAGTGAATTTGATATGGACAATTATTAAATCGTTACCGATTTACAAAAAGGGTCTGCCCAATGCAGTTTGAATTGGGTAGAGACCAGATTTCACCTAGAAGGTTTTTGCTATAGTCTATTTCAGCAAATTATGTTTTACGGTGCAGCATTGTATTTTTATTAGAAAATAATGATACAGTTTATTCAAAATTGAATACTTTATTCTATTTAGTTTCAAAGCATTACTATTAAAATTAATCTTCATAATTAAAATTTCATTAATGAAATTAATGTTAAAATGTGTTTAAATAAATAAATAAACAAATAAATAAATAAATTAACCTTTATTAAGATTAGATATGTTCATGTAAATTTAACTTTAGAAATTTGGTCTTTTTGTAACTTTAGACAAGTACTTTTTAGATCTGTAAAATCTCTCTTTGTATCAACCACCTTTCCTTACTCAACGCGGAACAAAAATATCCATATGGATAAATAAACTTACGAGAGATGAACAAAAACATAAACATGAATTAAACCTTTTTGTCATTTTCACTAACTTTTTATACATGGGTTAGTATAGACTTGCACAAGTCCCTATATTAAATTATTAATTTCAGTATCTTGCCCCTTTAAATATAGGAATATATTCCTGGGTTTTGATAGTAAATTGACTTTTGTCAGTTGATCTCTGTAATAGTTTTAAAGGGGCAAGATACTGAAATTAATAATTTAATATAGGGACTTGTGCAAGTCTAGGGTTAGTACTAAATGTTTCTATTTCATAAACAGCATACATGTATGCTACATGCTACCATGTTCATCACTTAGGACCCCATCTTATCCTGGTGCTTTGGGTTTTCAATACATGTATATCATTTACTTTAAATGCGCTAACTGCAAATCCAACATTTTTAAGTAAACAAGAACTTTGAACATCAGTGTTAATCAGTTAGTATATTAACACGTAATGATTTGTGTGTATTATTCCAGGCTTTAAGACAACTTTTTTCATTCTTTGCCGAAGTTTTCATCAATTAAAATATGCATGTTTGCCAGTTTAAATCTAAATCATTTAAACAGTTGAAATAGCTTCCTTGTGAATATTTTTCTAGCAACTCGAATTAATGTATCTTATAGAAAATCTGAGAGAGAGAGAGAGAGTCTTAAATGGCAAGCAGAACTTGAAGAGCTCATAAAAATCCATATAATGATCTCAAGGAAAGTTAAGCCATATGATCAAATCTAATTGGATTTGAAATATCATACAATGTAACACACAATTATTTTTTCGGGAAATTTTAGTTTGCATGGTGGGAAAATGATTAATTATTACCATCTGTTTGTGTATAACATCAAATTGGAATTAAATTTTTTTATCTTAATGTTACGTGTGAATTTGTAAAAAGCAATTTTATTGATATTGTTTATAAATCTGGTAAATAATTAATTTAAAAAATAACTTTAAGGAATAACGTATACACTTTTGTGTATATATTTTTAAATTTTGCTATAGTTTTAAGTATTTAGTGTCTCGTAAGTCATAACTGACTGGGTTTTATAATATATTTATTAACTTATTATTTACCAGATTTATAAACAATATCAATAAAATTACTTGTTACAAATTCACACATAAGATTAAGATAAAAAATTTATTTTCATTTTGATCTTATACACAAAAAGATGATATTTATTTACATTGTATCATTGTTCCAACATACTAACTAAAATTTCCTGAAAATGTAAATATTGTGTTGCATTGTATAATACTTCAAATCCCATTAAAAGTTTTGATAATATGGCTGAACTTTCCTTGAGATCTTCAATCATTTAAGACTCTCTCTCTCTCTCTCTCTCTCTCTCTAGATTTTGTTAAAAAGTTTTGAGGCATAAGATACATGTACATTGATTTGAGTTGAAATATTCACAAAGAAAGCTATAAAGCTATTATAGTATTAATCTTTTAGAAAAAAATCAGTTTATGACTTTTCAACCGTTTAATTTATTTAAACAGGCAAACTTGCGTCTTTTAATTGATGAAAACTTCGATTCAGGAAAGAATGAAAACTATTGTCTTAAAGCTTGGAATAATACACAGAAAGTCACCTGTCGATCAATATACGAATTAATTGACATTGATGTTAAATCAGAATTCAAGGTTCTTGTTTACTAAACAGTTCATTCCCACTTAGCCAACTAAAAAAGTTGGATTTGCCGTTTGCGCATTTGAAGCAAATGCTATATTGAAAACCCAAAAGCACTTGGATGAGATGGGATCATAAGTGATCATGATGTTTGATCATGTTAGTATGTAGGATACATGTATGCTGTTTATGAAATAGAAGCATTTAGTACCAATCCCTGTATAAAATCAAGGTTAAAATAACAACGGTTTAATTCATATTAGATGGTTGATACAAAGCAGAAAATATTACATCATTAAAAAGTTACAAAACGGCCAAACAATTATAGTTGAATTAACATGCACATATTTAATTTTAATATAGATTTATTTATTTAAAACACATTTTTACATTAATTTTATTAATAAAATTTAAATTATGAAAATTAATTTAAAAAAAAAAAAATTTCAAATTAACTAAAATAAAATATTTAATTTTGAATAAACTGTAGAATAATAAAATTCTGCGACACAAAAACAATTTGCTGCAAATATTTTTCAGGTGAAATCTTAACTGTTTATTTAACAATGTTATCTAAGTGGGAATGTGAAATTGTAAAACGTAGGCTAAGTGGGAAGACAACTTTATATGAATGAACTATTCAGTACCACTAATTAACTGGTCAACGCACTGGTTGATTGACAATTAACTGGTAATAGAGAGGGAAAAATCGGAACAAACGGGGGGCGGCACAGCCCCCTGTGCCCCCACCCGCTTGATCCGTCACTGAGGGATATTAATTTATAAATTAACGTTAGGAGAGAAACGATTCTCCAGGGAAGAGACTGCTCTATACATAGACAAAAAGGCATTATAACGCTTTTCACCTCGCGTTATATAATGCCTTTTAATTTGCGTTATTACGCCTTTATTTCACGTTATAACGCCTTTTAATTTTTTGTTCATGAGCCTAATAGGCTTTCGTACCGTTTAACGCAAAACTTGTTATAAAAGGGAATCAATTGTTATGGACTGCCGTGGGTATTTAAGGATGACTAAAGGTAGGGATTTTTCTAGACATTCACAGGTTCCCAGTATTAAGACCGGCTCCCAATTCCAAAAATCATCTATTTTCCTCCAAATGTAGTTACGATTTTCCAAATTTACTCTGCATAAATAAATAATGAAGTGGTAATCAAGTGGCAAAAACCCCATATTGCGACTGTTTATTTGCATTAAATTTACATCTGGTACGCATAGAACTGTAATGTGCTACTTTTGAATGTTGATAAAATAATGCATTCAAAAGTAGCACATTGTCATGTGCTTTTTAATACATTATTTTATAAAAATGTGCTTTTTGAATACATTATTTTATAAAAATGTGCTTTTTGAATATATTATTTTATAAAAATTCAAAAGTAGCACATGACAGAACTACTGTAAAGTATTAAAAGTAGTATTAAAAGATGTCAAAATGAGTAAATATCCTTTTTTCCAAAAAATGTGGTTTTTGTCTATTGACTTCTTTTATCCCCAAAATGTTCATTGAGAATTCCCAATGTCCTCATCACTAAAATGACCACAAAGATTCCTGGACAGCTATGGTTATGTTGCAGATCAACAATGCTAGCCAGTTGGTCTTTGTGTTTACCTACTGTTTACCGCGATAATGCGTGTTTACTGAGCGACTTGCGGCAGGCATCTTAACATTCTCGTTACGTTTGCTGTAAAATTCTGCTAAAATTTCAAAAGTGTTTAACAAAAAATACAGCACTTAATAATTTGCAACTCGAAAGGCACAGGTTATATCGCAAAAGTTTTCAGCTATTTTGAGGCTCTGGCAAAATGAGCCTAAAACGCTTTAGGAATAAATTGTTGACGCAAGGATATTGCAAGTATACGCTTATCAAAGTTCTCAAACGTTTTATGGCCACCATTGGTCACATTATTATAATATGACGTCTCTGTATCCAAAAATATTCTGGGCACATTTGACGTTCCAGTTCCATGTTCCTTTCATTCCCAATTTTAATTACACACGTGCCGGGTAAAGCTAGCTAAACAGGAGCACCCAGCCTCACTTTCCTAGTGAGAACCTAATTTGCCCGCTCCAAAGTTTTTACTTAGTTTTGGAATTGCGATTTGAACATGGATTGGTATATTTGTTTTTTATTTCAATCCACAACTGACAGAAACAATTATGTTTTATATTCAACAGGCATACTTCCCGTCAAAATGCTGAAGACATTGTTGTTGGCTGTGCTAGCGCTGGTGTACACCTTCAACGTTATAGAAAGTAAGCCCGTTTCTAAAGACGCCATTTTAAAGAACATCCTGTCGCTTCTAAGACAAATTCAGGATGAAGACGTCTCACAACAACATACATTACGACAAACAGATTTTTGTTATATTTACCACAACGCTACCATTTACACAGTAGATGAAGACACGTGGTGGTACCTAGAACCCGCAAAACATATGATTGTGGAAGACGGAATTATTCGGTTTGTTGGGAAATGTTCGGACGATGATTGTACAAATGAAATCGGAACATATTGCTTACATCCAACGGAGTACATTAACCTTGAAGGGAAGGTCGTGTTGCCAGGGTTACATGATGTCCATACTCATCCACTAGAATCTGCATCAGTAATAGGTGGAACATGCTTATTCTCTTCACACATGGATCCAGAGGACGCAGTGCCAATTTTGAAACAATGCAAGGGCAAACAAGTTGGCATCAATTGGCTTCTCGGACGTGGTCACTCTATATTTAAATTACTTGATCATATAGAGGCAGGTAGGAGACCCCCAGTGGATATTTTAAACGAGGTTGAGAGCGACAACCCAGTTGTCATTTTAGAGGAAACGTCTCACTCGGTATGGGTAAATAGTGTAGCTTTACAGAAATACAAGGAAAAAGTTGGAAACAAACCTGTGGTTGGTGGACTAATTCTAGATGGGGCTTATGAAGGAATTATTTTGGAAAACGCTGCAATGGAAATAATGGAAATGGCAATGTCACCCGAAAATATGGAGACCGAGGAGAAGTACAAAACATTGAGTGATCTAAATTACAAAGGACTCTTATCTGCATTGGAAATATTAAAAATGAATGGAATCACATCAGTTTGTGATGCTAGGTCTTTCTGGCAGATAGACAATCACAAAACGTGGGAAAAAGCACAAACTCAAAATGTTCTCACCGTCAGAGCAATACTTGATCTGTGGGCGTATCCAAATTTGGACGACGAATATCAAATAAAGACGCTGAAGTCACTATACACGAATGAGCCTAATAGCTTACTTAGAATGTCTCAAATTAAGGTATACTCCGATGGGATAGTGCCCAGTACAACTGCTGCAGTATTTGAGGATTACAACCATCCACTTCCAGTGGCTAACCTTGGCAACAGAGGTTTGAACTATTTTGACGAAAATAGACTTGCTAAGTACATTAAGGAGCTCCAAAAATTCGACGGAGGAAATAAGCGCTTTGATTTCCATATCCATGCTATTGGTGATAGAGGCATAAGCGAGTCTTTAAGTGCCATTCAGCAAAACCCAGATATTCACTCAAAGCATCGACTGACACATTTAGAAATTATTCATCCCCATAATATAACTCTTTTTGAGAAATTGGGAGTAATTGCAGATTTTCAAGTGGCCGGCAACTTCACACTTCCAAACCATCAGAACGAAATTAGCCATCAAGTTGGTGAGACAAAGGCAGCTTTCTCGTTTCCGGTGAGGTCAGTTTTGGAAACAGGAGCAGTCGTGACTTTGAGTAGTGACTGGGATGTCAGTCCAGTAAACCCGTTTATTGGCCTGCTCCATGCTATTGACAGAGGGGACCAGTCAATAAAGATAGAGGATGCTATTAAAATGTACACAATAAATGCCGCCTACGTGATGAGACAGGAGAACATAGTTGGTAAACTAAAGAAAAATTATGAAGCTGATTTCATCGTCATTGACCAGGACATTGTTAAACTTGGTAATTCAAACACAGAATATAAGAAAATAACAGATACTCAGGTTTTAATGACTTTTCTTAAAGGCAAAGAGATTTACAATATCAAAACATATAAACCACTAATAAATTGAAAAACTGAAACAAATGATTTGTGACACAACACTGCTGTGATAATTTGGCAGATATTTATCATGAAGACGAAGTATCTTTTTCCAAGGTCCATAAACTTTCTGAATAAGAGTTGTGTGACTATGCAAGTCGACTATTCAAAAAGTGTTGTGTCCTCTTCAAATTGTAAACCTTAACATTTTTAATTGATTGTATTAAAATTATTTCAAAATAACGTTATAAACCAATCAAATATGACAAAAGGTATTTTTTATATTAAGGAAATAACCGTTTTTAAACATTTGCTTTACATTGGAGCTTTTTTAGGGTTTCAGTAGATCATAATTTTACCACTCTTCTTGATAATAAAATCACAATTTACTAGCCTAGATCATGTTTGAGTTTTTAGTTTATGCAGCTATAGTCACTTTGTATGTGTATATAATAAAAAATTGATGGAGCACTAAAGTTTTTTATCCTAAAATAAGAACAGGAGGTAAACTTTTCAATTATATGAAAGCTTCCAGATGAATCAAAGTTTCCAGTTTCTATGCCTAAGTCATGTTCGAGTTTAAAGTCTTTTTAGTTTGTACAGCTAAAGTCACTTGTTTGTGTATATATTAAAATGTTTAATGGAGCACTAAAGTTTGTTTTATCCTAAAATAAAGTTTCCTATTTTTGACACAGCATAAAAAGAGTTGCACATGACATGCTACGTTTTAAATGTGTTTTTCTTTATGGGTTATTGAATCACATTTAAAAACTAGAAAATGTTATTTTCTCAGTGTAAAAAGTTTAAATGCCATTTTCACATGACATTACTTTCAATACTGGGGTTCAAATTTTTAAATTTTGTTTGTCACTCCAGGGTTGGGTTGATAATGTACCCTTAACAAAATTATTTTAGAATTGGTGAATACTATCGGTGTAATCTAGTGTATCTCCATTGCACGATCTATCAGACCATGAAGCTTAATTTGGACATGTTTTATCGTAACTTGACATCATGCTCACTGATAGTATTTATAATGAACTGTGGAGATTGTAATTTTTTATTCTACTTTTATGTTTAATTGTCACTGATTAAACGCAATACTAGTATATTACGAGTCGACAGTTTCTTTGTACAAAAAATGAAGGCAGTACTTATTCCAAGGATGCTATGTAAAGTATCTTAAATTTTAACTATTACAAACCATTCCGATAAATCGCGACAGCTGGCGAGAAAGTTATCTTTGATAATAGAATGTGACGTTAAATCGGGATGATTCTGTTACAATTATAAAAAGAACACTTCTTCCATTTCCCCATCTGGGGCTCCAAAGCTATAATTAGTGCAAAATTTAATACTATGTATCTACAAGGATGTTATATAAAATATTTAAAGGCTACCTTTTGCATCTTTACCAGGGAAAATTTTTAATGGTTTGTAAAGGCACCTCTAGTTTTCGCATTTGGCCTTTCTCAGAAGGTAAAATGGCATTCAGCTTAAAAATGCTGAATGTAAATAACACAAAATGACCTATCCTACACTTTGTTCAGATCAAAATTTTTTACCAGTTGATTTTTACATTGGTTTCTATGAAAAAGATTGACTGGAAACGTGGAAACTGAACATCCAATATCATAATCTTTCCATATGGTCATGTATAGCAAGTTACAGCTCTTTTAGATATTAAATTGGTGTTTTGTTGTGTTTAGAGGTGATAAACGGCAGTGAAGAAAGGAAATATTGCATAATCTGCGAAGCAAATAGAATCTTTGATAACTGATAAATAAAGTTAGACATGTGAACACGTTTAACCACAGAAGCGAGACCGGGTGTTTCGGAAGGGCACTGAAGCACCTCTTATCTAGCTAGACACTCCACCCCCGCCCGTGTAATTATAATAGAGAATCAAAAACAGCATAATTTTGATACAGAAACATCATACGTATCAACAATATTGTGTTGAAAGGTCTTGATAAGCCTGTGATTGCTGAGTAAACAATTTAAGCAGCTCTTTTCAATGTCGAAAGTTCTCGTAGTGGGAGCATGCATTACCATAGCGTGTTAACTGTGAACCCAATACCCACTTAGCAGGTTTACCAGACAAGGAGGGAAGTAGAATTCGTAGAACGAAATATCATTGCGCGGAACAAAATATCATTTCGCGGAAACAAAATACCATTGCATGGGAACGAAATATCATTGCATGGGGACGGAAACATATACTTCAAGGTCCCTTAAGGACACGGAGTAATAATGTTAAAGAACGTCCCAGACAAGATTCTTCTACTTATATCGGGGCGGTCAGTACTGGGACGATGGAGGAAACCAGGGTGTCCTTAAAAACAGCGATCTTTAGGCAAGCGAACTATCAAACATTCTCACACTGGAATCTGTTCTGGTAGAGTTCGTACCTAGAAGGTTGGAGGCGATGTTATCCGTGACTAGACACCTGAGATGACTCGGACAACGATGTCCTAAAAATTAGACGGTCCAATATTGGCGTGTATTTATTGTTAACAAATATACACACAATGTATATTTCGCTCAAGTTTCGGTCAAATTACACTAGAAATTTTCACTCAACCGGTTTAGTTTTAAATTGTTTTTCTCCTACACTTTTGTCCGGTAAGGAATTGGTTTGATTGATTGATTTATAGAATGGGATTTAACGTCCGAATCAAGAAAATTTCACCTATATCAAAACGTCACCAATTATGGGTGAAGTGATGGGGCAATGTGCAGGGAGGGTAATTTTACTTGTCACGCCTGCCGTGAGAAGGAACATCGAGGTTTTAGGTCTCTTCCGAAGGACCCTGTGATTTTCATTTCTAAATGTCAAGTGCTGGCGAATGAAGAATCACTACCTTTTAAAGTCTTGGTCAGACTTTAGTCGGCCGGGTTCGATCCGACAACCCCCCACCTACATATGAAGCGAACACAGCATATAATTATAAAACAACAGCATATTATTATGAAATCACAGCATATTCATGTAATTATAAAAACAAAGCATATAATTATCCATCTCAATATTTACCTGTCATACAGTTCATGTTGTATTCATAAGTGGCACTCTGCTATTTCGAAGTGCAATTTATTTAAGGTTGTTTTCAGCGGGTGTGACTATTGCCAAGTGTATTTATTCTAGTGTTCTTGGTTGTTCTGGCTATTTCTCAGTGTATTTTATTGTAGAATGTTATTGGTGGCTCTGTCTATTGTGAAGTACAATTTATTGTAGGGTGTTCTCGGTGGCTCTCTGTCTATTGTGAAGTACAACTTATTGTAGGGTGTTCTTGGTGGCTCTGACTATTGTAAAGTACAATTTATTGTAGGGTGTTCTTGGTGGCCCTGACTATTGTAAAGTACAATTTATTGTAGGGTGTTCTTGATGGATCAGACTTTTAGAAAGTTCAATTTATTGTAGGGCGTTCTTGGTGGTTCTCTGCTATTGTAAAGTACAATTTATTGTAGGGTGTTCTTGGTGGCTCTCTGCTATTGTGAAGTGCAATTTATTGTAGGGTGTTCTTGGTCGTTCTGGCTATTGTCAATTGCATTTATTGTAGTGCTCTTGGTTGTTCAGGTTATTACTAAGTGTATTTTATTGTAGTGGGGTGTTCGTGGCTCTGGCTATTGCCAAGTGCCCCTAATTGTACTGTTCTTGGTTGTTCTGGCTATTGCTAAATGTCATTAACTGCAATGTTTTAGTGGGTCTGGAATGTATTTGGTAGCAGACAGAGCCACTAACAAAAACAACCAACTACGTAGCCAATCAACCATCTTTGCCATACACAAAGCATTACCTACCAATCAATTGATTTGCCACAATGTTCCGACAAAGGCCTGGCGTATTTGAATTACAAACAAAAAGATCGAAAACTCGGCCTGAACTGTCATAATTTAATGACGTCATTGACACTAATACGTCGTTAGTTGCCATGACGCTGTTTTAGTACCGTGATAGCGGTCAGAGTCGGAAGAAAAGGATGGCCGGCGATACGTCAATTATATACATGTGCACTGTGTAACCAAACCATCTTTACCATAAAGCCAACTAACCAACTATCTTCACTGTGTAACCCAATCATCTTTACCATACAACCAACCGACCAACCACCTTCATTCTATAACTATACCATCTTTGCCATACAACCCAACCAACCATTTTCACTGTGTAACCCAACCATGTTTTACAGCTCAACCAATCAATCATCTTTACCATACATTCCAAACAACCCACCACTGCTGTGTAAGCAAACTATCTTTATCATAGATCCCAACCAACCAACCAACCAACCAACCAACCATCTTTAACATACAACCCAACCAACTTTAACATACAGTCCACCTAACCAACCATCATTAACTTACAACCCAACCAACAAACGAACCTAACCATACAAACCAATATTTACAATTGTCATTGTTTCTCCTGCTATGAAACATTTTGTATGTCATAGTGCTATGTAGATAATAGCTGACGTCATCATGTAAATACGTCATTAACTTGTAGCGTAAAATCACCGCATTTAAATACACTACAATCACAAAGTACTTCTGACGTTAACTTTTTACGGTTAAATACAATAAGGAATGTTATCATGTGCAACAGTTAATCAATAAGATTTTGATTTACCGAAGTAGTATAAATAAAACTTATGGCGAGTGGAAGAACTATTTTTTGTTATCTTTACAACTGTGCTTTTGGATTGTGATTCGGAAATGGTTGTAGGCGCTTCCATTTTCCCGACAGTGGGTGTCGAGGCAGAATAAAAATAAAATATTTTAAAATACATACAAGGTATTACGTATTTAGTTTTTGTTTTGAAATTGAAGATTGTATATATTAGAAATGACATTCTTTTTTCGTTATCAATGCAAGTATGAATAACAATGGCCAGTCCAAATTATACATGAACAGCTTCGCTGTCATGCAATTTAGACTGGCCATTGTAATTCATACTTGCATTGATAACGAAAAAAAGAACGTCATTTCTTGAATAAACCATCATGTTTACCTTACAGCCCAATCATCTAACCACCTTTAACATAAAGTCCAACATAACAACAACCATATTTAACACACATCCTAACAATCATCTTTATTATACAGCCCAACCAACAATTTTTATCATACAGCTCAACCAACCGATCAACTATCTTTACCTTACATTCTCACCATCATGAAGCCGAGCCACCTTGACACTGCAATCCAATCATCTGTAATCAAGATTTTTGTGACAGCCATGCATGTAAATAATGACATGATTTTTTAAAAATTTTTTCAATAAAAATGTTAAAAAGTCACATGATTTCACACATATACTGTATATAAAAAGTTTAAATAATAAAAGTTTATTTAAAGTTTAGAACTTTATACACTTCTACACACATTTGTTGGGTTAGGACAAGGACCTCAAACAGCAGGTATTTAAATTATTTAAAATCATTAATGATCTCTAATTCTGTTTTACTGAATTACATTGATTAGTATGTTCTTACAGACAATACTTTAGTTTGATTGTACATGCCGACAATGGTAAAAGTGTGTTACTGTTATAGACGATATATTAATACAGTATCATATGTCACTGACGTTGTTCACGAAAGATTTGCACAACAAACTGCCAGTCAGACACTAAATCGCGTTTCCTAAAACAACTGCATAGTGAATTTGATATGGAAAAATATTAAATCGTTACCGATTTACAAAAAGGGTCTGTCCAATGCAGTTTGAATTGGGGGAGACCATTTAATTTATTTCGAAAGCTTATTACGTATATTTTGGTACTTTGCGTTTTTTACGAAAGCCTATGATGTTCATGAATATAAACAATTGAAATGCGTAATAACGCGAAATATATTCATTATAATGCAACAAATGGCGTTATAACGCGAAATAAAAGAGTAATAACGCGAATTTGAAAGCTCTATTCTCATCTCCTTTACATAAATATTTAAATATGTGTGTGTGCCCTGCACAACTATATGTAATATAATAAGTTGTTAAATATATATTATTTCTTTGAACATTCAGAAACTGCGCATCATCCGATCCTGCGCTGAAATGAACATACTATATTAGTGAACATACCCCTAACCACCAATCCAACTGGTTTGTGGGAGCGCATGTGTGCGTATTGAATCTTGAATGTCTATATATCGGTATCAAATGATACAGAATTGAATATACTTCATCGTGATATACTTGAATTTTGAACATCTTAAAAAATAAAATATCCAGCTACTCGTCTTGAATGCGAAAAATGATAGATATTGCACTTTAACTCTAATCCTTCCGATTTGTGGAAGCGTATTTGTGCGTATTGAAGCTTGAATGTTTGAATATTTGGTACCAATGGATGCAAAATTGAATATACTTTATCATGATATATTGAATTTTTTATATCTTAAAAAATAAATACCCAGCTACTCGTCTTGAATGTTAGGTAGATATATAAAATATTGGGAGTTAGGCGGAAGTAGTTATCATTTTTAAATTCCGTTAATAGGTATTAATATACGAACGCCTATTAAGATCATTAATAAAAAAAGCATAATAACGCGAAATTAATCGTTATAACGCAAAATAAGGTTGTTATAACGCTAATTAAAATGCGTTATAAAGGCGTAATAACGCAGATAAAAAGGCGTTATAAGGCATGATAACGCGAATTGAAAGGTGTTATAGCGCGAAATATAGCGGAGCAGATAAAAGTCATTTTTGAGAAGAATCGTGAAAATGATGATACAAGCATCAAATTTGGCGCAATTGATCTCCAAGCGCTACCGATCAAATCTACCCGATTGTCCACTCAAAAATCCAAGATGGCAGCCATTTTTTAAGATGGCTGCAAAAATAGTTGCCTGAAGATAATGTTTTCCTTAGAAACATTTGTAGATGTCAAATTTGCATGATACTAGTGTGGATTCCTATGTTTTCAGACGGCTTCTGATAAAATCTATCCAACTGACCAATGAAAGTTCAAAATGCCGGCCATTTGTTAGGATGGTCGATAAAATAGTCGTCCGAACTGATGTTTTGCTTAGAAGTAATTGCATTTGTCCAAATGCATAATCTAAGTGTCGATTCCTACGTTTTCAAAGGGCTACTGATAAAATCTACCCTATTGACCAATTAAAAATCCAAGATGACCGCAATTGTTCAAGATGGCCGTAAAAATAGTCGCTTGAAGTTGATGTTTTGCTTTGAAATATTTGTAGTTGTCCAATTTGCATGATATAAATGTAGATTTATATATTTTCCAATCTGAGTAAGTATATTTGTCTGTTTAAAACATGATTGAAAATTAATTTTTCACTTCATTTAGATGTTTATTTAGTGAATTTCGTACGTTTGCATGACTTTTTGGGGGTGTAGTGTTAGCGACTATATTAGTTTCAGCAGTCAACACATCCATTGGATGGACTACTTACACTGGTCCTCAACACAGGCCCAACTCTCATCTATTGCTCCAGGACGCTGCTATTGTACAGAATCGATCACAACTATTGGGTTGCGGGTTTAACTTGAGGGTAAAAAAAGGTATCTATTTGAGGTGGAAAACATCTACCTCCGAAAGTTTCAAGTGTTATTTGATGACTATCTTGCAAGAGTGATTGCCAGGCAATATCGATCATGGTGATATTGCTGCTGAACAACTCAGCATGAGGCTCAGTGTCGGCCACAATATGTGGAAGATTAAATGGTCTGTCCCCAGTCGTTACAACTGAAGAAGCTTACAACATAGGGCATGCTTCGTCTGCGACTACAGCTCAAACGTCTTTAGATATGACTTGTCCATTTCCAGACATCCAAATAGGATAATCCTGGCAATGAACATAAGTCAATCTAAATAAAGTAAAAAATTAAGGTTAAAAGGTTCCATAGCGTCCATAGGCATTTACGAGTACCTATATTCTACAAGCCTATATCACCAAAACCCCAATCTTCTCCCATTAGAAAACCGAACCTTAACAGCACCCAAGTCGATGAAATTACATTTGACAGAAGAATAGTTTAGGTTGGAAGTTTTCAGAATTGAGTATGGGGCTGATGCAGTCAGCATCACATGGACCTGACCATTTAAAGTAAGCATATTGACAATCATGCTTATGTGGCAAGACCAGGCACATCCTGTTGCACCGATCAAGCATGTCAAGGCTGAGGTCTGTGATACAGTGTTTGCTGCCGATCAACGGTTGTTAGTTCTGGAAAAAAGAATACAATGAGAGTAGTTTCGTTCTCATGTTCGGTGGATTTCTTTTTATTAGGAGAAGAAGGATTCTCAGAACTGTCTTGCTTCCTTCCAAATAAAACCCCACTTTGTCCGGTAGATACTTGATCATCTCCGAGATATGTCGGTCCAGCAACAATGTTTAGATTTGATTCGAAATTAGTCGCATACTGGCTGGATACTAGGCTGTCTGATGTCTGGAGCAGCAATCCAGAAACTTTTGTTTGAAAAAAAAACCATTGCAGTATTGAAAGAAATCGGTAATCCGTTCCAAGATAAATCAGCAGACATGATCATGTATACAAAGAACATTGCAAAACCAACAATTTCTATCACATTAGGGCTAGACGATCAAGCTTGAATTATTTTTATTATTTAATCAAGAAAATCGAAGTTTCATTCTTCAAAGAGGATCAGAAAAATAAAAACATTAACGTTAGCTATCCTGACAATTGTTCATCTCATTGCATAACAAAAGGAATTAATTGCCTCACAAATTCCACCAGTTACTTGACAAAATCCATCATATACTTGACCATACCCATCATTTACTTTACAAAAGTCATATTACACTTGAATAGAATCATCATGTACATTAATCAACAAGTACTTGACACTCATATATACTAGATAATAATAACAATAAATTGATATGACAATGGCCATCATATAACTAGTAATACCTGTACTTGGCAATAATCATCATGTACTTGACAAAAGCCATTATTTATTTGACAATATTCATCATGCACTTCACAATGTATTTGACAATATTATTAAATTTTGTTCCAATCTCAGCCAGCATCCAACATTTATTTGTGGTTTTCATATGCAGAAAATAGAAAAGTTTCTTGTTCTTTTGACTGACAGATCAGCAAAACAACTGACAAAGCAACGCTAGATCAGTTTTCCTGTTACTGGATGCAGACGTTTCACAACTTAATTCCACAAACAGACAGTCGTAAGAGAACACGCAAAACATGCAACCTACCTGGCTGAGATTACATGCGTCTAGGCAACCGACTGTAATGCAATCATTATACGTCCAGCTGAATTGCAATGGACACAGAAAGAAGAGTTATGAAACTTTGCAGCTTTACCACCGGCAACGCTCTGGATACACGAACAGTGCCAGATCAGGAACAAGTAGCATTGTATGCATTATTTTGTAAATGTACAAGTCGGTGAATAATATGTCTCAGAGTACATTATAAACATGCAAATATAGTTCAACAGGTCAGAAAACATAGGAACCCACATTTATACCATGCAAATTGGACGACCACAATTATTTCTATGCAAAAAACTTCGGGCGACTATTTTGGATGCAGACTTTAAAATCTTTAAAATGGCCGCCATCGTGGATTTTAATTGGCCAATGTGGTAGACTTGATTAATAACCCTCTGAAAACATAGGAATCCACATTTAGACATAGAAATTGGACAACTATTAATATTTCTAAGCAAAACATCAATTTCAGGAAACTTTTTGGCCGCCATCTTAGATTTTCAAATGGCCAATCGGGTAGATTTGATCAGTTGTCCTTACAAATTGGATGCTTGTAACATTATTTGCACGATTTTTCTGTTATCTGTTATGGTAATAAAGGCGTTATGTCTATATATAGAACAGTCACTTTCCTGGAGAATTGTTTTTCTCCAAAGGTTAACTAACCCTCACCATAAACAGATTGGTTTTAGTTTGAATTCTCTTAGACAGCCTAAAAGAACTGCAAGTGATTAAATCTTGATCTATTCATGGACACAAATGTTATTAATCATTCTTAAAAGTTGGCGATTAACAATTGGGCAGGAGCTAAGTGTATATTGTCACTGTTCATCAATGTTTATATTTCGGATTAATAAAAAGATGTCCATCCTCATACATAAAATGATACTCTTTACTAAAGTAAACCTTAAAAATTGACACATCTAACAATTTCAGAAACTTTTCTTTATGGTTCACTAAAATTGTATGTTCATTTAGCGCAGGATCGGACGATGTGCAGTTTTTGAATTTTCATAGAATTAATATATATAATTTCTGGACATTCACAGGTTCCCGGTATTAGGAACGACTCCCAATTCCTAAATATCATATATTTTCCCCAAAATTAATGTAGTTACAATTTTCCAAATTGACTCTGCATAAAATAATATTGAAGTGGTAATTCAAGTAGCCAAAATCCCATATTGCGGCTTAGCTTTGACATTACATTTGTTTATCTGCATCTGGTACAACTCGTTTTGAACGAATCTTTACGCATAGGACTACTATAGGATAACTACTAGTATTAAAACATTTTTCAAAAATTTGGTTTTGTCTATTGACTTTTTTTTACACTATTTTCTCCCAAAAAATTGTTCATTGATTTTTTTTATTTTACCCAATTTCCTTATCACTAAGATTCCCGGACGGCTATGGGTATACTGCATATCAACAATGCTAGCCAGCTGGTCTTTTTGTTTATCTACTGTTTACCGCGATAATGCGTGTTTACTGAGCAATTTGCGGCAGGCATCTTAGCATTCTCGTGACGCTTGCTGTAAAATTCTAATAAAGTTTAAAATGTATTTATAAAAAACAGCACTCAATACTTGGCAACCGAAAAGCACGGGTTATACGCAAAAGTTCCGAGTTATTTTGAGGTTCTGGCAAAATGAGTCCAAAACGTTTTCAGGAATAAATCGTTGACGCAAAGATATTGCAAGGCTTATCAAAGTTTTCAAACATTTTATGACCGCCACTGATCACATTATTGTTGGTAAGTATGATGTGTCTTTATCCAAAAATGTTCTGTGCACATTTTACGTGCACATTTTTAGTTCCATGTTCGTTGATTTCCAATTTTAATTACACACGTGTCTGGTATAGCTAGCCAAACAGGAGCACCCAGCCTCACTTCCCTGGTGAGAACCTAGTTTGCCAGCTTCAAAGTTTTTACTTTGCTTTGAAATTACAATTTGAACATGGATTTTTTATATTTTGTATATTTGTTTTTAATTCCAATCTACAACTAACAGAAACAAATTATGTTTTATATTTAACAGGCATGCTTCCCGCCAAAATGCTAAAGACATTGTTGTTGGCTGTGCTGGCGCTGGTGCACAGCTTCATCGCAATAGAAAGTAAGCCCGTTTCTAAAGACGCCATTTTAAAGAACATCCTGTCGCTTCTAAGGGAAATTCACGATGAAGACGTCTCACAACAACGTACATTACGACAAACAGATTTTTGTTATATTTACCACAACGCTATCATTTACACAGTGGATAAGGACACGTGGTGGTACCTAGATCCCGCAAAACATATGATTGTTGAAGACGGAATCATTCGGTTTGTTGGAAAATGTTGGGACGAAGATTGTACATATGAAATCAGTAGATATTGCTTACATCAAACGAAATACATTAACCTTGAAGGGAAGGTCGTGTTGCCAGGGTTACATGATGTCCATACTCATCCACTAGAAGCTAAATCACCATTGGATGGAACCTGCAAATTCTCTCCACACATGGATCCAGAGGATGCAGTGGCAATTTTGGAACAATGCAAGGGCAAACAAGTTGGCATCAATTGGCTTCTCGGATATGGTCACTCTATATATAACTTAATTGACCATATAGAGAAAGGTAGGAGACCCCCAGTGGATATTTTAAACGAGGTTGTGAACGACAAACCAGTTGTCATTTTAGAGGAAACGTCTCACTCGGTATGGGTAAATAGTGTAGCTTTACAGAAATACAAGGAAAAAGTTGGAAACAAACCTGTGGTTGGTGGACTGATTCTAGATGGGGCTTATGAAGGAATTATTTTGGAAAACGCTGCAATAGATATAATGGAAATGGCATTGACACCTGCAAATATGAAGACCGAGGAGGAGAAAAAAACATTGAGTGATCTAAAATACAAAGGACTCTTATCTGCATTGGAAATATTAAAAATGAATGGAATCACATCAGTTTGTGATGCTAGGTCTTTCTGGCAGATAGACAATCACAAAACATGGGAAAAAGCACAAACTCAAAATGTTCTCACCGTCAGAGCAATACTTGACCTGTGGGCGTATCCAAATTTGGACGACGAATATCAAATAAAGACGTTGAAGTCACTATACAAGAATGAACCCAATAGCTTACTTAGAATGTCTCAAATAAAGGTATACTCCGATGGGATAGTACCCAGTACAACTGCTGCAGTATTTGAGGATTACAACCATCCACTTCCAGTGGCTAACCTTGGCAATAGGGGTTTGAACTATTTTGACGAAGAAAGACTTGCTAAGTACATAAAGGAGCTCCAAAATTTCGATGGAGGAAATAAGGGCTTTGATTTCCATATCCATGCTATTGGTGATAGAGGCATCAGCGAGTCTTTAAGTGCCATTCAGGAAAACCCAGATATTTATTCAAGGCATCGACTGACTCATTTAGAAATTATCCATCCCCATAATATAACTCTTTTTAAGAAATTGGGAGTAATTGCAGATTTCCAAGTGGCTGGTAACTTTACACTCCCAAATCATCGGGAAGAAATGAGATATCAAGTTGGTTGGACAAAGGCAGCTTTCTCGATTCCGGTGAGATCGGTTTTGGAAACAGGAGCAGTCGTGACTTTAAGTAGTGACTGGGATGTCAGTCCAGTAAACCCATTCATTGGCCTGCTCCATGCCATTGACAGAGGGGACCAGTCAATATGGATAGAGGATGCTATTGAAATGTACACAATAAACGCCGCCTACGTGATGAGACAGGAAAACATAGTTGGTAAACTAAAGAAAAATTATGAAGCTGATTTCATCGTCATTGACCAGGACATCGTTAAACTTGGTAATTCAAACACAGAATATAAGAAAATAAAAGACACTAAGGTTTTAATGACTTTTCTTAAAGGCAAAGAGATCTACAATATCAAAACATATAAACCACTAATAAATTGAAAACTTGAAACAAATGATTTGTGACACAACACTGCTGTGATTATTTTGCAGATGTTTATCATGAAGACCAAGTAGCTATTACCAAAAGGAATAACTTTCTGAATAAGAGTTGTGTCACTGCACTATGTAAGTCCGTTCGAAAAGTGTTGAGTCATCTTAAAACTGTACAGCTTGATATTTTTAATTGGTTGTATAAGATTTATTTCAAAATAACGTTTCTAAACTAATGAAATATAACAAAAGGTATTTTTATATTAAAAAAATAACCGTTTTTAAACATTTGTTTTCACATTGGAGCTTTCTAGGGTTTCAGTAAATCATTATTTTACCACTCTTCTTGATAATAAAATCACAATTTACTAGCCTTGGTCATGTTTGAGTTTTTAGTTTATACAGCTATAGTCACTTTGT
This sequence comes from Anadara kagoshimensis, assembly GCA_021292105.1. Lineage (NCBI taxonomy): Eukaryota > Metazoa > Mollusca > Bivalvia > Arcoida > Arcidae > Anadara > Anadara kagoshimensis. The sequence continues at coordinate 43,579,734 of CM037858.1, forward strand.
ATGCGTTTATTTATAATTTTTTGGATGTAGCACTAAAGTTTTTTATCCTAAAATGCGAACAGAAGATGAACTTTTCAAGTATATGAAAGGAACCAGATAACTCAAAGTTTCTAAGGACTAGGTCATGTTTGAGTTTAAATTTTTAATTTATACAGCTATAGTCACTTTGTATGTGCATATATTAAATTGTTTAATGTAACACTAATGATTTTTATCTTAAAATAAAGTTTCCAGTTTTTGACAAGGCATAAAAAGAGTTGCACATGACAGACTACGTTTAAAAAGTGTTTTTCTTTATGGGTAATTGAATCACATTTAAAAACTAGAAAATGTGATTTTCCAGTGTAAAAAGTTTAAATACCATTTTAACATGACCTTACTTTCAATACAGGGGTTCAAATTTTCTTTTTGATATTTGTCACCCCAGGGTTGGTAATGTACCCTTAACAAAGTTATTTTAGAATTGGTGAATACTATCGGTATAATCTAGTTTTTCTCCATTTCACGATCTATCAGACTATGAAATTTAATTTGGACATGTTTTATTGTTTACTTGTCATCATGCTCACTAATAGTGTTTATAATGAACTGTGAAGATTGTGATTTTTGACTCTACATTTATATTTAAATGTCACTGATTAAACACAATACTAGTATATAATGAGTGGACAGTTTCTTTGTACAAAAATGAAGGCAGTACTTATTCCAAGGATGCAAAGTATCTTTTAATTTTTTATTATAACACACCCTTCGATACATCGCAACACCTGGCGAGGTAACAGAATGTGACGTCAAATCGGGACAATTTTGTTACCGTTATAAAAAGAACATTTCCATTGCCCCATCTGGGGCTCCAAAGCTATAATTAGTGCAAAATTTAATACTATGTATCTACAAGGATGTTATATAAAATATTTAAAGTCTACCTTTTGCATCTTACCAGGGAACAATTTTAATAGTTTGTAAAGGGCACTTTAGTTTCCGCATTTGGCCTTTCTCAGAAGGTAAAGTGACATTCAGCTTCAAAATGCTGAGTGTAAATAACACAAAATACCCTATTCTACTCCTTGGTCAGATCAAAAGTATGACTTTATAATTTTAAACAGTTGCTTTTTGCATTGGTTTCTATGAAAAAGTTGTGACCATTTAATACCATTTAATAGCTTAAAGATTGACTGAAAACCGAGAAAACTGAACATGCAATGTCAAAATCTTTCTATATGGTCCTGTGTAGCAAATTAGAGCTCAGTTTAGGCATTAAATTGGTGTTTTGTTGTGTTTAGAGGTTATAAATGGCAGTGAGGCAATGCAAAATTGCATAATCTGCGAAGCAAATAAAAACTTTGATAGCTGATAAATAAAGTTAGACACGTGAATACGTTTAACCAGAGAAGTGAGACCGGGTGCTTCGGAAGGACACTGAAGCACCTCTTGACTAGCTAGCCACACCCACCGCCTGTGTAATTATAAAAGAGTAGAAAAAAAAGAATAATTTGGATACAAAAACATCATACATATCAACAATATTGTGTTGACAGGCCTTGATAAGCATATGATTGCTAAATAAACAATTTAAGCAGCTTTTTTCGATGTCGAAAGTTCTCGTAGTGGGAACATACACTACCATAGCGTGTTAACTGTGAAACCAAATACCCCATTAGCAGGTATACCAGACAAGCAGGATAGTTGACAATGAAATTAAAGTCATGTATGCCATATAGTTTCAAATGTAGCCTTTCGTAAGTGTCATAATTGAGGTATAACATCTAAAGTAAAACTTGAACAAACAGTCGTGTCTTTTATTTCAAGCCCATCAGGACCATAGCATATTCATTCTCCAAACTCAGCAAATGTTAGTTTTTACTTTGCTTTTTGGATTGTGATACCGGACATTGACGGTATGACCCTAACCATTGAACTTGGCTTCATGTATTAAAACGGTACATTACCAAGAGGCACGGAATCCCAATATTATAGTACGACTAATTACCCAACTAAATTATGAAACGGCATAGCTGTGTTATGTGATAAAATGTAATTATATGCTGTGGCTTTATAATTCTATGCAGTGATTTCATAATTATATGCTGTGTCCGATTTACTGCACCTTCATTTATAATTTGTGACGTTTTGGCATAAGTGTAATTTTCTTGACTGGGACGTTAAACCCCACTCACTCACTCAATCAATCCAATTTCTTACTGAACAAAAGTGTATGGGGAAAAACAAATTAAGATTAGCTTGATTCCTAATGTAATTTGTCCAAGCACTGAGCGAAATATACATTTTGTGTATATAATTTGTAAACAGCATATGAACGCTACCACTGTTTCCGGTGAGATCGGTTTTGGAAACAGGAGCAGACGTGACTTTGAGTAGTGACTGGGATGTCAGTCCAGTAAACCCGTTCATTGGCCTGCTCCATGCCATTGACAGAGGGGACCAGTCAATATGGATAGAGGATGCTATTGAAATGTACACAATAAACGCCGCCTACGTGATGAGACAGGAAAACATAGTTGGTAAACTAAAGAAAAATTATGAAGCTGATTTCATCGTCATTGACCAGGACATCGTTAAACTTGGTAATTCAAACACAGAATATAAGAAAATAAAAGACACTAAGGTTTTAATGACTTTTCTTAAAGGCAAAGAGATCTACAATATCAAAACATATAAACCACTAATAAATTGAAAACTTGAAACAAATGATTTGTGACACAACACTGCTGTGATTATTTTGCAGATGTTTATCATGAAGACCAAGTAGCTATTACCAAAAGGAATAACTTTCTGAATAAGAGTTGTGTCACTGCACTATGTAAGTCCGTTCGAAAAGTGTTGAGTCATCTTAAAACTGTACAGCTTGATATTTTTAATTGGTTGTATAAGATTTATTTCAAAATAACGTTTCTAAACTAATGAAATATAACAAAAGGTATTTTTATATTAAAAAAATAACCGTTTTTAAACATTTGTTTTCACATTGGAGCTTTCTAGGGTTTCAGTAAATCATTATTTTACCACTCTTCTTGATAATAAAATCACAATTTACTAGCCTTGGTCATGTTTGAGTTTTTAGTTTATACAGCTATAGTCACTTTGTATGCGTTTATTTATAATTTTTTGGATGTAGCACTAAAGTTTTTTATCCTAAAATGCGAACAGAAGATGAACTTTTCAAGTATATGAAAGGAACCAGATAACTCAAAGTTTCTAAGGACTAGGTCATGTTTGAGTTTAAATTTTTAATTTATACAGCTATAGTCACTTTGTATGTGCATATATTAAATTGTTTAATGTAACACTAATGATTTTTATCTTAAAATAAAGTTTCCAGTTTTTGACAAGGCATAAAAAGAGTTGCACATGACAGACTACGTTTAAAAAGTGTTTTTCTTTATGGGTAATTGAATCACATTTAAAAACTAGAAAATGTGATTTTCCAGTGTAAAAAGTTTAAATACCATTTTAACATGACCTTACTTTCAATACAGGGGTTCAAATTTTCTTTTTGATATTTGTCACCCCAGGGTTGGTAATGTACCCTTAACAAAGTTATTTTAGAATTGGTGAATACTATCGGTATAATCTAGTTTTTCTCCATTTCACGATCTATCAGACTATGAAATTTAATTTGGACATGTTTTATTGTTTACTTGTCATCATGCTCACTAATAGTGTTTATAATGAACTGTGAAGATTGTGATTTTTACTCTACACTTTTGTTTAAATGTCACTGATTAAACACAATACTAGTATATAATGAGTGGACAGTTTCTTTGTGCAAAAAATGAATGCAGTACCTATTCCAGGGATGCTATGTAAAGTATCTTTTAAATTTTTATTATTACACACCCTTCCGATACATAGCGACACCTGGCAAGATAATAGAATGTGACGTCAAATCGGGATAAGTTTGTTACAGTTATAAAAAGAACACTTCCATTCCCCCATCTGGGGCTCCAAAGCTATAATTAGTGCATAATTTAATACTGTGTATCTACAAGGATGTTATATAAAATATTTAAAGGCTACCTTTTGTATCTTTACCAGGGAAAAATTTTAATAGTCTGTAAAGGGCACCTCTAGTTTCTGCATCTGGCCTTTCTCAGAAGGTAAATTGACATTCAGCTTAAAAATGCTGAGTGTCAACAAAACAAAATGACCTAATCTACTCTTTGGTAAGATCAAATGTATGACTTCATAATTTTTACATTGGTTTCTATGAAATAGCTGTGACCATTTAATATCTGAAAGATTAACTGGAAACGTGAAAACTGAACACCCAATATCATAATCTTGTCATATGGTCCTATATAGCAAATTACAGCTCTTTTAGGCATTAAATTTGTTTGTTGTGCTTAGAGGTGATAAACGGCAGTGAAGAAAGAAAAAATTGCATAATCTGTAAAGCTAATAAAAAACGTTGATAACTGGTTAATAAAGTTATACACGTGAGCACGTTTAACCAGAGAGGTGAGACCTGTGCTTTGGAAGGTCACTGAAGCTCCTCTTGTCTAGCTAGCCACACACACCCCCATGTGTGTAATTATAATAGATAAGAAAAATTAGAATAATTTGGATACAGGAAGATTATACTTTTCAACAGTATTGTGTTGACATGCCTTGATAAAAATATGCTTGCTGAGTAAACAATTCAAGCAGCTTTTTTCGATGTTGAAAGTTCTCGTAGTGGTAACATGCACTCCCATAGCGTGTTAACTGTAAAACCAATACCCCAATATCAGGTATAATCGATAAGCAGGAAAGTTGACAATGAAATGAAAGTCATCATGTATGCCATATTGTTTCAAACGTAGCCTTTCGCAAGTGTCATAATTGAGGTATAACATCTTGAGTAAAACTTGAAGAAACAGTCGTATCTTTTATTTCAAGTCCACCAGGACCATAGCATATTCCAAACTCAGTAAATGTTAGTTTTTACTTTGCTTTTGGGATTGTGATACCGGACATTGACGGTATGACGTCATGACCCTAACCTTTGAGCTTGGCTTCATATATTACAACGGTACATTGGAATCCCAAAATTATATGACTAATTACCCAACTAATCAAAAACAAACATACTAATCCATGTGCGAATCACAATCCAGAAGCAAAGTAAAATCTTTGGAACTGACAAGTTAGGTTAGACACGTGAAGTTCCAACAGGGCAGTGAGGCCGGGTGCTCCAGAAGGGTAAGCACCTCCTGTTTAGCTAGCTACACCCGCCACCTGTGTAATCAAAATTGTGTGAAAGGAACATGGAACTATGAAGCGTCAAAATATCCAGGGCAATCCTGGACACAGAGACATCAAACTTGTCAACAATACTGTGATGACGGCCATAAAACTTTTTGAGGGCCTTGGTAAGCCTAGGGTTGCAATATCGCCATAGCTTACTCATGTGGTAAAATGTAATTAAATGCTGTGGCTTTATAATACGCCATTTCTTGGACGTATTCATTAACTGCCGATTGGGATTTTAGTGCTGACCTAAATCACGTGACTGACTACGAAAGCCTATTAAGCTCATAAAAAAAAAAATTAAAAGGCGTAATAACGCGAAATAAAGGCGTTATAATGCGAAAAAAGGCGTTATAACGCCTTTAGAAAGGCGTAATAACGCGAATTGAAAGGCGTTATAACGCGAATTGAAAGGCGTTATAACGCGAAATAAAGGCGTAATAACGCGAAATAAAGGCGTAATAACGCGAAATAAAGGCGTAATAACGCGAATTGAAAGGCGTTATAACGCGAAGTTAAGATGCCTTCCATAATGATGTGGAGGTCCTGGGGTTTAATCTTTACCCCACCAACCCCCACCCCACACTTTACATACATATTAAAACTCTGTGTGTGTGTGTGTGTGTTTCCTGCACAACTATATGTAATGTAATAAGCTGTTTTATATATATTTATTCTATGAAAATTAAAAAAAAATTGCACATCATCCGATCCTGCGCTGAAATGAACATACTATTTCAGTAAAACAGAAAGAAAGGTTTCTTTTCAATGTTAAAGTGTTGTTTTTTCATAAAGAGTATCATTTTATATATGGGGATGGAAATCTTTTAAGTAATCTGAAATATAAACATTGATAAACATTGGCAATGTACACATGGCTATTTATTCAAAAGTTCCTGTCCAATTGCCAATCGCTAACTTTTAACAATGATTAAATGACACCTGTGACATCTTAGTATGAATAGATCTACAGTTGCCTTAAGCTTTTCAAACTAATGTGAGGGTTGTTAACATTCTCAAATGACTGCTCTATATATAGACAAAAAGGCGTTATTACGCCTTTCTAAAGGCGTTATAATGCCTTTCGATTCGCGTTATAACGCCTTTCAATTCGCGTTATTACGCCTTTATTTCGCGTTATAACGCCTTTCAATTCGCGTTATTAAGCCTTTATTTCGCGTTATAACGCCTTTCAATTCGCGTTATAACGCCTTTCAATTCGCGTTATAACGCCTTTATTTCGCGTTATTACGCCTTTTAATTTTTTTTATTCATGAGCTTAATAGGCTTTCGTAACTGACCTGTAATTTAGGGCAAAACAGAAATGTCAAAATTGATTGGCTGAAGGGTGGTAGGAATTGGCTGTATTTAAACACTTATTACACATTTTTTCAAACTTATATCTACATTAAATAAATAAAATACTTAAAATGAATACATTTAATGACATTTCAACATTTAAATTTACTGGATAAAGATTTATCGAACGTTTTAATCTGATGCCCTTTGCTAGGCAAGGAAACATTAGATGGGGGAACACTGTTATCTGAACTTCAGACTGCTCGATTTTACTATTTATTTAAATAAATTTATTTATAATTAGACGAAATAAACAATAATACACCAGAAAGTGATGCAAAATCTGAATTTCGGTCACTCGATTTCTTGTGTTTAACAATCACCTGATCAATAACATGCAGCGCTGTGTCCATCGGTGAATAAAATGAGTTTATTTTCTTTTTAAATTAACTATTTAATTTTTACAAAACTAAAATATATTTTCAAATGACATTTTTAGAGGAGAACTATTATTTTCAATTCATCACTAAAATGATGCCACCATGTATATTGGCATAATTGTTTACAATGGAAGCGGTAAAAAAGTGCCCTAAATTAAGTCACGTGGTAATGAAAGTCACGTGACACCTCGTCCGGAACTTTGTATCTCGGGAACGGTGTATTCTATGCAGTGGTGTAATAGCTATAAGCAGTGGTTTTATAATTATATGCTGTGTTCAATTTACTGCCACTTTGGCATAAGTGTACCGGTAATTTGTTTGACTGGGACGTTAAACCCCACTCAATCAATCAATCAATCCAATTCCTTACTAGACATAGTGTATGGGAAAAACACATTAAAATCAGGTTGAGTCCTAATGTAATTTGTCCAAACACTGAGCAAAATATACATTTTGTGTATATAATTTGTGAACAATATATGCATGCTACCACTGACATTTCATATTGAGACAGTAGAATTCTAGAATGAAATATCATTGTGCGGGAACAAAATACCATTGCGCTGGAACGAAATACCATTGCGGCGAAATGAAATATCATTGTGTGCGAATGAAATATCATTGCGTAGTAACACAAACATATACTTCAAGGTCCCTTCAGGGATCAGTAGTAAGAACAGGGAGTTAAATAATGATGTTAAAGAACGTCCCAGACAAGATTCTTGTACTTATATCGGGGCGGTGGGTACTGGGACGATGGAGAAAACCAGGGTGGCCTTAAAAACAACAACCTTTAGGCAAGCAAGCTGTCAAACATTCTAACACTGGAATCTGTTCTAGTAGAATTCGAACCTAGACGTCTGGAGGCACTGTTATCTGTAATTAGACACGTAAGATGACTTGGACACCAATGTCCTCAAAAGTTATAGATTCCTCCAATATTGGTATGTATTTATTGTTAACAAATTATACACAAATGTATATTTTGCTCATTTTTCAGACAAATTACACTAGGAATTTTCACTCAACTGGTTTAATTTTAATTTGTTTTTCTTCTCACTTTTGTCCGGTAAGGAATTAGATTGATTGATTGAATGGGGTTTAACGTCCTAGCATATAATTACGGAACCAGAGTATATAATTACAAATTTAGTCCATATAAATATATAAAACCACAGCATATAATAATGAAATCACATAGGTGACAGTACTTACATGTATGGTAGCTGCATTTTAAATTTCAAACTAAATTCATACCAGTGCAAATTAAAATAAATTTATTCAGAGATCTTTGAACTTGCATTCAGTATTTTTGCTATCTTTGTTCATCATCAAGTTCCATTAGAGGGTTGATATCTAACTGTTTACTGTTTGTACTGAGATTCTGACTGTCTGCTATGTTATTGTGTATAAGGTCCTTATCCGATACATGTAAAGTAACATTTTCATACACGGATGTACATGCATTTTCTTCCTGTTCTCCATTTTTGTCTTCATGAGTTGTCTCCCCTTGTTCTACCGTGTTAATATAAACATTTGTACAGAGAGTCTGGTTTTCCAATATGTTGGTTTCAATCTGTTCATTGCTAGACACATGTAGAGCAAGGTTTTCATTTAAGGTTTGTTGTTGTTGGTCTATGACTACTTGAGTTGTCTCCCCTTGTGATACCCTGTTCACATACACATGTGTACAGAGATTTGGGTTTTCCAATTCATTACTTTCAGTTTGCCCATTAAGAAATACTGGTAATCTCGGGTGTTCATCCCTACTTTGCTGTTGTTGTTCTATGATTATAGTAGATTGTGTCCCTTGTTGTATTCCTGTATTTAAATAATCATCTGTACCAAGACTTCGGTCTTCTGAAATGTTACTATCAGTCTGCTCTTTACTAGGTGCATGTAAAGACTGATTTTCATCTATACTTGCTTGCTGATGCTCTAGATGTAAAGGAGTTACCTCCCCTGTGTAGTCATTTTCATATACAATTTCTCCTCCTGTTGAAGTGTCACCTTGTTGGAAAGCAGTTGGCATGGGAACCATGATTTCTGGTTGTGATAAAACTACAACATTTGAATTAGATTTTCCTTGGAGTATTCTTCCACCACCGCGAAGAATCCTGGGTACATGAATATCTGATAAAAGTAACAGAAAGACAAAATAAGAGTGGCATATACGTGTGTGTGTGTGTGTTCCACCATTTATTTAGACTACGCAAAAAATGGGGTTTGCCCCTTGTTGCCATGTGATACAAACTCATGTTTGTGCAGAACAATTATTTCCAATGGATATGGAATCACCCAAGATAGAGGTGACATTTCCTGTAAAAATGATGTTATTCCATGAATTTATGATGTTAACGTTTTCCAAAACAATCTACACAAACATTAACAGGAATTAATCACATGGTAAAGTGGTGGTAAAACCCATTAATGTTAATTGCACCATAAATGTTATAATAACAAGTGTGAACAAGTATTGTTTCATGATGACATGGTTTGGTGATCACCAGATAAAAATAGATAAAGCCTCAATGAAGTGTCTTGTTGACACTGACTACAGCTTCAATATTAATTAATATTACTACAATTTTAAGAATAGAAATTGGAAAATTTATAAAACCTATGGATTGCAGTTATGGCAACCATGAGGAATTCTGACATTTCTGGAAAATAAATGTTTTGGGTGGAAAACCATGCCAAGAACTGAAACTTTCATTTGTGCAAATTAAATACATTAACTCTATTAGGCTATTACATTTAAAATATTTTAGGTATACTACTGTACTTTAGTGGTTTTTGATATTTTAATTGATAGAGTGCCCTTTAGACTTTTCCCATTTTGGGCCTCAAAGTCCACATTATTACTAAGGATGCTAGATTTATAGGTGCCATCTAGTTTCCTCATGTGGGGCCCCAGATCCAAGATTTGTGCAAATTAAAACAGTACATGCCATTGAGATTCTAGATATGAAATGCTGCCATTTCACATGTCAGAAGGGGACATAACCCTTAATTTACCAGTATGCAAATCTCGAGGCACTTCACCTAGATGTTATTAATGCCAAATAAATAGTACTTTGATAACTCAAACTTCACTAACTCTTATACCACTGAAAGCTCAGATCATTCAATTAATTCAGATTAACCTTTTCTCTATATACATGTATAATATATACAAAATCAAATTAATATCCCTGATAACACAAAGTATTGTTTAGATCTGAAGTTAACAAGAAATCGGAAGAACGAATGAATGCTTCATGAATAAACACACAAAGGGGTACCATGCTGAATTACAAAACACCATTACTCTGCTCCATTCTTCTATAAATCTATATCAATGTCCGTATACAGTAAACCCTCATTTCAATCTCCCTTGATTACTCTGCCATCTCTCTTATCGCCACAGTATTTTGAAGTAACAAAACCCATTTCTTCTATCATTTTTTTTCAAAAGTCACTCTCCATTTATATCAAAATATTTCATAATGCCAAAATCTGATTAAAGAAATGATGTGAGTGAATTGAGGTTTTAATGTAAAGGTATATGGTTCTAATATATACTTATCATTAACCATGTTTTCTTACCTTTTGACAAACGCATTTCATTTAAGACATGTACCGGTAATTTGTTTTTATTTGTGGTGGGTGTCTGTGTAGTAACATTAACAACCTGATCACTCACTCCTTGAGATAATATCACTTGCAGATCTGTAAAGAAAATATTATATTTAAAACATTATCATTATAGTCATTAAAACTAACTCCCAGAGACAATATCACTTGAAGATGAATTCAAGTCAAATTGGACCATAGTAAAATCGCCCCCATCAAATTCGCTCCAACTATTTGATACATGCAGTTTGAGGCATGGTGGTTTAGACAGTGGGGCTATATTGCAAGAAGTAGGGGCGATTTTGACATGGTGTTGAATTTATTGAAAGTAGGAGCGAATTGACCTTGAAGATCTGTATAGAAAATATCATAAATTTTAGTCATTTTGATGCTTATATTTTACCGGTACTTATAATATATCTCCTTAATTTTCACTTTTTATTTGGATAACAAATATCTTAAATTGATGGGTTCAAATTGTTTAAAAGCAGGGAATGAAATTTCTTCTTTGACTTTCCAGTAAAATAAGTGATTTACATCCAAATATATCATGGGGTTCACTAGTGTAACACTTTACAACCCATTATGTCTGTCCAGAACAGCATTTCCAATGGATATTGAATCATGTCAGTAAAAGATCTCCCATAAATTATTCCAGAAATTTGTGAACATAAATTATTTCAAAAACATTCTGCACAAATGTTAAGGGGATTAGATTAAGTGGTACACCAGCAAACCCAATTGATATCTTATATCAAAAATACATAAAGAACATGCAATTGAAGAACATCAGCAAAATGTCCAGAAGTGAGCAAGAATCTACTGTTTGATGGCAGCATAAAATCATGAAATACTTATAATGAGCAAAAATATGTTAACATTACCATTGGAACAGATTTCAGAGATTTAAAAAAGATTCTTTCAAAACAGTTGGTTCTAATTGAAGCACTGGAGTAATGAATTTTTATGTCCCAGTCAAGATTTTTTCACTTATATTGAGATGGGTCAGTTCATGAATGGTGTAGGAACCCAGAGTGCCTGCAGAAAACTACTGACCTTCAGCAAGTAAACTGAGAACTTTTTCAGAATATGATCTGTACCGAGTGGGATTTAAACCTAGGCACTGAGAGACACTGTAGGACACTGTGAGGACAGTGTAAGTACAACTGTTTTCAATTCATCTTCAGCAAAATAAGCATCATAATATATGTTTTATACAGATAATAATATCACTTCTCATATGGTCTTCTATCAAGTCCAATTAAAAACCTTTCTTCAAGACACCAGGTTTGCAAAATCTGAGATCAGAAATTTGAAAAACATGTCTACTTCAATTACCATATTCCTATGCATTTTCTTTTAAAATTAATTTGAACATTTGAGAAATTTGTATTCTACTAGAAAATTTACTGAAAGAGCTGGTTTTCCATTCAACAACTAAAGTTTTAATCTTACTTTGATAATTTATAATTTCCTCTTCTCTGTTAGAAACAACAACAACACTACTTCTGTTTTTGGGTTTTCTTTTTGTCTTTGCTCTCTCTTTCTTTTTTCCATCACCAGATTTCTCTGCTGCATGTTTTTTCATGTGCATTTGTCTACTTCCACTTTGTGTAAAGGACTTTCCACATTCTTCGCATTTAAATGGTTTTTCACCTAGAATTAATAACAAATACTTTGTACAAGACACATAACATCATATCTAAAATCTCATTATACCCCTAAAACAAAGTTTAGGGATGGGGTATAGGAACTGACATTTCGCCAACCACGCCCACAATGTTCCAACACTGGCCGCCATCACGGTACCAAAGCAGCGTCAAGGCAACTAATGACATACTAGTGTCAATTAAAAAGCACAATTCAGGCCAAGTTTTCATTCTTTTTACGTCTAATTCAACATATTGGGCCTTTGTCGGAACATTGTGGGCATGGCCGGCGATCTGTCAAATTCTGCCTATTACTAACCATATTGTCTATGGATGGATTCTGATCTAATTGGGTGGGGGTGGGGTATTATTACCAGGCATGGGGTAATGCTAATTTGTAATTGTAATGCCCTGTAATGCATTACATTTTCTCAAAGTAATGCATGTAATGTGTAATGCCCTAATTTTTGCATTACATGTAATTGTAATGTAATGCATTACATAGACAAAAATGCATGTGATTTAAGAATTACATGGCATTACATAGCATTACATCTCTTTATTAAATGTTAGATATTATTACCATTACAATTCAGGGCTAGTAAGTACCTACATGCTACTTTTTTCCCTAATATAAAATATGAAAATGGATGTCTAGAAAAATTGTAACTGTGAACTGTTGTCAAACTAATGATTTATTTCATTCAACCTTAATACTAAAACTATATAAAATGCTAAAAAGTTAGTATACTTCAGATCATTTTGAATTTCCAACAAAAAAAAAAGGATAGAAATACATTTTAAAGCAAAATTCAAATGCTGTTTTTAGTACTATCGGGAAATCTAAAGATCACATCAAAATTTGCAACATATCTAAATATAAGTTTCAGTAACTACAATAATGTGTAATTTTGCTTTAACTGATAACCTGTGATCAAAACAATTTTATTTTTACCAGAAATGTTTTTTTTGTAATCCTTTTTATATGCTATTAAGGTAACCTATCTTTAATGATTAAAGAAGTTATTTGTTAAGTATGGTTTATAAATTACACCTGACAATACCACTAATTAGTTTGTATACCTATCAACTCCTTTTACTGTTTTGATTTAATGGTAATTAAGAAACATTCAGTGAATAAAATAAATAAAAAATAAAAACATATAATATGAAAAAATTCCTTACAGCATCTCTGGTTTTTTTCTTCTTAATTTTTAAGAGTAAAACAGAAATGTATATTTGGATAATAAAAAACCTGACACAGATGAACAATCAACTTTTACAAATTTTGTAAAACCTACTGGTAAACAGCAGAAATATCAGTTGAATGACCCAAAGCAAAAAGAATCTATACATGCACTTATTGACTATATATACTCCCGTTTTCAACAGTTGAAAATCAAAACATAAGAACTTTATAGAAAAAGAACCCAAAATTTCAATTTCAAATTCTGAATCCGAAACATATCGTATTTATGTTTGGATTCTTTATGAAATGTAATGTGTAATATAATGCATTACTTTGGTAAAGTAATTGTAATGTAATGCATTACTTTCCAAAATACATGTAATTGTAATTGTAATATAATGCTACTTTTGTCAAAGTAATTGTAATGTAATGCATTACATTGCAATGTAATTCGCCCCATGCCTGATTATTACACCTGTGGCCCATTTCTTATATGTATATTATTGTGATCATGGTACAATCAGGAAAAGGGATAAATTGTAGCAGAAAAAATACAATTAAATATGTTAATAATAAAGATGTATTGACCATTTTAGTGCTTCCTATGTCTATGGTGTCAGTATATTTCGAGTATCGGAGACCATTTTAAGATTCTGGACAGGGCTGAGATCTGCATCAACTAAAAAACCTACCTAACCAATTTGATATGATTAAAAACTTGTTTCAACAGAAAATTGGCAAACCAATTGTAATATAAATATTAGTTACAATGAGAATGTTCCCCTCCCCCATCCCAGCTGCCCCATCCTCCTATGCCGGGAATAGAACACTGATTGCCGATTTGTAAAGTGAGTACTCTACTGTTTCTAACGCTTTAACTTGAACATAGTACCGGTACATATTTTACCTTATTATAAATTTCTCGAAATTTGATTGGTTAATAAGTGTTTGGGTAAATTTAATGTCACCCTCGGATTTCAGAAAATCTGACATTACGTGAGCGGTTGACATTACGAAAAATATCACATGTGCAGAAAAACTGCATATGAGGTTCGAATGAATTTGTCTTCTAAATCAGTAAATCGTTTTTCTCAAGTAATGTTAAATATGATTAAAGTTACAAGCGTCTAACAAGTTGCTTTCGGACGACAGTATATTTTGATTGCACAGTATAATAAACACCAACAATCGATATAATAAAATAAATATTACATTTCTAATAGGGTGACAGTCCATATTGTCACCCCGAGAATTTCATTGTCAAACGAAGTCTTACTGTTTCGAATGCTTTTACTTGTACATAGTACCGGTACATATTTTACCATGTAGCTATACATGTATCACTACATTATATTACTTGCACAAAAATGTATGTGTACTTTGATTCTGATAAATTTCATATTTGTTTACCTGTATGTGTTAGTTCATGTTTCCGCAAACTGGAAAATTCTGCAAATTTCTTGTCACAATTTTCTTCTTGGCAAGCATAAGGTCTCTCTCCTGAAATATAAGTGTAAATATAAATTCTAATACACTATACTTATCTGAATGTTTAATCACCTAGTTTCTTCTGTACAAAATTCACCAAGCAAATGACCAAGTTCAAATGTGAGCTACTTATACAGTTGCTGGACATAGAAATTTTTCAGTTTGAAGTGAAAGTGAAAATTTTACAGTGTGTAGACTTTTTGAAATAAGATTTTGAGCAGAGACTGACATTGTTCATTAGGTAATTTTCTAATCAAATGATACAACCAGAAAAATTGTATTTTTTTCTAAAATGTGGCTACAATCTTTAAGAAAAGGAGTTTTAGTAATGAAAAATATGGTTAACAGACCCTAAAAAAGAGAGTCACACTATTTAATAGCCAACAACCCTAATATGGTCCAAAAGCACTGCTCACATAACAGACTTTTGATAAGGTGAGCTAAAAACTAAACATACCTGTATGAGTTCTCAGGTGATTTTTCAGATTTCCTGCAGTAGTAAAACCTTTATTACATTGTTGACAGGTAAACGGGCGTTCTCCTGTGTGGGTTAGAGAATGTACAACTAGTCGCTGAGCTGTGAAAAACTTCTTATCACAACCTTTAACATTACACTGAAAATTTCTTTCATTTCTATTGTAAATAAACAAGAAATACTTTTAAGTCATACGTCTTGCTTTCTCCATTTTCATTCTTACAAAATCTGTAAAGGGCTCAGGAGTGGAACGGAATATTACTGCTTTATGCCCTAGTCAAGATTCTTCTTTTCACTTATTTGCTTAGATGAAAATGGAGTACTTGGATAAAACCACTGACTTTCAGCAAGTGAACTAACAATAAAATATGCCCAAGTGGAATTAAAACGTACCCAGGTAATGAGAGAAGCTATGATACATAAGCATTTAATTATCCACTGAAATTTTTATGGTCTTGGATAAATGTAAATTTGATTAAATTTTGATTGCCACATATATAAATATATAAATAGACTGGCACAAAAAACTCAACAAATGAATCCAAAGATGACAGAATACTGGCATTGCTTATCGTAATTATACAAGTTGTTATTTTAGCAAAATGTTATTTAATTCAAGTCTGTTGGTGAAAAGAAGTTCTATACCAGTTACATTTGATAAACTTATTAAAACAATAAAATTCAAATGGATAAAGAGGATATGCTTCCTACATCCAATTAAAACTAACTAAAACTAAATTTAACACTTTCACTTAAAAAAAAAAAAAACACACACATTAGGTATACTACTTTGTACTTTATGGTCTAAGGGAGATAATTAACCTGTCCAATCATATAAGATGTGAATTGTCTCCCTTATATCAATCCATGCATCTTTAAAAATGGTATAAGTACACATAGGTGTTGTTATATGCCAAACCTTTTGCATTCCCGAAAGTAAGGTCTGGGACTATTATAACAATATTACAAAAACTTTTTTAAAATCTGTATCAAGAGTTTTATATGCTGACAAATAAACAAAAATTACCCTTTTTTTGATTTTGTAAAACATATCCAGAAAATGTAAATGTAGTAAAAGTAGGCAGAAAATATTCCAAATCTAAACAAGTAGCAGACAACTTTTGTCACCTTGATGGTTTTATTGAAACCACTGTTACCTTTAACAATGAGACTTACTCATGTGTAAGCTTGTGATACTTTAGATGAGCTGGCCAGAAAAATTTACGTCCGCAGCCTTCATGTGAACACACTAACTCTTTATCTCGACTGGCATGGTACTCCATGTGATTCTTCAGCTGAAATTCGCTCAGGAAAATTTTATTGCAGTTTTCCACTTCACATTCAAAGGTTTTTGTATCTGGAAGTTTGAAAAAAAAACCAAAATAACAAACGCTTTGATCATTAAGTAATATTTACAAACATAATTTTCTAAAATTTTCTTTGCATTCTAATCTTTATAATTCCCACCCACCCCATGGCAAACTTGGCCACAAATACCTGGAAGAATGCTGATGTGGCTTTTAACAGTAATTAACTCTCTCAACCTGAAAACTTATGTAGGGAAAGTATATAGGAATCTCCGACATCTGTCCATCTTTGTCTGTCATTCCATGTAAAAGCATGCCCACTTCATAACTTTCACACTTATAAACCGATTTTGATCAAACATGGAAAATGTATACAAACTTGAGCCGATGTGTTACCAACCACATATAAGAACATTATTTTGGGACAATTTGTATTGGCCATTTCTGAAATTCAGGGATCCAAAAAATGTTGCATGAGCTATTAGAATAAAATTTTCCCTACTTACAAATCTAGTCATTAAAAAGCCTTTGGCTACTATAACATGCTGATGCTCACACTAAGGGTATGGCAAAAAGTATGGATAAGTTTAATTTTGAGGGTTAAACCTGGAGTTTAAGCTAAAGGAAATCAGTGTGCTACAGACAATTCAGACTTCCAGTCAACTTCTACTCCTATTACTAGATTTCCACAAACTTATACTCTTTAGTCACTAATTTCCAAAATCTGTGAAAATATACTCTTTTTTAGAGTATTTTTCACAAATTTGGTAAAATATGTTTGTTTTTGAGAGAATTTCTCAGACCGGCTCTGACCCAAGATAAAAGTGGGTAGTGACTGTTCTTTTGCCAAGCACTCGGCATTACGAAATAAAAGTTGTGGTTCTTTCAGGTGGGAACTTAAATAAATGAGGTCTCTACGTGACACGATAAAGAATCCTGCTGTATAATGCCATCAGCGCAAAGCACAGGCAAAATTTCTGAACCTTCGCTTACAGCTGGTGATGTCTCAATACATATCAATTGAAATATTCTTGACTGGGATGTTAAACACCATTACTCAATTCAGCTTGGAAATTAGTGACCAGTGAGGATTTTGGCTACCAGGAATAGAAACATAGATCTATATAAAATACCTGGATTTTCTTTCTCTGGTGTCTCTTCTGGACTCTTCAATGCAGTATGATCAGATTCATTTTCATCTGTAATCGAAGTCAATTGTTTAGCAATGTCTTGTTGTGTTTGAGCTACTAGATTAGCTTGAGCTAGAGCATAAATGCCATTTATTCTGTTGTAAAGGTAACAACTATCTGCTGTCTGCATTACCGATGGTGACTGCAATAAAAAACCAGTTTCCATCTTCCCTTTGTCGTTGTTTAACAAAACCACCATAGGTGTTGATGTCATCTGTAATCCATAACTAACACTGGTACTACTATCACTAGTAATGCTACTTATATTACCCAGATAGTTTTGTTCGTTGGACTTTTGAGATTCACAACAGGAGGTATCTACCTGTAATCTGGAAAGAGTTAAAAACTGCTTCCCAAACTATTACAATTTTCTTCACCCGAGGGTATTTCATTTAAAAACTGACCGCCAGCAGCCTGGACATTTTGTGTCGACTGTATCGTTGTAGTCTCAGCACCATCCATGTTACTGTATAACGCTGTACTCTCTGTGGACGAACAGTTTGTCTCACTACTGGTAAATAATCCAGACGAAGCTAGACTTATAGTCTCTTCATCATTTTTCCAGTTTGAAGATAGTGATGTCACAATGAAGTCATTTTCCCTTTCTTTTATCATGTCAGAAGCTTTATCTCTATATCCTGTATTCATATTTTACAGTTTGTTTCAGCTGATGGGTATTTTGCAAAGTAATGAAAGTATGTCCTAAAATAATAATAATAATAATAATAATAATAAATACCAAAATACATACAATAGAGATTAAAATCAAATTTAAATTCCTCCGAAGTCTGAATTAAAAGACTGAAAAGTGTGTTTTTTGACAATATAAATATTCATAAGCAAAAATGCCAGTTCAAATTTCATATCAATTTTACAATTTTGAGGTAGATAACCAATTTATTTCGGACAATCCAGTGGGCAAAAGTGCATTAAAAAATGAAAAAGTTATCAATTATAAAGAGTCAGCATGGACCTTATTAATCAAAACAGCGCTTGACTGGAATCATCTGGATGAGGAAATTGTGCATTCAAAAACAGCAGAGGGCTTTAAAACGCTTTTCAAAATTGCTGCTAACTACATCAAGCAGCACTCTCTCTATCATTGAACATATATCGAGAACTGGATCCATTCAATGTACGGTACATATACAAACAAGAACAATTTAGCAAGTGAAACAGTATTTTTTATTTCACATTTTTCTATGTCAAAAACTTTTTATGATAATTCATATACATTTACTAGCCAAAAAAAATGTAGGTTCAGTTTTTGTATTAAAACCTTTAAGTGGTTCCACTTCTGCACTTGCTATAAAATGTGTGCATTTGCTGGAGGAAGATGCAAATTTGAAAGGCCTGGGAATGCTCAATGTTTACAGCTATAAATTGATTTTCAATTTAATAAGTTCCAACTGATATTATTTTTTGTTTTAATTACCGGCTAATATACTATAGGTTTGGAATAGTTATTTACATAGTAAACTATGCCCAGCATCAGTTTTACCAGAGACAGTTTTACCAACCATCTAAGCCGTGTTAAAACTGTATTGGCACAGTAAATATTTTAAAAATTTTGTTTGTTTATGTCAAGCAATCACAGATGTTTCATTTACACTAGGTTACTACAGAAGTGACTACAAACAATAAATGCACAAACGATTTGATGCAGTTGCGTATAGATGTGCCCGATTGGTTCATTCTACTTTCACTTTGACCAAAACATTGGCATCTGTTTCGTCTAACAACGTGGTTGGCAAAACTACGAAAACCCTATGTTAACATATTTAAAATACCCTTCTAAATCTAGAAATATGTAATTTAACAAATCTGATAAACAAATAATTAATTATGTAGTACCATTATTATGAAAATTGGAAAACAGACTGTAAATATCTTGAAAAATCCCGGGTAACTATTATGGGTTATAGTATTATGGTCCATCCATTTTGAAGCGGAGTGATACATTATTTTTTTCCCGTTTTATTTTCAGTGTTTCGCTTGCTACACATGTACTGCAAAGTAATGTTAGGTATGTATTTTGTTTAAACCGTTAATAACAACCATAATTTGTTAAAAACATCAGTTATTAAAAGATGCGTTTTGTCAGTTGGACCTATTTCTTGCATTCGAATGGTTTTTTAGCTGAAGTTTCGATTTATTTTTTTTTCTATTGTAAAACTCCTTTTGATTGGTTCAAAGCTCCAAAAAATTCCATGGAAGAAAACGAGATTTCTATTCATTTATTGAAAAATTATCCTTAGAAAGGTTTTAATTTACAAGAAAATAAAATTTGAAAAGGATATTTACTTTTCTTCCAGACAGTTGTATTCATTAATTCTTATGATTTGCTTATTTTCCATGAAAAAGTTATTCAAACATTGACCAATGAAAAAACGTTTCATATGAAGTCATAATTATGCAAATGAGCTACGAAGAATAATTTCAAATAAATTTCAGAAAATAAGTATTATTATCTTTTATATTTAAATCTAATTTAGATAAATTATTGAATAAATCATAAAGATTGATTTGAATTACATTTATCCTTCAATTTTTATTTCCGTGTTCGGACGGGACATTCCGAAAACCAGCGAATATGGCGACTGTGTTCCAGTTTCAACCGGTTACTGAAAGTTTAATACTTTTATTCATCAGAAGATGTGATGTCGCTGTCCAAGACGGAGAAGGTAATAACTTCATTTTAGCTTAATTCTGGGTGTTGGCTGTTAATCCTTGGCAATATATGTTATTTTTATTCAGCGTTACAAAATATTTAATGCTGTTCTATGGGCGCCGCCATTTTTACTTCTATAACAACGTAAACGGAAGTACATGCATAGTGTCATGTGACATTGGCACCAAGTTTGTAAAGGCGGCATGTAGGAAATTTCCATTGATCTTTGAGTTCATTGACAAATCTATTAAAATGTTCATAGTATTCTGCACGGATACATTTTGTTGTTTTGACTGCATGATATTGCTGTTTTTGAGAAGAAAGAAGAGATGTGTTCATGGTCCTTTCAATTAACATTATTTTTGATTTTTTAATCATTATTTTTTACTGTAGGCTAATTTAAATTTTAATCATAAAATATGAATTGTTAAATAATCAAATAAGCACATACTGCCTTGTCAATTTCAATATTATTAATATTCTCCTTATGGTACATAAAAATTTATGCATAAGTTTAATTCCAGATGATATTGATAATTTTTTATTATCAAATTTGGTAGTTACTTGGTCTAAACCAGAACAGTCTGCATAGATCCAGATCTATATTGTAGGACTTCCATTTGTATTTTGTGTTACCGTAAGCCTATGTTTCACTTCCTAGTAACCAAGATCACCATTGATGACTTATTTCTGAGAAATTCTTTAAATAGTAACATATTTTAGCAACTTTTAGAAAAATAGTTTTAAAAGGACTATATTTTCATAAATTTTGAAACTTGGGATTACTAATAATTTAAAATTTTTGGTAACCCAGCACAACCCTTGATTTTTTTTCCTTTTGCAAAATAATGTAACCAGAGACTAAACTAGTAAACATTATCAGATAACTAATTTTATTATATTCCTAACCCCCACCCTCGCAAACTAGTTTGAGGGGGGTATATAGGAATCACCATGTCTGTCTGTCCATCTATCTGTCCGTGTAAAAATCATGTCTGGGCCATATCTCATAGCTGCTTTGGACGACTGTCATAAAACTTCACATGAATAATCTTCATGGTCAAAACACATGTCATGACCTTGAACTAAGGTCATATAGGAAAGAACTAAGGTCATATCGGAAAGGTCAAGGTCATGGGAAAAAGTATGTTTGAAAACTGTGTCCCGACTATATGTCATAGCCGCTTTAGACTACTGTCATGAAACTTCACATGAATAACCATCATGGTCCAAAGGTGTGTCATGACCTTGAACTAAGGTCATATCGGAAAGGTCAAGTTCATGGGAAAAGTATATTTGGAAATTGTCCTGGCCATATCTTATAGCTGCTTTGGACGGCTGTCATAACACTTCACATAAATAATTATCATGGTCCAAAGATGTGTCATGACCTTGAACTAAGGTCATATCGGAAAGGTCAAGTTCATGGGAAAAGTATATTTGGAAATTGTGTTTGGGCCATATCTCATAGCTGCTTTGGACGGCTGTCATAACACTTCACATAAATAATTATCATGGTCCAAAGATGTGTCATGACCTTGAACCATATAGTCGAGGTGGCAAGGGTGAAAAAGTATGTTTAAAAATCATGTCGTCTGGGCCTTATTCATAGCTGCTTAGGATGAGTCATAAAAATTCACATGAATAATCTTCATGGTCCAAAGATGTGTCATGACCTTGAACCAAGGGCATATCACATTAACCCTTGTAGATGTTTGGAGGGGAGGGGGGTATTTGGCTCTCAAGAGACAGTTCTGGTTTTATTTAGTATGAATACTACTAGAGATGCAGCTTACACTTAAGTCACAATACATGGTATAAATTTGCTTCACGATATGATACATATATTGTGATGAGCATTTACATTCATACAGCAAACTCCTGGTAAACTGAAAGCGATATTTAAGTGAACCAAAAACAAAATTTGCTTCGTTAATCACTTATAACCACAGTTATAAGCCTAAAAGGGCCCATGTGTTTGTGATCGGCTTTATTGTTGGGATGTACCTGGAGTTTGATACTTTTGGCGTTTCCAAATTACCTAACATCAGTATGCAATTAAAATTAGGAGTGAAAAAACGAATGCTTAGTTTGGAATTTGTGAATCATGAAGGTCTCGCTGACTGTCATACCATGAAGCAGACCATGGTCATTATACTGTCAAACAGGAAGTATGACATTACAACCCTCAGAGACATTGCGTTTATGACAGTGAATCATTCAAAGTTTCCATAGAAAGTCCAACAGACTGAAAAAAGTTTGATATTGACTTACTTAATCTTAAGTCATAACTGAAAATTACTGTGCACATAACTCGGACCATATAATATGTTGAATAGTTTCATCTTGTCACTCCTTGTTTTATTCCTAAAATTTAAGATTTGCGTCTACATTATGGACAGCACATGGACAAAAATATCTGCCGTCATCAATCTCCAGTGTTGTTTGAGTATCTTGGTTTGTGGTGTTTGCTATACTTTAAAGAAAAACGTCTGCTATTTAATTGTCTAGAGTTAATCGGATAGGGAGATATGAGAAAAAACTTGCATCTGTTTTTTTTTTAGAAATTGTGTCTAGATTTTGCAGATTCATGTCAGTGTCTCTTGGTCACTATTTTAACATAGTATTTTAAAGTAAGGTTTCCAATTCTGCTTTTTAGGCGATTCTTTTCAAGCACATTCAGTTGCCATAATTTACAAATTATTGTTGACCCAGTTTTGCAAATAAGACCATTAGAACTGCAAAAAGTATGAAATAGTTATTTAATAATTTAAATATTTTATTTTAAATTAGAGCAAAATTAAAATAACACCACCTCTGCAAACAGATTTAGGGGGGTACCGGTATATAGGTTTCACCCTGTCTGTTTGTCTGTCTGGTCATTCATACCAATATTATGTATGCTCCGTATCTTCCATGTCTTTGGTTCAAATTTTAATCAAATTTGATACATGTCACATGGCGATGCATGACAATAGTACTAGTAGTGTCTTTCTGGCTTGCTGTTGGGGATGGGGGTATTTGTCTCTGAAAAGAGATTGCTCTAGTTTTGCTAAGCTGTAAGCATGATAAAATTGTTTAACCTTTTTTTCCTAGACATTGATGATACATTAAAGCAGTTTGATGCCACCAGCAATTACAAACAATATGGTTAACCTCTCAGAGGAAGGAAGTAAACTTCTGGACTTTAACCAGAAGCTAGACATAAATCTACTGGACAATGTGGTCACCATGATGTACTCTGGGGATCAAACCCAGGTAAGATTTTAATGGTCAATACCATTGAATAAACTTATTCGGCATATCAAATAACATGTACATGCATATCCTTCTGATTGACATCATTTTCATGGAAAGTGTTATTTGTGATAGCTTACAGTGTAGTGCATTTATATGCAGATTAACATGTACTGTGCATAATGGCTATTTTGAACATAGAATATTGTAAATTGCGTTTTAATAAAGAATTGCTTGGAAAAATTAACAGTGCATATTTATTCATTATTCAGAGACCTAACTAAAAAGTATATTTTTGTCAATGTTGCAAAAAAATTAGAATTAAAAATTTAATCACAATATATGCATGTTCAAAATAGCCTTTATGCACAGTAGCTATTAATTCTTATGGAAAACTGCTAGTCAATTGCTACTTTCTAGATAAACAAGACAACTTACCGTAAACCCCTGACTATAAGGCTACTCCGCCTGTAAGACGGGGGTGGGATTTTCCTGTCATTTTGGAGATTTCAGGCTATCCCACGCCTATAAGACGACCAGAATTTTCAGTCAAGACCATACCTGTAATGGTATTTGAAGCTACCGATTGGAGCGTAAATTTTCCACCAATTTTTGTCCGATTTTCATTTATTACCGTAATGATTTGTGTATTGATAAGAATGAATCAAAAACGTAAAAATAAACCAAAATGGAAGAACTACTCATCCTCAGAAACCCTATAGACTTTTGCTATTTGTAGAAGATGTATCAGGTACTCCGTTATTATCACAAACTAAATAAAAGTATATATCTATTTTTTAAAACATGCCGACTTGTTTACTCAATCAGCTGTTGAAGACAGGTTTCCTTACAACCAGACACTAATGGCCCTTTACATGCAAAGCAGACAAATTTGGTTACATGTATTTTCTAGATTGTTGTAAAAAGAAAAAACAAAAAGAATAAAATGTTTTACCACCTCTTTGATATCTGTACTTACCGTTTATTTTATTTATTCTTTTTAATTTATTTATTAAAACTTAATTAAAAAATCAACAAAAATACAAAATAACAATAATTTAAAAGCATTTAATTTCCGTTTCTTTTCGGTTTGTGATCTGTAAAATATATTAACCAATTAAGAAACTGAAATATATACAAAATCAAAGATGGCGGCATTGGCGGTCACATGTAGACATTCTCTCAAGAATTTCAGCCTCTCAAAAGTGTACCTGTCCTGTAAGACGACCCCCCATCTCAAAAAATAAATTTTAAGGTAAAAAAACCCTTATATGCGAGGATTTACGGTAATTCAGTTTCCAAACTTTAATTGAAATCATCAGACAATGATAAATATCTTCTGTATGATAACCTGAGTAATCATAGATGTGCTCTTATGTATCACAGCACCTTGTGCATCTTGGTTCGAATCACACTTGGGACATATCCTCGTGTAAGAAAGTTTGTTGTTTTGCTAACTGAAGTTGGTGATTTTGTGTGGGCACTCTGGTTTCCCCCACCATCCTTGAAGTGACCACCTTGATATTTGTGAAAAAATCTTGACTGTCTGGGACATAAAACTTGGTTACTCAACTCCACATGTTATGCACACCATTGTATTGTGTAATTGCCAGTAATAAATTATTGCTTGTCTGAAATTTTAGCAACGTACAGCACAAGAAGTTCTCACAACTTTGAAAGAACACCCAGATGCATGGACAAGAGTGGACACAATTCTGGAATATTCCAGTAATCAACAAACCAAATACTACGCTCTGCAGATACTGGAAAATGTCATTAAAACAAGATGGAAAGTTTTACCCAGGGCCCAGTGTGAAGGTAACTAATACAACCAAGTACTCAATTCTCTCTTACTAGGTTAGCCATCTACTGTAAACATATTTATTTTCATGGTGTACTAATTTTCAATTATTTCCCAGTTGTTTTATTTTGCAGGTAAATTAATATATATTCAAAGACAATACACAGGGTCGTACAGGCCTGGAAAAGTCCTTAAATTTTGAGGTTTGCCCTAAAAAGACCCTAAAAATGAGTCTGACCCTAAAAAGCCCTTGAATTTATCCTGAAGGCCCTAAAAAACCCTTTGAATTTAGCCAGTTGGGTGCCTGTATTTCAATAGTTAGTGGTTCCAAATAGACTGATATAAATAAATAATAAATTGATGTTACATTGAAATGTGCAATTTAAAGGTACCTGGCCCAACTGAACGCCCAACTTCAACCTCCACTTCACATATCGTTACTATGGACACGTTTGATTGATTGAGTTGCCTTTGCACTAATATTTTTTGCTAAAATTTTCCCTCTGATTAGGCCTTAAATTTGCAAATAAGACCCTGAAAAGACCCTAAAAAGTCCTTAAATTTGGAGTCCAAATATCTGTACGAACCCTGATACAAGTTCTCATGGAAATCTATTTTATTATAGGTATAAAGAAATATATAGTTGGTCTCATAATTAAGACTTCTTCAGATGCAGCGTCTTTGGAGAGAGAGAAAGTATATGTTGGAAAACTTAACATGATTCTTGTACAGGTATGGTAGAGCCTCGTCACCTAAATATTAGTCTTATTATACCCCCCGCAAACTAGTTTGAGAGGGGTATATGGGAATCACTGTCCGTCGGTCCGTGTAAAATCGTGTCAGGGTCATATCTCATCAATACTTTGGAGGACATTCATGAAACTTCACATGAATAATCTTTATGGTCCAAAGGTGTGTCATGACCTTAAACCAAGGTCATATCAGAAAGTCAAGGTCGCAGGAAAACTTTAAATGTTGGGGCGGGGGTATTTGGCTTTCAAGAGACAGTTCTAGTTTCTTTTCTTACCAGATCTTCGTATCTTATGTATTAATTGATTAAAGAGAGTTCTGGTTTTTTTAAATCTGCTTTTGATGTCTGCCAAGGTATTCTGAACTTTCGTAGTTAAAGCTGCAAGGCTATCTGTGGGAGACAGTCTTTGATTCATGTTTAGTTTTTTATTTGTCTTGTAAGAAAAATTAAAAAAAAATTCTGCAAATTTTTTAAACAGTAAATTAATACAATTGAACTTTGTCCATGGTGTTTATTTATTTTATTTTAGATATTAAAGTATGAATGGCCCAGGAATTGGCCGTCCTTCATCAGTGATATAGTAGGAGCCAGCAAAACAAATGAATCTCTTTGTCAGAATAACATGATTATACTGAAATTATTAAGGTATGGTTAGACAGGAAATGAGAATGTTTTTAAGTCCAGGAAAAAAGTTGTTTTTGCTAACCCCACCAACCCTATAATTTTTTTTCCTTCCCTTAAGTTTTTATGACAATATTTTGACAAGCGTTGTTAAAAGTTGGCATCCTTGTCCCATATGGTCAATGTAAAAATTAAAACTTTTAAAAAATAGCTACCCAATGACACTAATTTTTCTATGACCATAATCAGAAACAAATATTTTTTTCGTTGGCCTAATTTGAATATGCCATAAATGAGACTGATGAAGTATTGATTTTAATCGAGTCAGTTAAAATCATAATATTGCTAATTGAAATTAACCTGCATGTACATAGTTCAATATTTTGATATAACACATTTATAATGCAGTTTTATTTGCACAGGATAAAATGGTTTGTTTTTAAATTTCAGTGAAGAAGTTTTTGACTTCAGCAGTGGTCAAATGACACAGGCTAAAGCCAAACATTTGAAAGACAGTATGTGTAGTGAATTTGCACAAATTTTTCAGCTTTGTCAGTTTGTTATGGTAAGTTTACAATTGTTTCTTTTTTGTATAAATAAAAATTCTCAACATGTTATGCAGTAAAAGTTGTGTTAACCAAACACTTGAGTTAACTACTGTTATCTTATATTTGTATTGTTTATTGAATGACCCAGTTTAAACTGAGAAGAACCAGTATAAACCAAAACGGTATAAACCCAACAGAACGAGTATAAACAACAAAGATAACTAGTTCATACTAAATCTCCATATTGTTGCTGTATTTTACAGTAAGAATTGAGATAAGCAACCAGAAATTATCATATGTGTTTTCGAAACATTGATCTCTTTGCTTTGTTAAAAAATATTGTGTGATAGCTTATGTTCTTGACTGTCATTTTTCTCCACCTTTTGCAGGATAATTCCCAGAATGCACCATTAGTTGGATCAACGTTAGAGACACTGCTGAGATTTCTTAATTGGATTCCACTTGGTTATATCTTTGAGACAAAGCTTATAACAACATTGATATACAAGGTAGGTTGTTAAGGCCTTAAAAATTATTTCTGCTCACCTGGCCGACTATTATTATTTTTATTAAAAATTAATTTTAATGCCTACCCT
Source organism: Anadara kagoshimensis (assembly GCA_021292105.1). Taxonomy (NCBI): domain Eukaryota; kingdom Metazoa; phylum Mollusca; class Bivalvia; order Arcoida; family Arcidae; genus Anadara; species Anadara kagoshimensis. The sequence goes on from CM037858.1 coordinate 43,607,861, forward strand.
AAAGTTTTTTGACAATATTTTAACAATCACTAGTTCCACAACCTACAACAGAGCCACACTATTAAACCCTGGTTGACCTCAAGTTGAGTTGAGTAATGGTGTTTAACATCCCAGTGAAGAATATTTCACTTATATCGAGACGTCACCAGCTATAGGTGAAGGTGCAGAAATTTTGCCTGTGCGTTGCGCTGATGGCATTATACAGCAGGGTTCTTAATCGTGCCAAGCCTACCAAGACACTGGACCTCGATTATTTTAAGTTTCCATCCGAAAGAACAGTGACTTTCATTTCGTAATGCCCAGTGCTTGGCGAAAGAACAGTCACTACCCACTTTTAGGTCTTGGGTCAGACCCGGCTGGGGTTCGAACCCATGGCCTCCCACTTACGGAGCGAGCACTCTACCAACTGAGCGACCGCAGTGGTTGGTTGACCTCAAGTGATGAATCATAGACTTTTACAGGTTGGCTTGATGCCAGTATGATAGAGGGATCTGTGGTGTATATTTGCAAAATTATGGATGAGTGTGCTAACACCATTAGATTGCACTACAAGGCATTATCAAAAACACTTGCATAATCTCACACACATGAACTTGTGTTAGATTGATTCTTGAAAATAAAATAAACTATTGTAGTAGAAGATTATATTCAGATTTATGTACAGTTTTTGTATTTGATGGTAATTTTTTTAAATAAAATGAATACATTTTAATGTTATATTTATTTATTTATTTATTATAGTTTCTCAATGTGCCAATGTTTAGAAATATTACATTGAAGTGTCTTACGGAAATAGGTAAGTGGTAATAATTATAGTTGTAATGACATAAAAGAATAAATATTGTCACCTGTCAGAATTTCAGAGATTGTATATAGGAATCCCTACAGTGTTGTCAACATCTTTTATTTTCCAAATAACAACTCCTGCTATATTGTTCACTACAGGATATGCAGAACAATTTCATGTCAGATTGCCTCTTGTTATTCAACACCTAAAAATGTTATCATTACCACCATATAATGTGCATACTGGTAGGTGATAAGTCCAGCATTTATTATTTAACCCCCCCCCCAAAAAAAAATAAAAAAATACAAAAAGTGCTCAGATTTCTTTTCTGAAGGAAAACCCTGCATGTGTTAGCCCCCTGATACATACATATATATGTAGAAAGCATAAGATGTTTTGATTTTTTTTTCAGTATATGTAATTCATAAATCCTAGCAAAATTTGTTTTTACATGAACTACTATTGGTGTGTAACTTTTTCATAATATATGCTTTGTTTTTTTTAACAGCCGGAGTTCAAGTATCTCAGTATGATGAACAGTTTGTACAACTCTTTAGCCAGACCATGATGCAACTCAAAGTGGTATGTACTAATAGAACATAATAGCCTTGATTCATCTGAATCATCAGATTGAATTTCATGAGAGATATAAATAGAAATGACTTTCTAAAAATAAATTTATGATGAAACTAATGATGAAATCTTTATGTAGACACATACTTTGCACCTACTCAGTTGTATATTTAACAGTACACAGTCATATTTATTAACGTAAAGTAAAACACCTAACTTATTGGAAACTGGTATTGGTATATATCAGAGAATTCACACAACTAATGATGACATATTATAGGTTTACAAATAGAAACAATTCATATACTTGTACATTGATGTCAATTCAAGTGTGATCTTTGCTTATATTGCTAGCTGATAGTGTTAAATTTATTATCCTGTAATTACCAAAAAATACCAACACTTGTATTTAACAGTTGATCAAAAATGCCTTCAGAAATGTTTGTCTAGAGGAAAATAAACATCTACAGTAAAACTGGTTTATTGCCCTTTTGATAACTTTTACCACCTTGCTTTTAAGTCCCAAAATCAATTTCTTTCTTTGCGAGACTCCCAAAAGTATTACCAAACCCTGACTTATCAAATAGTGGCAATGAATCTAGGCTTTTCGGTACTGATTATATAATCAGTGTTTTGTTTATTTTTAAAGATGTTGCCGACATCAACAAATTTGAGAGAAGCCTATCAAAGGGGAACAGATGATGAACAGAACTTCATACAGAACCTGAGTTTGTTTTTATGCTCATTTTTAAAAGAACACAGTAATCTCATAGAAAGAAAGCAAGATCTTCACGAGTCGTTATTGGAGGTTTGTATAACTTAGAAATAGATTTATATACATGTCTGGCTAAAATATTACGGTAGTTGTTACAACTATAGATGCCACTCTTGTTAGTTAATTATGCACAAGAAATGGAATTTCCAAACCTGGAAATAAATTGTATTGTAAAGATATTTTTACTAAATTTACTGTATATATGTGATTACCAGGATATGATAATGTGTATGCAGAAGAGGAGTCTAGAGTTGTGCCCCTTTGATCATGTAACCAACAGTTTAAATTGGCATATCTTGCGCCACAGACTGTGCTCTGTTAATTATACCACTATGTGTCAGTTTTGATATTAAAGGTAAATCTTTTAATTTACAGGCATTAAATTACCTGATCAACATATCTGAGGTAGAAGAAGTGGAAATATTTAAAATTTGTCTGGAGTATTGGAATACTTTAGCTGCAGATTTATACAGAGAGACTCCCTTTACTGGTACATCATCACCATTACTCATTGGTAAACCACATCATAATGAACTTCCAGCTAGAAGACAGTTGTATAATCCAGTTTTATCAAGAGTAAGTTTATAGAAATGCAAATTATATCTTTGGAAGGGTCAAATTGTAAAAGAATGGATTATTTTTCACTCTTTTGTGTATTTTTTGATTTATGAACTTTTAATATTGTCATTCTTGATTATTTGATCATTATGTATTAAAAATGTAACATGCCATGTTTCCATCCAGAGTATAGATTTCCCAAAGGTTTTTGCCAAAAAATTGCATGTTTTGCTTTTCTGATCACGCTTGTTACAGATTTAATAGAAAAGTAGTTGAGAATTGATTTGACCTCTGTAACACAGAATATTTGCTACTCTAAAAAATTTTAATCCTGGACAGTAGCAAAAATTCGTAGTGACTTCTTTTGCCAAGCACTCTGCATTTAGAAATGAAAGTCAAAGGGTCCTTCGGAAGAGACCTTAAAAACTGATGTCCCATGTCGCATAAAGAACCTTTCCTGCACATTGTCCTGAGCACATTGAAAAGGTGAAAATTTCTGTCACTTCACCTATGGCTGGAGACGTCTAGAAATGAGTGAAATATTCTTAACTGGGATATAAACCCCCATTCAATCAATCTAAATAATTTTATACGTATATAGATAATCTAAAGTTTTGTTTTATGGGAAACGGAGATGAAACTTATCAATTACCACATATGATATACATGTAACCTACTTTTTGTTTAGGTACGAAGAGTAATGATATCAAGAATGGCCAAACCAGAAGAGGTTTTAGTTGTGGAGAATGAACAGGGAGAAGTTGTCAGAGAATTCATGAAAGATACAGATTCAATTAATTTATACAAAAATATGAGGGAAACATTAGGTAAATATTACATAAACAATGTAATTGTTTATATGTCAATATTCAGAATTCATATTAACTAAATATATATTTAGCAGAATGAGACATAATATGGACCAGAGCCTTACTGTTGTTTTTCTTTAGCATGGTACTACTTAAATATTTTATGTCCCTTTGTACTTTGCCATCATTGGGATCTTTACCAACGGTTAAATGACAAAAATGTAAATAGGCATATCTTGTGCAACCTAGGAAAGCTCTTGTTGTTTTTTGGATCAATTTTTGGATTTAAATACAAAATAAATACAATTTTATACTTGTTGATATTCTTCAGCTTTGCTGATAAACATTATGTATTTAATGACTTTTCTCAGGACTAGATTCTTATTGTCTTTAAACTCTGAATCTTTTTTAAAATTATTGAAATTTTGAAATATTTTTATTACAGTATACTTGACCCATTTGGATTATGCTGATACAGAATCCATCATGACAGAGAAGTTACACAATCAAGTCAATGGTACAGAATGGTCCTGGAAAAATCTTAACACAGTATGTATATAGACCTACATTGGGAATTATATATGTGATCTTTGTTCATTATTCTGAAGCTTTATCTCATAATTATGTAACTTTCCTTATCTTGTATGATGGTTTATTTGTAATGCCACATTCATTAAAGTGAAAATGCTGTATGAAGCTGTAATATATGACAGAATATACCAGTTGTTCTTGTTATCTAGGCACTTATATTTGAATGATTTCAGTCTTGCCATGGAATCTCACTAAGTGGTCTATACTGTCAGCATATAGATCATTACATCTCTCACATCCTAGATTTGAATTCCTTATATAGTGAATTCTAATGTGGAAGGGTTTCTTGGTCCACTTCCAAAAGGTCATATATTGATATTCCAGATTTCTTAACCCTCCATGAACTGACCACCTCAATTTAATACAAAAAGAAATACTCTTGACTCCAATCAACTCAGTCTCTTCCTCTTTTTGTACATACATGTACATATTTGACTAATTGCTGTGCATTTATATCTGAATAATTTGATGCTCTTTGTTATTTACAGTTATGTTGGGCTATTGGTTCAATTAGTGGTGCCATGCATGAAGATGATGAAAAACGGTTTCTGGTCACAGTCATAAAGGTTGGTATTTTATAAACATTACCATAGATAATGAGTGCTACATTGACCTTATCAACAGATTTATAATGCATGTAATTTGGTTTAACAGAACTATTTCAGTGATGTTTTTAGAAGTGTTTTGTGCTTATTTTTTTTTTTCTGTGCAAAATACAGAAAAAAAAAGTTGTGTAATTGAATACTTGTAGGTTACTGGTACCTACCTTGTTTTGCTGACAATTCTTATTTGTATTCTTATAAAATTCATGACATTTTGGAGAATATTTTTGTAGTGTTTGCTAACAGTTTTGTCTAATATCTGCGACTTAAATGTTTAAAAAACAGCTACCTGGGTTCAAGATTTAAATAACAACCCAATGGCTAGGAAGAGAAGGGGCCCTGGGCCATTTAGCACATTGTCAATAGAGATGACCCATTAATTTATTAAACCTTATATGACGTTGAAAAACTACAAAATGGCCCATAGTGAATTTTCCATTCCAAATCACTGCAACTTGATATATATGTAAGTCAAGTTAACTCAAGAGAGAGATGTATATGATACTAAATAATATTTTTGTTCACTTTTAGGATCTTTTGGGATTATGTGAACAGAAGCGAGGCAAAGATAACAAAGCTATTATAGCATCCAACATTATGTATGTTGTGGGACAGTATCCAAGATTCCTCCGAGCCCATTGGAAATTCCTTAAAACTGTAGTTAACAAATTGTTTGAGTTTATGCATGGTAAGAATATATGAATGTTTTTGAGATGGAGGGGCTAGACTTGTTAGACAGTAAGAATCAAAATATATAAAATTGGCATCCAATAACCCATCTTGTGATAAATTTTACATAAACAAGGTTTTAATGACAGAAAAATGGTTTGATTTATGGTAATTATTATACCAGATGAGTTCAATATATTTGGAAGGAAAGGATAGGTGTTTGGGGGGTTGGCTTGCTTTAAATGGAGTAATTTTAACACTATTGTCTGGTATATGTAGAGTTTGGTGAAACAGCTTAGTTGTACATAAAAATGACAAAACTCTACTTTTATTTCAAATATTTATTTAAATGCATCCAGCAGAAGAATTCTTTTCTCTTTACAATAACATTTATTTGAATATCATCAGTATGTTACTGGTAGTGTATGAGAGATGTTTGTGATGTTAATGTATTAATGTTATTACTTTTGATTTATTGATTTATTTTTTTACAGAAACTCATGATGGTGTACAAGACATGGCATGTGACACATTCATAAAAATAGCACAGAAATGTCGCCGGCATTTTGTACAAGTTCAAGTTGGTGAAGTTATGCCATTCATAGAAGAAATATTGAATGGAATCAATACAATTATCTGTGATTTACAACCACAACAGGTAAACATGATTTCATTCTCACTGGTCTCTTAATTTCATTATTGTACACAGAAGGTAATTTTAATGCTTTATATGATTCAGGGCTCGGATAAAATTTTTATAACTACTCGGCGCTGCCAAGTAATCAGGTGTTGTGTACTTGACTTAAGTAGTTGTAACTAAGCACTAGAAATAGATATTTTATTTTATGTAGCAATTTTATAAGAATCACAAATGATATGACAAATGATCCACTTGACACTGGGCCACATTTAAACAAAATTCCACTTATCACTTGGCTAATTCAACACGGTCAGGACAATTGGCAGAATTCCTTATCTTAGGCCTTACACAGACTGTTATTTTGATACAGTTACTTTGTAAAATTCTAGAATGATTGAATTGTACAGTCGAACCTGTCTATAAAGGCCACCCAAGGGAAGTTTGAAAAATGGCCTTTATAGACAGGTGGCCTTTATAGACAGGTTCTGAAGGACAAACCGAATCTGCTTCGACACATTATATTATTCTTGGTACACATTGCATTAATGAATTGTATTGTAAACAAACATACTAATCCATGTCTCAATCACAATCCAGAAGCAAATTAAAAACTTTGAAACTGACAAGTTAGGTAAAACATGTGAACTTCCACCAGGGAAGTGAGACTGGTTGCCCCAAAAGGGAAAGCCTCTCCTGTTTAGCTAGATACACCTGCCATGTGTGTAATCAAAAATGAGTCAACAATATTATGATGACAGCCATAAAACTTTTTGAGGGTATGCTGGTTTTTCTCTATGCTGTTTTCTTTGTTGATATAATGTGAACTTCCACCAGGGAAGTGAGACTGTTTGCTGCAGAGGGGTAAGCACCACCTCGGTACCTCCTGTTTAGCTAGCTACACCGGCCAGGTGTGTAATCAAAATTGGGTCAACAATACTGTGATGACAGCCATAAAACTATATGCTGTATGCTGGTTTTTCTCTTTGTTTTCTTTGTTGATACAATTAAGATTCAATACTCTTTTAAAATATTTGTTTATTCAAAATTACCAGGATTTAACATTTACCTTCAATCACCTGGCAGACTGAAGGGTCACTCTCATGCGTAAAAAACACACAAACTCAGATTTATTATGATAATAATAAGACATTGACGTTTTCTCTCTGATGATATATTTGACTCAAAGTCCGATAACACATCAGCTTTTCTCTTCAGAATTTGATTAATCTGAGTCCGACCGACACCAAATAAATCAGCTAATTTTCTTGCACTTATAATCCATCTTTTTCCGATTTACGAATGACTTCTACATGTTGCTTTAATGTCAATGCGGTACGAGGTGATTTTCCCGACATTGTAACGAATCAAGAGATATTCAATTTAAATTTCACACAGTCTTTTAAATCACAATCATATCGGCTATAGAAATAAACTACACGAGTTGACGTTTGCGATGTGTTTAGTAAATAAGCATTACTCAATATGGCCGCTTGGATACAGGTTGTTTACACTACGCTTGCATGATGGGAGTTTCCGGTTTCGTTTTGATTTTTTTTCTATTCCGGTTTTAACCGAAAAATACAGAAAATTTCCGGATTTTTTATTATTCAAAATGGCCGCTACGGACAGGTAAATTGGCGAAAATTGACCGTAATTTGGTGACCGCTGGCCGCGTTGGACAGTGACCGCTATATAGAGGTTAAATAAAGAACAAAGCTAGTCGGGGGGATTTTTTATGGCCGTTATAGGCAGGTGGCAGCTGTATACAAGTGGCCGCTAGCACAAGTTAGACTGTATATGATTTTATGAATGAACATATGAATTTTGATACAATTTTAAATGCAAATTTAGTTTTAAGTTTCTCTTCATTGATAGTTTGGGTAAGTTGTAAACACTAGCTTGTTTACATTATATATAGAAGTGTACATCCACAGCACGAGGACCCATGGTTTGTGATGGACTGCATGTGTAGTTGAGTTACATTTGGCTCTCGAGAGACAGTTCTAGTATATTTTGAATGTTAAAGAATGTTAATCTGATATTATATTGATGGTTACATTTTAGGTGCACACATTTTACGAGGCAGTTGGTATGATGATAAATGCACAGACTGATCAAGTGTCACAAGAACATTTAATAGAAAGATATATGTTATTACCTAACCAAGTGTGGGACGGAATTATTAATCAGGCGACACAAAATGTGGAGGTTCTTAAAGATCATGATGCTGTCAAACAACTAGGAAACATATTAAAAACAAATGTACGAGCATGTAAAGCACTGGGACATCCATATGTTGTACAGGTAAGACACTTATGTATATTACAACTCGGTGAGGGGACTATCACAGATAAATCAAATAATTGGTGGGTTATCACATCATTTACAATGAGTGAGGGGGAGGGGATGCTTAAAATGAGAGCTTATGTCCTGCTTCAAGCATTTGGAAATATATGGTCAGATATGATAGATTTCAGGTACATGTTTGTCTGTAGCTCTTGTTTTAAGAATAAGAAAAGTTATTCATGTACATATAGAAGTTGAGAAGCATTTATAAATATAAAATATATTGTTAAAAGCTATTTTTATTTTAATTTCAGCTTGGAAGGATATACTTAGACATGTTAAATGTGTATAAAGTTATGAGTGAGAACATTAGTAGTGCTATAGCCACAAATGGTGAAAGTGTGACAAAACAACCACTAATTAGAAGTATGAGGACAGTTAAAAAAGAAACGTTAAAGTTGATCTCAGGCTGGGTCAGTCGATCTAGTGATCCTCAAATGGTATGTATAATCTTGTTACCAGTCTTGTTGTCATTTCAGCTTGTAAATGTATACAACTACATGAAGTGCATGTAGACATGAGAATTTCATCCTTTGAAAAACTTCATCCTATCTAAAACAGTTTAATGTTTTTACATGTATTTATGTCAAAGAGGAGAGAGTTTTGTGTTTACTCCATTTTATTCTTGCAACATTTTGTCCAACACTTTTCTCATATTTGTTGTACAGATCTTTATGAAACTTAACAGGAACAATCATTTGGTGGAGTTGATGTGGTTAGTTTAGGAGACACTTTTAAAATGACATCCCATTTCAGTTATTATAACTTGTTATTTTCATCTTTTTGTATACTTGAATTCTTTTGTTACTGTGATAGGTTGCTGAAAACTTCATACCACCATTATTAGACGCAGTATTATTGGACTATCAGAGAAATGTCCCAGCAGCCAGAGAACCTGAAGTATTAAGTACAATGGCATCCATTGTTAACAGACTAGAGGTAAGTCATGAGACTTGTTGATAACATTTTTGCCTGGCTGTACTGAGCACAGATGAATAACCAAGATAAGAGTGGAGTGAAGTAATGGTGTTTTATGCCACATTCAAGATTCTTTCACTTATATCAATGCAGTCAGTTATGGAATGGCAGAGGAAACCAGAACCACTGTCCTTTGGCAAGTTAACTGACAAACTTTCTCACACTAGGATCTGAGTGGGATTTGAACCAAGTGTTAAGAGGCACTGTGATCCATTAGCATCATCTTTAGACCACTTGGCTCTAGACATGGATGTCGGTTAATGAGACCTTTGGTTAAAGTTTTTGGATGATGACCTTATATGTGCAGGTGAATTATGCTGTTGTTATAACAGATATTATTATGTTAACAGTAATTGTATTTTTATTATGTTGACTCGCATTGTATTTTAAATGTTATTTTCTAAATTCTATAATTTTTATTGAGAAAATCAATCATTTTCTGCAATTTGTTAATCATATATACGTAGGTTGTTTTTACCTAAATCTCTAAATCCTTATTTGCTGATTCTTTTTCCAGAGTAACATAACTAAAGACATTCCACAGATATTTGACGCAGTATTTGAGTGTACGTTAGAAATGATCAACAAAGACTTTGAGGAGTTCCCAGAACACAGAACCAATTTCTTCCTACTCCTCCAAGCTGTCAATTCTCATTGTTTCCAAGGTAACTGTTTTCAAATTTACATGTAAAATTGTTTTAAAATAATTATTTATTTCTAGTTTAGCACACTATTTTAACTGATTTTATAGTTTCTTTCTGTTAGTAGAAGGGGTGCATCAGATTCCTAGTCAGTATGCAAGTTATAAAGTGCATGGAAATGTTTGTCCTTTCACAAAGTATAGACTAGTACCTAACATTTGAAATGAAATATACCGGTATATTATATATTACTGTTTGAAGTCAGTGAAGATGATATAGGCTTCACATTTATTTTTTATCTTCCGAAATAAATTTCATCACTGTATGTACTTTCTTGTAAATTGTCATTTTATTTATCCCCAAAAGAATAAAACACATTATAGTGTTGAATGTCTTCACATTTTAAACGGTTAAAGTCTCCTAGTGATGATTCAGAATTTTAGACATTACCATAATTGCTCTTGTTATTGTAGTTTAATAACACAAAAAAATGAAGAAAGAACTTATTGTTTATAGAACTCTCAACAGTTTAAGATTTTTTTGTGTTTTTCAGCCTTTTTAAATATCCCACCAGCACAGTTCAAATTGGTATTGGATTCCATTATTTGGGCCTTTAAGCATACAATGAGGAATGTGGCAGACACTGGTTTGGATATTCTGTATGTGTTGTTACAGAATGTGGCACAAGAAGAAGCTGCAGCACAGAGCTTTTATCAGACTTATTTTACAGACATTTTACAACACGTGTTCTCTGTGGTCACAGATAGTTCTCATACTGCTGGTAAGTAAGAAACTTCAGTCTTTACCTAAGACAATGTTCAGAAATGTATTTGGTAGGGTCATCCTGGCCAAGGACTTGAAAAAACTGTTTTCACAAGTTGCTTATCTTTACTAATTGTAGAGAATTTTGCAAGGGCAGTGATCATTCTGGGACAATTTCATGAAAAAAATTACTCTAAAACACCACAGCATCAATGTTTATTGCATTCATTGTTAAATATGGCCCACTTAGGCCTTAACAATGGAGCAAAATAAGGGAGCTATGGCCCCTTCTAGAAAGAAGACTGCAAGGAAAAGGGAAAAAGGAAGCGATAATGCTAACTCATTCAGGTTTCCCCCCTCCCACCTACCCACAACTGACCATTTTGATATGGCTTGGGTGTAGAACACTCCACTCCATTTGTAGTCATAATGGCTTTACTTGGTACATGTATGTTTAGACTTCTTATATTATAAACTTTCAACATACTTGACATATAGTAGACATTTTGAAACTTTATACTTCTAAACAATCGTTTTTATTTTCTTTTTCAGGTTTGACCATGCAGGCAACAATTTTAGCATACATGTTTACATTAGTGGAGAATGGTAAAGTGACGGTTGGATTAGGTCAGAATACACAAGCCTCACAGAATGTCACTTACATACAGCAGTTCTTACTTAACTTACTTAAAGCTGCTTTCCCACATTTAAATGAGTGAGTATAATTATCAACCAATTCTTGTTCTGCTTTTATTGATATTTCTTTGAAATTGCCATGACTCTCAAGAAAAATGGGTTTGCTGCAAAATACCATGACACTCCTAACACTTAATATGCAACAGTCTTTACTTGTACAAATAACTGATGTTTACTTTTATCTTCTTTTACAGGCCACAAATCAAAATTTTCATAGAGGGGTTGTTCAGTTTTGATCAAGATATTCCAAATTTCAAGGAACATCTGAGAGATTTTTTGGTCCAAATCAGAGTGAGTATTATCATATATTAGCATGGAATCTCGTAAAAAATTATGAGAGATGAGAGTTGTAGGAACATACATCATACATGTTATGCTTACGGAGAGAGAGGGGAGGGCTGAAAAAATTTGGCCTCAATTTAATGTTTCTGCTGGATTTTGAACCGTTTTTTCAGGTCAAAACTTTTTTATAGACCTAGAAATATAAAAGGTTTTGCTAAGCAGGCATAACATAAAATGTCTATTTTCAGTCTACCTTACTTTATATTTAAGTCTGGTAAGGATACAGACATGCCATACGTTTTATACATATTTTAAAATCTCAAAGTGTAACCTGTGTAATATTATTAATATCTCTATGATTTTCCTTTAACTTGTCTGAGTAAAATGCATCTTACATGTATATCACACCCCTTGGTCAGAGTTTTCAGCACCCTTTGTTGGAAGTGTTCATAAATTTTTATGGACTAGGTGTGTATGAGAGTCCTGCTGTTCTTCCGATGCTAATTCTAATGCTCCACACATTTCATTTCAGGAATTTGCCGGAGAAGATAACAGTGATTTGTTTTTGGAAGAAAGAGAAACAGCAATCAAAACAGCACAAGATGAAAAACGAAAGATTCAGATGTCTGTCCCGGGCATAATAGGACCACACGAAATACCGGAGGAAATGCAAGACTGAAGACATGATACTTTTGTTATAAAGGGTTAACTGTTCTATAGATTCTTCTCTTTCTGTTAGAGAGATGACAGAGGCTACTCCCAGCCTCAAGATGGACAGAGGTAGAGGTACTGCCAGGTACAATCCATAATGCCAGCTATCAGCATTCTGTTAAATATGTGCATAATGATCTGTATCAGATGTCAAAATGGACTAGGTTGTGTTTTTATCAGAAAAACAAATTTTGAGAGACTTGGTGCGTTAATATAAATGTGTTCAGTGATAATTAAGTGCAGCTATGACTATATTATCGTCTCCAGTATAACTGTTACATATATGTACCGTAGTTGACATTCTTATCGCACCAAGGTATAAATCATATACATGTACGTCTAGGTTGAGTTTTAATTCATTACATGTGTGTGTTTAGGTGACATGGAGATACAGATTAACGATTTACTTACTCAAAACATTTTGTAAACGAAGACAAAAGAGTAGGAGCTTTCTTTTTATTATAATACCTATGGACGAGGGTTTGTTTTCACTAGTATAAATTATTTCATCAAGAAAGGCTTAAAAAGAACAGGATAAGCAGACAGATCTATGACTTGTCTGGATTTTTAATTTCTTGATGGTTTCTGTAGATATGTTTTATGAAGAAACTTGAAAGTGCTCTTGTGACAAACAACAATTCAATATGTACTTTTTACATGCAAATGTAGTAATGTCTTGATAAAAAAATCCATAAATGTGAAATGTTTCAACACAAAAGTAGAGTAGAAGTTAAAATGTTTCCGTTGTATGTGTAAAATATGTGAGGTATACTTACTTTTCCTTATCATCATCATCAGGAGATTTTCACCATAGACATTGTGACGCATATATGTAGGTAGAGAGTCAGTGTTGTTGATTCTTAAATTAATTAACAAAGATCATAAAGTAACATAATGATGGCTCAACAATTTGTTTTATCCAATTTGACCAACATGTAAAACTTGATTATCAAATTTTGATAATTTTAAATAATGAAAAAAGAGATATTTTTTTTATTAACTCGAAATTTGAACAAATCCATTAAAATATTTAGAATGAATATTCAAACTTAATATCCTACATATGTTCTGCTTCAATTCTTCTGATACTTGTACTTGTATCAGACTACTTGTGATACTTTGGAGTTTACTCATGTACCCTAATATAATATTTGCTTGTGTACCACATAATGCCACTTAGCATTTGTGCAGAATTTGATATTGTGGCATAGTAAAAACATTTTTTTTCTATGAAAAAAATATATGTGTTTGAATGTGCACCATACCTATATTGCCCTTCAGTTTTCAAGAGTGGTAATATACATGTAGTAAAAACATTTTTTCTATGAAAAAATTAATATGCCAGAATGTGCATCATATAGGCAAACAGCATTGACCTGTCTGCTTTAATTTAAATATGTACTAGTACATTAGTGTATAGGGAACACAAGGTTCTGTTTAGTATTCATAATGGGGAAACACTATTTTCAATGAGTGAACATGTATATTTTGCACGCTGTAACACTGAATTTTAACACTACCAATGAATTTGAATGAATATTCCAATTGAAACATCAAGTGGACAGGTCAATGTTGTGTGCCTATATCTAAATTGGCATTCAGTATTTAAGAGTGTCAATAGCAATATGTTGGAAAGAGGTATTTTGTGGCACATGGGTAAACTTGATCTCTTTTGAATGTTAGGTTGACAGAGTCAGACTTATAGAGCTATTACCATACCATTGATGGATCTTGTATAAAGTCATAACATTTTGATGTGACATAAATCATATAACAGTATTAATATCTTCATCCTCACCCCATGTACAGATGATGCACAGATGTAAACATATTTATTTTTTATCTAGAATGTGATATGTGATAGAATTTTCATTTAAAGAAATATCAACTTTGTTTTAGCTTTGACAAGTTCAGAACAAATTGATGGGACGCAGAAGAGTTTTTTTTTTAAATGGTCCAAAAGTTTTAAGTTTAAGAAAAAATATAAGGCAATTCATGTAATGTTATTCTCAATTGCTTAATTAAACTGCCATTTTAATTTCAAATTTCTTGTAATTGATGAGGAAATTTTCACATCACAAAATCTGAGTGAACTTATAAATACAGTATTACAGAATTGATTGTATTCTTTTTTAAAATGTTAACTGGTTTTGAATATAAAAAGAATATTGAAGAATTTAAATTCAAAACCAGTCAACTTAAAAAATATCGCAGATTTTTCTTCAAAACTTCAAGAATTTCATAATTTAATTTTAATATTTTTTTCTTCAAAACTTCAAGAATTTTAAAGAATTTAATTTCTAAGCTATTCAAGAATTTAATTTCAAAGCTATTTTCTTTTTGGTCAAAATGTTGAGTTTCTCAAAGAATTTACTTTTAAAACCGCAAGAAACTTAAAAATATTATATGATTTTTATTATCTTTTTGGTCAAAATGTTGAGAAAATCGAAGAATTTAATTTCCAAACCATGTGTGATTCTATATTATGGCAAATAATACTATAGAAATGGCAATTAGTCCTCGTCTTGAAATCTCGTGATCAGATCTTAGTATCAGGTATAGACTTTTTTCCGTCAGATGTTTGTATGTTTATATATAAATATTTTGTAATTTTTCACTCCGTTTGTATATTCTTTTTATTTGTATTTATATAAATTAGACAATTATGTGTCATAATTTCATCCAATGTTTGATTTAGATTATTATTTCATCCAATGTTTGATTTAGATTATTATTTAATCTTATACGTAATGGGAACACAAAAAATAATTTTCATCGCATTTTTGTTGCTTTATGATTGAAAATGTAAAGTATAAAATGTTCCAAAACGATGGTCCAATTTATTTTTGAATTATGATGATGAAAGAATAAAAAAAATACTGCCTTAAATACAACATGAAAAAACCTTTTAGGAGTAGGTGTAATTCGGACTAAACGTTCTGGTTCTCAAAGAAAAGGCTATTTTGTTTGTGCTATTGAAAATATTTGAGCTGAATAATATTAGGCAAGAACCATATTTTTAGTCCGAAATAATGAAAATTTGCAGCTTGATGAATGTCATCACTACTCCTTGCTGAATCATAAATACAACAATCAGTCCTATAAAGTGATAGTTGCTATGATTAATTGTCTGAATTGTGGATTTCTCATACTTTAAAATAATTTTCACATCTCATTTTTTTTTAAAAATTTGGTTATTAAGGTAATGGTTAAAATATTTTGTTCAAAATTTATGTGAGTTTCAAAAATTTTTTTAAAAGGTGAAATTGTGTGATTTTGGAATCTCAATGTTATATGTCGATGAGTCTTATTTTGTTTCTTTGCAACTTTATAGAAATTTTTCATAATTTTTAGAAAAAATGGATTTGATAAAGTTATCGTGTTTGTATATGTTTTTTTTCCTCCTAGGGTTGTATTGATGTCTCCCAGGTAATGATGGAATTAATTATTCAATCATGAACACTTACTGGAATTTATTTGTCCTTTGACCTTCATGACCAGAAATCTGTTTAAACATATCTGTGTATTAATTGTATTGCTGTTAACCCTTTATCAGTTTATATTTAGTATGTTTCAGTGTACCGGTGTTTACGTTAACCCCTCACACATCCACTGTAAATGTTTGAATCATGTCATTGAATCATACAGTTTTTGTTGCATACTTGCAAAAAAAGAAAAGAAAAATGTTTAAAAATTAAATAAAAGTTATTAAAATTTTGCTGTAGTTATGATGCATTATTTACATGATAATTACAATGATCTATTTGGAAGCATGATCATTATCCCATGACCTTATTAAGGGGCCTCAATGACTTACATGGTCTAAAGCATGTACTTATAGATCACAGTACAACTCACTGCCTAGGTTCAAATTTTGGGACAGATCCTTAAATGAGAATGTTTGTCAGTTTCCTTGCTGATGGTCTGTAGTTTTCTCTTGAAACTCCAGTTTCCTCAGGCATCCGTAAACTGACCGCCTTGATATAAGTGAAAGAATCTCAACTTGGGCATAAAACTCATTACTCCACTCCAATGTCCACCTATCAAACAAAGGTAGAAGAATATTAAATTTCAAGTTCTGTCCATTCCCATTCTTGTCCTGAGTAATCACAATTTTATGAAACTTGGTGTAAAGTATAAAAAATTGTAAGCGATATACATGTACATATTATTTATTAAAGTTTGTTTTGCCAATGTTTATTGGAATTATGCCCCTTTAAAGCTTCTAGAGTAACTCTCCAAAACCATTTTCAGAAGTTAAAAAGTAATCAACATGGATAGGAAATGTGTGTATTATTGAACATGTGTGCAAATCAAAAAATATCTACTGGGGATACTAATTGTTTGTTCTACTGTTGGCCAAGTAATGTCCACTGGTTCTTCAAATGAGACCTTTCAAATGCTCCATGTCATAAACAGAAAAGAACCCTCCCTCATCCTTGGTAACCACTGTTGTAGCTCAGTTGGTACAATGCTCGCTCTGTATGTGGGAGGTCATGGGTTCGAACCCTGACCAGGTCTGACCCAAGACTTGAAAGTAGGTAGTGAGTGTTCTTTCGCCAAGCACTCTGCATTACAAAATGAAAGTCATGGTTCATTCAGATGGGAACTTAAAGTAAAAGAGGCCCTATGTCACAATAGGCATGGCACCATAAAAAACCCTGTTGTATATTGCCTTCAGCACAACACACAGGCAAACATTTCTGTACCTGTGCCTATAGCTGGTGATGGTCTCGATATAGTGAAATGTTCTTGACTGGGATGTTAAACACCATTACATAGCTCCCTCATCCTTAGTGTATTAAAACAATAGCTTGGCACCTCTCTGGTTACATTGGATTCATATGAGGACTTTGCTTTGCTTGACGATGCTAAAGTTTCTTTCACATTCCAGAACTGACTGCCTTAATATAAGTGAAAGATTTTTAACTAGAGCATCAAACACCATTACTCCACTCTATTTTTGTTTAAAATGCAAGAATATGATTTTTTCATAGAAAAAAAGTTTTTACTATGCCACAATACAACAAGAGTGTTGCTACATTAAAAAACAGGTGATGAAGATTGCAAACATGTGATTAAAGTTTCAAAAAGAAGCATATCTAAGAAATCTGCAGTTACCTCCTATTCTGACACACCTATCATAGTATACAAAGTTTAGTAAATACAGTCAAACCTGCCCTTAAGGCCACCTCTATAAGGACCACCTGCTTATAAATGCCAGTACAATTGTATCCCAATTATTCTTTATTCATTTTTAAACCTGTATATAAAGACCACCTGCCCATAAAGGCTACTTTTTACTGGTTCCCTTTGATGGCCTTTATAGACAGGTTTGACTGTATGTCTTCAACAGTGTTGGAGAAGTGGGCCAGTCAAACTACTAAGGATGGACAGTTTACCATTATACATTTGTATATCATTTCTAGAAATGAGCATATATATGTATGTAAGTTAGAATATTTTTGGGACTGAAAGATGGCTTTGAACTACTGAAATGCTATCCTACACATGCTGCCACTAATGGGTTCACCACTCTACCACATGATATCCCCTAATGTTTGTGCAGAACACTTATTTGCAGGGGAAATGGAATTGTGTAAGATGATATTTTCCCCGTTAAAACAATATTATTCTGGGAATTTGTGACATTAATGTTTTCCAAACAAATGTTAAAGGGGGTATTATCAAATGAGACAGTGGTGAACCTAATTAATGTGCAAATATTGGAAAGAGTGTGGTATCCAAAGGTGTAGTCCTCATATCTATTTGACTATTAAATAGTTACTACCGTAAGTTATTTTTCTTGTCCTGAATTTCAAATTTGCTCTACAACATTTTGACATAGAAAGCATCCTTTGTCTTCTCAGTGGCCAAGTGGTCTAAAGCGCATGCTTACAGACAACAGCACCTTTCATTACCTAGGTTCAAATCCCACCAAGGAAAGATCATGTAAGAAAGTTTGTCAGTTCACTTGCCGAAGGTTGATTTTTCCTGGTTTCCTCCACCATCCATAAACTGCCGCCTGGATGTAAGTTAAAGAATCTTGATTGTGGGCGTAACACACCACTCTTTTTCTCTGCTTTCAAATGCAAAAGATTGATTGAATGGGATTTATGTCCCAGTCAAGATATTTCACTCATATCCAGATGTCACCAGCTACAGGTGAAATTGCAGAAATTTTTTACCTTTGCAGTGTGCTCGAGGCAATATGCAGGGAGAGTTCTTTAATGTGCCACACCTGCTGTGACACAAGACATCAGTTTTTAAGGTCTCTTCTGAACGACGCTGATTTTCATTTCTAAATACAGTGCTTGGCAAAAGAACAGTCACTACCTATTTTCAAGTCATGGTCAGAAACTGCTGGGGTTTGAACCCATGACTTACCAAGCAAGCTCTCTACCAACTGAGCTACCTTAGTGGTCTAAGTGTAAGACTTAAATTTTTTGTATTGGATTAAGTTACATTAGATTGAGAACTAGTCATACAGTAGTATGGCATTCTTGATTTGAGTCCCTGATTTACCCTAAGTAAAATAATTTAAAAGTAACTATTTATGTCTATATATAACTTTTATTACCGACACAGATTACACATATGCATGGGTAAATATAATAATATCAGCCAAATACAAGACTAATCTCATTCAATACATTTACAACATTATAATATATACTGCATAAGAAGAAACATTTGCGAGGAGAAAATATTCGCAGTTTGCAGTTTTCACGGCAACTCTTGTACCGTTAATATATCTCCTCGGCAAATTTTTTTAAAAATTTCTTTCGGCACACTTTACCTACAGTAAAGAACCATGAAAATTTCTTGCTGATAAATAGTTTACAGGATCATGACTCTGAAAGTTTGTTCTAATGTTTCTTCTTATATACAGAATCATGCAAAATTATCCAGCTCACTAACAGTAACTCTCAATTAAAATCATCTTCTCGGATTATAACTTCATTCCTACATTTTTAAAATTAAATTAAATTCTAACATGACCTGCATTTTCCTTCATATGAAACATGAAAAGAGTCAGCCGTGGTATAACAAATGATATACCCATCGCTGTTTCATTTTAATGACATACTCCCTTGCTTATCTTATGATATATCGTCAAATTTTACACATACCGTAGTTCACATGCAAAAGAATATATCACGAGGTGGCTTTACCGCACAGGTCATGACGATTTTTAAATTAAATTAAAATAAAGCATTTTGTGAAATGTTATACTAAGTTTTTTTTTTAATTTCTGGTTGTAATTTTATTCCAACATTTTAATAATTAAAATAAAATATTTTCTGGAATGTCATACTAAGTATTTTCAAAAATTTTCAGATTTAACAAAAATAAAAATAAAAACACCAACCACAAAATATTATAATGCCAACATAACAACCTTGATAAATCCTGACTTCATTTACTACAGTACAATGAATACAGTAACTCAGTTTGTCATAACAGTGTCCATGATCATGCATTGGAAACATGCAGCTAAAATGAAAACCGAATAGCTTACCATCCTGTTAGCTTAGAATGTAGATCTAGTCAATATAAAATCTTCCACACACAAGTACATTTCAAAACAAGAAACTAGATACCTCCTAGCCTTTTTAGAAAATAATATGAATATGAAAGTACAATATTTTTCTAGCAGTATATTATATATATATATATGCATGCAGGTGAATCTATCTAAAAGGGCACCTCTACATAAGGACCACCTGCTTTTAAAGGTCAGTAATATTTTTCCCAATTGCTCTTTATTCATGTTATTTGAACCTGCATATACGGGCCATCTCCCAATAAAGGTCATTCTTATTGGTTCCCTTAGATTGCCATTATAGACAGGTGTGACTTGACATATATCAACAATCAAAATCAATTTCCTTCAATAAATTACCTATACTGATCTAGGAATACTGTAGGTATACCAGTTTTTTTTTGATAAATTGATTGCTTTACACAAGACTTCAGGTATTTCCTTGACATCAGAAAAAGTTTAGAACTTTTGACATCGCAATGTACTTTGATCTGGTTGCACTATTTTTTACACACAGAATGGTAGTAAACAATAGCGATAAATGTTATAACATTTCAAGTGCCTCAAAATACTGTTGATCAGGAAATTTTGGAGTCAGTTAATTTTGTCATGAATCATCATTTCAAGACAGTCCTGATGACGGCAGCCTAGTTGTCGAAACATGTTGACACAATAAAAGTCTACCATTATTTATCCTAAGTGTTGAGAGCTATACTTTACTTAATTATTTCAAGATATTTGCGTACTTTTACTTTTGCATCGTTGAATGATGAACAGTGCAAAATGCAGGTGAATAACATTAAAATTTTTTATACACGATAATTATATTTTAGCATCTTGATACTCTCCAGAACTTACACAAAAATATATAAAACTAATGGGAAAATTTCCTGGTTTACAGTTGTATATTGTATTATAAATGTAACAAAAACGTGAATGGGACTGTAAATACATGTATAAGCCATTAAAGTTTATTGGTATGTAACTCTATTAGGTCAAGTGGAAAGCTTTCCATGAACCCTTTAAGGGTTCAATCTGAATAAAACGTAAATATAATTTAAGTGATATAATCAGGGGTTGTATACTTGTTTCAATAACTGATGCACCAATATATTGCCTTTTAACAAAACCATCATCCCTCATCATAAATTGGAAATAGGTAACTGAAAAATAAAAATCAGAATATATATATTCGTAATTTAAATTATAATACAGTAAGACCTGTCTATAATGCCCCCTTGATAACTTTGCCACCAGGCTTATCCCCACACTATTATAAAGTATAAAAATCCATTTCTTTTATGTTTTTTCTTTATCAGCCTCAATCAATTTATTGTCAAACCCCTTTATAATACCAAAGTTTGACTGAACTAATAATGGCAATGAACTGAGGTTTTACTGCATTACTTTAATAATTATGATGGATGTTTACAAAAAAGTACAAAAACTGAGTACCACATGTGACTATCTTAGCATATGATTAAGATTTGCCAGAAGAACAGACAGCTGGACAGCATCACAACATATGTCTAATTTTCAAACGAGTGTATGAAGTATTTTGTGATAGAGAAATTGATACCAAACTGATTAAAGAAAGATTAAATGAGATTTAGAAAACTAAATCAGTGAGATTTGGTCTCACAACAGGAGGCATAGCAAGTACACATTAAAATGTAGTTAGGGCTAGTTTTATATTTATTATTACTGTCAAGCCATTCAAAATAATATCAACTGGTAGCTGAATCAGTAAAATGTTTGTTCAGAAAGTGAAGGATTGGGAGGTTTAAATCCCAACCAGATATAACCAACACATGGAATTTGGCCCTAGGTTTTTTTTTGACAAGGACTTGTTATTCAGAAATAAAAATCATAGTTACATGTATATGACCTACACGCATGTCACCATAGGGTTAGCAATCTATCTAAAGAACCCTTGCTCATAACATAGGTAAACATTACTGTAAACTTTCCCCAGCATGGTGCTGTCTTGATATAAGTGAAAAGCTTTATTAAACTGTATCATCTTAGATTTACCTTGCAATGCTTATCTGCAGCTTCAAATCCAAAAACTTTAGAGAAGAAATAAAATTCTCCATCAAGAGCTGTCTGAATATTTTCTGATTTCCTAAATCCATGTTGCTCTCCTGAAGTACAAAATCAAACAAGAGGCCCATGGGCCTGATACGCTCACCTGATAACTAATGGCTAGCTGATAGATTTAAAGAACACATAAATACTAAACCCCAATGACTTTTTTCTTTACATCATGATAACCATTGTATCAATACCTACAACATTCTAATATACATGCCTATATAAAAAGTTTATAGTTTTCGAGATAATTAACCATTTTGGTATTGTTTTGCATCAGTGACCTTGACCTTTGAACCCATGACCCTTTTCTATACATCAAAATGATCGTTGTATCAATACCTACAACATTCTAATATACATGCCTATACAAAATGTTTATAGTTTTCGAGATAATTAACCATTTTGGTTTTGTTTCGCATCTGTGACCTTGACCTTTCAACCCATGACCTTTTTCTATACATCAAAATGATCATTGCATCGATACCTACAACATTCTAATATATATGCCTATACAAAATGTTTATAGTTTTTGAGATAACTAACCATTTCAGTATTGTTTCGCATCTGTGACCTTGACCTTTGAACCCATGACCTTTTTCTATACATCAAAATGATTGTTGTATCAATACCTACAACATTCTAATATACATGCCTATACAAAAAGTTTATAGTTTTCGAGATAATTAACCATTTCAGTATTGTTTCACATCTGTGACCTTGACCTTTGAACCCATGACCTTTTTCTATACATCAAAATGATCGTTGTATCAATACCTACAACATTCTAATATACATGCCTATACAAAATGTTTATAGTTTTTTAGATAATTAACCATTTCGGTATTGTTTCGCATCTGTGACCTTGACCTTTGAACCCATGACCTTTTTCTATACATCAAAATGATCGTTGTATCAATACCTACAACATTCTAATATACATGCCTATACAAAATGTTTATAGTTTTCGAGAAAATTAACCATTTCGGTATTGTTTTGCATCTGTGACCTTGACCCTTGAACCCATGACCTTTTTCTATACATCAAAATGATCGTTGTATCAATACCTACAACATTCTAATATACATGCCTATACAAAATGTTTATAGTTTTCGAGATAATTAACCATTTTGGTTTTGTTTCGCATCTGTGACCTTGACCTTTCAACCCATGACCTTTTTCTATACATCAAAATGATCATTGCATCGATACCTACAACATTCTAATATATATGCCTATACAAAAAGTTTATAGTTTTCGAGAAAATTAACCATTTCGGTATTGTTTTGCATCTGTGACCTTGACCCTTGAACCCATGACCTTTTTCTATACATCAAAATGATCGTTGTATCAATACCTACAACATTCTAATATACATGCCTATACAAAATGTTTATAGTTTTCGAGATAATTAACCATTTCAGTATTGTTTCGCATCTGTGACCTTGACCTTTGAACCCATGACCTTTTTCTATACATCAAAATGATTGTTGTATCAATACCTACAACATTCTAATATACATGCCTATACAAAAAGTTTATAGTTTTCGAGATAATTAACCATTTCAGTATTGTTTCACATCTGTGACCTTGACCTTTGAACCCATGACCTTTTTCTATACATCAAAATGATCGTTGTATCAATACCTACAACATTCTAATATACATGCCTATACAAAATGTTTATAGTTTTTTAGATAATTAACCATTTCGGTATTGTTTCGCATCTGTGACCTTGACCTTTGAACCCATGACCTTTT
The DNA here is from genome assembly GCA_021292105.1 of Anadara kagoshimensis. NCBI lineage: Eukaryota > Metazoa > Mollusca > Bivalvia > Arcoida > Arcidae > Anadara > Anadara kagoshimensis. Next base: position 43,631,678 of record CM037858.1, read on the forward strand.
TCTATACATCAAAATGATCGTTGTATCAATACCTACAACATTCTAATGTACATGCCTATACAAAAAGTTTATAGTTTTCGAGATAATAATTATAATCAGAGTTAAAAAAAATTAGGTCACGACCTTCACAATTGACCTTGACCTCATTTTGAAGATACTAACAAGAAGATGTCAAAACTGAAAACCCCATGTCATTATCTGGTCAAATAGTCAAGTTATAACAGTTTGAAGCTATTTTATGATTTTTTCAAAATTAAACGCAAAAACGCGTAACCTATTTTTTATCCGAATTTCACAAAATGAACAAACTATAGGCTTAAGGCCCTAGAGAAGCCAAATATCACATCAGATTTTTTCTCCAGTCATTGGTTTCGGAGAAGAAGATTTTTTAAGATTTTTGCATCCCTAGGTCACCTTGACCTAGTTATGGTAGCCATAGCAACGCCACGAACAAATCTAAATTGCACCGGCCCATATATACTTCTGACAAAGTTTCATTAAAAACTGTCCAGTAGTTTCAGAGAAGAAGTCAAAAATAGGTGTTAACGACGCACACACGCACGCACATACACACGCTGCGCTATGCCATAAGCTCACATGACCTTCGGTCAGGTGAGCTAAAAATGAGAGATGTGCAAACAACAATGCACCTTTCTTGTACAGTCAGTTCAGTTAAAATAGTTTAACATGGTCTTTCCAAAAAAAATTTGATTAAAAAATTTTTATGAGATGTATCCCACTTTCAATATTTTACAATAATTTTCTCAGAAATCTATTTCATTGCAAGAAATTCTCAATATGATTTCACTTATATTGAAGTGGTCATTTCTGAGATAGTGGTGGAAACTGCAATATCCTGAGACAATCACTGACCCTTGTCAAGTGAACAAACTCTCTCAACCTTAAAATCTGCCCCGAAGGTAAGACTTGAACTTACCAGTGTAAATGGTGAAAATCACTGTGATCTGAAATCCAGTACTTTTTACCAAGGGGCTTCAGTGTCCCAGTGGTCTAAAGTGTGCTCTTATAGATCAACAGTGACTGACCACTTAGGTTCGATCCCAGTCAGAAAGATCTCAATGTGAGTAAATTCATCATTTTTCTAGCTGAATGTCAGTGGTTTTCTCCAGGAACTCTAGTTACCTCCATCATCCCTGGACTGAATGCCTGATATAACTCAAATACACTGATATAGGTGTGAAGTAGCACTACTCCACTCTACTTTAGACCGCTTTGGACATTAGGTACCTGATAACCACTAGGCAAGCTAGACCATCCATACACAGACTTACCTTCAAACAGAATGTACATAGTGGGTAGTTTTTTGGCATTCACAGCATCATACATCATCTGTGCTTGATTTGGTGGCACAATCTAAAATTAACAATTAATTAATATTAATTAATATATGTACAAATATAAGATAAATGATATTAATGGTTAGCAATCAAACCAAAATAACCAACATAACATCCAAAATTTAAAATATGACATTGGTTTGAAAATGTTTTAAGATTGGAGAGAACAAAAAATATACATTTGCATAGAATTTTCTATTAGACACCAATGAGTCAGTTAACTAGTGCTTGAAGGTTGTAAACTTTATTCCATTGTAAGCATGAAAGTAAAAAATGCATAGTGTAAGAACTAATCTTAAGAATAAGAATGTTTAATGACCCTATAGGGCAATGTATAGTCAAAGGGAGGTAATCCTCTAATATTAAAAATAATCTTACTTTGTCCTCATCTCCTTGAAAGAAAGCAACAGGGCAGTTGATCTTCTCTACAAAATTAATAGGGGACCTGTCTTTGTACACCTGGATCCCATCACCACTGTAGGGACCAATAATTGTATCCAAGTAGCGGCTTTCAAACTTGTGAGTGTCATCTGCCAAGGCTCCTAAATCTGCTACACCATAATGACTGGCCCCTTGTAAGGAATAAAGAAGTATTAAAAACATAATGTTTAATATTATGTTTGATTGATTGAATAGGGTTTTACATCCCAGTCAAAAAAATATATACATGGACAGGCAGATGGAAAGCATGGTGAAATAATTTTTTTTCAGCAAACTGGAATTGATGTTACCTAAATTAAATCTAATTGTTTTAGGCATTTCCAGTTTGCCAGCATTAAGCAAGTTTGATTCTTTTTTAAATTTGCTTAAGCTCTAAACAGAAGTACATTACTCATCCTGTTTTCAACTTCTTTAACAGCACTCCACAAACCCAGGCTAAACTGATTAATACATATCCTGAAATTACTAATGATATCAAGATTCTTGTAAACTGTAAATATTGCTTTCTGCATCATCTCATACATACTGATACCGATAACATAATGGAAATACGGAGCTCATTCGGTAGAGCATTGGACTCCAGATCTAAAGGTCATGGGTTCAAATCCTGAGAGAGGCATGTTGTGATCTTATTAATCAAATTACCTCATGTAACATTGCTGCTAACTTACCCAGTGTCAAGATAATGGACCAGTATGACAGCAACCTCTGTAACTGTTGCCTTGGTGAGGTAGCCACTAAAAGTTACCACAAGTGCACGCTAGTACAAATCAGACATACAGGTACATGTATTATACACTGCCAGTCATGGTCACATCTAGGGTAGCCTAGAACGATCTGGCTGACACTAGCACCATGGTGCAAAATACGACAATTTGCCTATACAAGCCTAAAGATTACTAGAGGTGTCTAATATAATGCAAATGTTGTTTTATTCGCTTATTTTGCAGTAAAAAATCCTTGAAAATTAAGTAAATTGTTAAACGCGTAAAATAATATATTTTCACAGTATTTGTATGCTCAGTTTCTGAAATGCACAAATATTATACCCTGTGAAAAGGTCTGAAAGTACAAAACTGTGAAAGTTGAAAGCACGAAATTACATGTCAGTATATTTACAGTAGTGAGTAAAAACATACCAGCTTTAAAATCATTTTTAAAGGTCAGACAAGCTAGTGTTGTATATCCTCCGGCCGATCCTCCATCTATACACAGTTTTTCTCCATCTACTTTTTTGTCTTTAGCAAGGTACTTGGCTCCACTGCAACAATCTTCAACATCACATATTCCCCATCTGTATGTGTACAAAATGTAACAGTCCATTAGTTTTTAGGATTTTATAGTGATTGATTGAAAGGGGTTTTAAGTTCCAGTCACCAATATTTCTCTTATGGCAAGATTTTATTGTATGTCAATTTGAGTAATTTTGAGTAATTTTGATAAAGTTGATTTTAATGCTTATTTTACATAAATTTATATCATCTGTTTCCTTTACTGGTTGATAATAGCCATTGGCTACTAATTTCTGAGAAATTCTTTCAAAAAGAAACTCGTTTAAGCACATCTTGAAAAAGAGAACTACATTCTTACAAATTTTGGAAATTAGTTCACTTATTATTTTAAATTTGTGGAAACCTAAATTATAGATATTAATTATGAGAATTTTTGAAAAATATAATCTTTATCTATAAATACACTGTGCCTACATGTACTTAAGGTTTTACTTTTCATACATTGTGTGTGATTTAATATAAGACTACCGGTAATGTTATTTTGATGTTGCTATACTGTAATATACATATTAATTTTTACAGATTTTCACAATGATGTTAATTTAAATCCATAACTACTGTAGAAACCGCTGTGACTGTGACAGTGAAATTCTCTTTATATCCATAGAAAATCAAATTTGAATAAAGATCGATATTTTTCACTTACTTGTACCTAGTCGTAACAGGAAATCTGTATGCGCATCCACGATTAGCCCAAAATATATCTGCATAGGGAAAAACGTTGGTGCTATATGGGGATTTAACATGTTGAAAAACCATGCAAATAGCGGCTTCTGTTGCGCATATGACGTAAAACGTCACCAAGGACATCACTTCTGGTGTAAACATCATCATTTTCGCATGTGTAAAATCCCCATACTGCTAACATTTTCCTTTTTACAGACATACTTTATGACAATCGCGGATGCGCATACAGATTTTCTGTTACTACTAGGTACAAGTAAGTGAAAATATAAAACTTTATTCAAATTTATTTGATTTTCTATGGATATGAAGGGAATTTTACTGTCACAGTCACAGTGGTTCCTACAGTAAATGAAATATGATTATACTGGTAGTATGAAATTTATGCAAATTTAAGTCCACATAAATTTACCCAAATTATACTTTGTGCTAAAATTTGTACACACTTAAAGTAATATATTTACAGTTAATAGTTGTTATCACTAGTTCTTATTTTTAAGCATTCTTCTCACCTTTTTCGTAATTTATTTCGGTAAATTCTTCCATATCCTGTACTACCACGATAGTTAACATCCAGTACAGCAAAACCTCTGCTGGTAAAATACTGGATTTTTAAATTCAGCACATTAGATGCTTGCCCTGTGGGTCCACCATGAGCTTTCACTAACAAGGGAGGTAATGTACCTGGAGATCCCTGGAAATCTTTATTCTTTGGAGGATAGAAATAGCCATGTGATACATCCCCATCAGTTGTATCCCAGGTTATTTCTTCTGGAATACTGAAATAATCTGAACCAACGGTTGTTGATTTTGATTCTCTTAGAATTGTTACCTGCAAATGATAAAGAAAACACAGCAAGATTTCTTATAAATGGAGATCACATGTATTTAATATGATAATCCAGGGTCTTGGTGGCCGAATAGTTTAAAATGTGCACTTACGAATCACAGTGCCTCTCACCACCTGGGTTCTTTTCCACTTGGGACTGATCCTAATTAGAAAGTTTGTCAGTTGTACTTGCCAAAGATCTGTGGTTTTATCTTGGCATTCTGGTTTCCTGTACTATCTCTTTAATGAATACCCTCCGGTGCCTCAATATAAGTAAGAGAGTCTTGACTGGGACATGAATCTTGATCATTCCATTCATGTGCCAGGAAACATATACTGTAAGTGTATTTATTTGCGCTGTGTACTAATTTTCACTTATTTTGCGGTTGTTCGTTTTGCGCGGAAATTAATACCAAGCAAAACTTATATTATGCTTGTTGTGTTATAGTGCATATTTCAAAAACGCGAAAATTTAACTACGCGGATATGTCTAAATTTCCTTTACCGCGAAAATAAATACATGCGAAATTAAATACGTTTACAGTACTGGTGTGATCAATTTATTATGTCTATTTTAGACACAATTACTCTGAATCAAAATCTGTGGTCAAATTAAAAAGGCACTGGAATAGAGCATTTACCAGACTATGGTAAGTAATCACATGTATGTGGAAATTGCATACCTTGTCACGCTCGGACCACATGTGGGAAAGTGAATTTTCCTTGCTGTTGGCCTTTACTGATTCACCGGGTATCAGTATAATGGACTGGGGGAGTGGTACGCTTGTCTGCAGCGTACTGACTCTGTGAGCTAGCACGGTAAAGTCGCCCTGAGTGCGCGCTAGTACAAGGCAGACCATACAACACACTCGCACTTCACATGCATACACAAAATTGTTCATAGATTAATCCATAGAGATTAATTAAATAGTTCTTGTCGCGAATAGCTGAAAAATTGCTGATGCAACGTTAAGCAACATTCAACCAACCAACCATACCTTGTCAGTACCAGACTCTATCCTGATGATACACGAAAACCTAGTAGGACTTCCGGCGCAACAATAAATATCACCATTAGGAGAGAGGTTGACATACTGATGAACTGTGAATCCTGTGTCTATTTTACGATATTGTTTGGTATTCAAATCTAGTAAACCAAGTTCCTACAACAAAAGAAATACATCAAGTTGCATATAAATTCAAAGAGAAAGTGGGAGGTCAGAATGTCAGAATAAAATGGATGCCTAAATACTGTGGATGTTGGAATACTGTAGACCTTCGAAAACCATGGACCTTGGAATACCATGGATAGCAATAAGTTATTAGTTCAGTGGTTTTTATCATAGCCCAATGCACTTCCAAATTTTCTGATTTTAATGGCAAATGCTGGTTAAAAAGTCTACTTTTGAAGATCTTTTGGTAATTTTATATTTAAACAAAATGTAAATTTCTCTAAACATGCTAAATGTACAAATTCAAATTATTTATAAAAATATATTTGTGTCAAGGCACACTGATTGGTACTGTGAACTTCAAGAATTGTGGATTTAATGTTCAATTCAGAAATTTCTTGAGGAAATATCCTGTTTGCCCTCGACCCTCCCCATGCATGCTATTTATGTGCATGTGTGTGTGTGTGTGTGTGTGTGTTTGTGTGTGTTTGTGTTTGCGTGTGCATGTCTGTGTGGGTGTGTCCTTCTGTTTCTGATTGTAAGTTTGGGACAGTACTTCTCCAAAAAATATAAAACAGATATCACCCTTTGTCTTTGCTACACTTACTTTTCCAACTACCATTACAACTTTTCCACTTCCTGATCTATCTATAGAGTAAGGAGCAGAGCCAAATACCCAATGAGGCGAGCCGATTTCACAGTCTCTAGGCAACAAGTTAACATGGTCTCCATTAGAGGTCATATGATACAGATTCCACCAATTAGTTTTATCGCTTATATATAGAAGCTGGTTATCTGCAGTCCAGGATGGGTGCATAACACTAATATTCTCACCCCCAGCAACCTGAAGTGATATAGATTAATTATCAATTAGAGATTTGCTTGTTTGGCATTTCTTAGGGTTTATATGCTAGTGAAATGTAACAGCAAGTGAAACTGTTATAAAAGTGAAAAGACAATGAACAATATGAATACCGTAACTGCCATGGTGGCTCAGTGGTATAGAGTTGGCCTTGAGAGCAGGAGGTTGAGAGTTGGAACCCCAGCTGGGTAATACATAAGACTTTTAAATTTGAAATATTGTTTCCCGCAAGCGCTCAGAATTAAGAGGACAGAGTATCGACTGGTTCACCCAGTGTCAGAATAATGTGACTGGGGGAGTAGTATGCTTGACTACGACTTACTGATGTGAGTTAGCACCTTAAGGTCACCCTGAGTGTGTGCTAGTACAAGGAAGACCATAACAAAATACTTGCACATCCCATGCATACACAGACTTTGGATGGCAGAACACATGTAGACGTTAAATACTGACATTCATCAATAAAATGAATGTTAAAATAAACAAAACAATTACCCTTTTCTGACTGCCTTCAACAACGCCAGTTCCTGCTTCATTTAAATCGGCAGTCCACAATTCTGTGTCATCCCAAGGCTTAAAACAAAAATAAGATCAAAAATAAAGTCCAAAATGGAAAAGTCTAGAGACTTTATTCCATGTCATGTTAATGGTGTCACCAAATACAAGATATGTTTTAGGAAAAAAAACTTTGCCACATAATATCATTTGATTTACTGTATATTGCTTTATTTTCACTGTGTCAAATTTTCACGGTTTGAAGATGACTAGTGTATTCGCGGTGTCAAATTTTTTGTGGTCTTATCTGATTAAAGGAAAACGACTCTAGGAATATGAATGGGCTGGTAATTCCAGTGTATATTCATGGTGGTTTTATTTTCGCGGGAATACATTTGACCGCGAATATAGCAAAAATAAAACCACAGCGAAATATAAGCATTATACAGTAGATCAACATGTTTTGTCAATTTAGTTTTGAATAGAAATAAATGATCATTTCTTTTATAATATCAATCAACTTATAAACAATTTCAAAAATCCAAAAGAGATAACTGTATACTGACACAAATGACTCATATATACTACCCTAAAATGTAGCAGATAAAACTCAAACAACACTCTTTATGCCTGCTTGTACATCTAGTCAATCAAACAAGAGCTGTCAAAAGTGCACCATTGCTGGCCTTCCTGTACATCTAGTCCATCAAAACAACAGCTGTCAGAAATGCACCATTGCTGGCCTTCCTGTACATCTAGTCAATCAAACAAGAGCTGTCAGAAGTGCACCATTGCTGGCCTTCCTGTACATCTAGTCCTTAAAACAAGAGCTGTCAGAAGTGCACCATTGCTGGCCTTCCTGTACATCTAGTCAATCAAACAAGAGCTGTCATAAGTGCACCATTGCTGGCCTTCCTGTACATCTAGTCCTTAAAACAACAGCTGTCAGAAGTGCACCATTGCTGGCCTTCCTGTACATCTAGTCAATCAAACAAGAGCTGTCAGAAGTGCACCATTGCTGGCCTGCCTATACATCTAGTCAATCAAACAAGAGCTGTCATAAGTGCACCATTGCTGGCCTTCCTGTACATCTAGTCAATCAAACAAGAGCTGTCAGAAGTGCACCATTGCTGGCCTGCCTATACATCTAGTCAATCAAAACAACAGCTGTCAGAAATGCACCATTGCTGGCCTTCCTGTACATCTAGTCAATCAAACAAGAGCTGTCAGAAGTGCACCATTGCTGGCCTTCCTGTACATCTAGTCCTTAAAACAAGAGCTGTCAGAAGTGCACCATTGCTGGCCTTCCTGTACATCTAGTCCTTAAAACAACAGCTGTCAGAAGTGCACCATTGCTGGCCTTCCTGTACATCTAGTCCATCAAAACAACAGCTGTCAGAAGTGCACCATTGCTGGCCTTCCTGTACATCTAGTCAATCAAACAAGAGCTGTCAGAAGTGCACCATTGCTGGCCTGCCTATACATCTAGTCAATCAAACAAGAGCTGTCATAAGTGCACCATTGCTGGCCTTCCTGTACATCTAGTCAATCAAACAAGAGCTGTCAGAAGTGCACCATTGCTGGCCTGCCTATACATCTAGTCAATCAAACAAGAGCTGTCATAAGTGCACCATTGCTGGCCTTCCTGTACATCTAGTCCTTAAAACAACAGCTGTCAGAAGTGCACCATTGCTGGCCTTCCTGTACATCTAGTCCATCAAAACAACAGCTGTCAGAAGTGCACCATTGCTGGCCTTCCTGTACATCTAGTCAATCAAACAAGAGCTGTCAGAAGTGCACCATTGCTGGCCTGCCTATACATCTAGTCAATCAAACAAGAGCTGTCATAAGTGCACCATTGCTGGCCTTCCTGTACATCTAGTCCTTAAAACAAGAGCTGTCAGAAGTGCACCATTGCTGGCCTTCCTGTACATCTAGTCCATCAAAACAACAGCTGTCAGAAGTGCACCATTGCTGGCCTTCCTGTACATCTAGTCAATCAAACAAGAGCTGTCAGAAGTGCACCATTGCTGGCCTTCCTGTACATCTAGTCCTTAAAACAAGAGCTGTCAGAAGTGCACCATTGCTGGCCTTCCTGTACATCTAGTCCTTAAAACAACAGCTGTCAGAAGTGCACCATTGCTGGCCTTCCTGTACATCTAGTCCATCAAAACAACAGCTGTCAGAAGTGCACCATTGCTGGCCTGCCTGTACATCTAGTCAATCAAACAAGAGCTGTCAAAAGTGCACCATTGCTGGCCTGCCTGTACATCTAGTCAATCAAACAAGAACTGTCATAAGTGCACCATTGCTGGCCTTTCTGTACATCTAGTCCATCAAAACAACAGCTGTCAGAAGTGCACCATTGCTGGCCTGCCTGTACATCTAGTCAATCAAACAAGAGCTGTCAAAAGTGCACCATTGCTGGCCTGCCTGTACATCTAGTCAATCAAACAAGAACTGTCATAAGTGCACCATTGCTGGCCTTCCTGTACATCTAGTCCATCAAAACAACAGCTGTCAGAAGTGCACCATTGTTAGCCTGCCTGTACATCTAGTCAATCAAACAAGAGCTGTCATAAGAATAGCATTGCTGGCCTGCCTGTACATCTAGTCAATCAAACAAGAGCTGTCAGAAGTGCACCATTGCTGGCCTGCCTGTACATCTAGTCAATCAAACAAGAGCTGTCATAAGAATAGCATTGCTGGCCTGCCTGTACATCTAGTCAATCAAACAAGAGCTGTCAGAAGTGCACCATTGCTGGCCTGCCTGTACATATAGTCAATCAAACAAGAACTGTCATAAGTGCACCATTGCTGGCCTTCCTGTACATCTAGTCAATCAAACAAGAGCTGTCAGAAGTGCATCATTGTTGGCCTGCCTGTACATCTAGTCAATCAAACAAGAGCTGTCATAAGAATAGCATTGCTGGCCTGCCTGTACATCTAGTCAATCAAACAAGAGCTGTCAGAAGTGCACCATTGCTGGCCTGCCTATACATCTAGTCAATCAAACAAGAACTGTCATAAGTGCACCATTGCTGGCCTGCCTATACATCTAGTCAATCAAACAAGAGCTGTCAGAAGTGCACCATTGCTGGCCTGCCTATACATCTAGTCAATCAAACAAGAGCTGTCAGAAGTGCACCATTGCTGGCCTGCCTATACATCTAGTCAATCAAACAAGAGCTGTCAGAAGTGCACCATTGCTGGCCTGCCTATACATCTAGTCCATGAAACAAGAACTGTCATAAGTGCACCATTGCTGGCCTGCCTATACATCTAGTCAATCAAACAAGAGCTGTCAGAAGTGCATTATTGCTGGCCTGCCTATACATCTAGTCCATGAAACAAGAACTGTCATAAGTGCACCATTGCTGGCCTGCCTATACATCTAGTCAATCAAACAAGAGCTGTCATAAGTGCACCATTGTTGGCCTGCCTATACATCTAGTCAATTAAACAAGAACTGTCATAGCATTGTTGGCCTGCCTATACATCATCTAACAAATGCTCTCGAAAAGATAGCATAGCTGGTCTGTGTAACCTAGTACATCAAACAAGAGCTGTTGAAGAAGAATACAGCAAGTTTGCCTGCACATCTAATCCATCAATTAAATTTTACATAGCAAATTAACACTCATATCAAGGATATGTCCTCTGGTTTTGTAAAAGTGAGCTAAATGAAAGTTAAAGCAAACAGGTTACCATATTTGGATGATTCCACTGTACCCATGCTATCTTCTTTCCATCAGGAGAAACTCTTGGGCCAGAATAAAAATCACAACCACTTGCCTGGAAATATAAAATATGTAATACAATGACAATGCATGTCACTGACAAAAAAATTCTGTCAATGACAAATATACATTATTATTCAACAAGGTCATAAAAACCAATTCTATCAGGTTTGATATTGAAAATCATTACTTCAAATTAAAAACACATGAATTTTAGAAATCCGTGGTGAAATAATGTATATTAACCTAAAACAAACTGCCATGCTCAACTGAATGGTGTCATTACAATTAAGGCTTCAAATTGCTTAGAACAAAGTAGCAATAAAATAAATTACTGTAACCCAATAACCAATTTTTATTCGATATATCAACTTTTGCAATTCTCTTACCAAAACCATTTCACAACCATTAACTTTTGCAACATTCACTTTAGCTGAATATATGATATAAATAATACCATTTTCAAAAAAATGTTTGTGCAATTACCTTTCAGGATTATTTTGTCCTTACAATACATGTGAAAGTTAATCGCATGCGAATAAAAGTTAGTTCACAGTATAATGGCTTGAGTTTCAAAAGGTAAAATGTTCAAAGATTCTGCTAAATACTAGTATAACACTTTATCTGCATATCGTCCTGCCTAAAATGAGTCAATAAACATTAGTTGTCAGAAGACAAACACTGCAGGCAAGACAGAAAAGATTCAAGGCCAATTCATAAACTAAGACTGGTTAAACAGGGTAATCTGATTTAGTGAATTAAGTTTACAAAGTGTGGACATACCAATATGTTTTGATTCTGTGATGTTGGGTCTATGACCACTACAGTATTTGTTGGTTGTTTTACAGTTTCACTGATGACTGAGTGATCTTCTCTCACACAATAAATCTTCCCTGTCTGAAAAAACAACAAATGTAACACATTAAAGTACATGTGTATACTCATGCAATGTATCAAATGTAAGCTGCAATATGACATCTATAAAATATAGTCAATCCTCTTTATAAAGGCCACCAAGGGGACAAGTAAAAGTGGCCTTTATGGTACAAGCATTATTCTATCATGACCTGTGTTTTCCTTCATATGAAACATGACGAGAGCCAGCCGTGGTATTACAAATGATATACCCATCGCTGTTCCGTTTTAATGATGTACTCCCTTGCTTATAATATGAAGTCATGCGATGTATCACGAACAATGGTTGTGACTTAATTTTCATTCATAAAATCATTTATTTCAATTGGAGGTAAGTAATCTAAACAACTTTTGTTTTAATGGATCTTTTTTCAAATAGATCGTAAAATATACTTCCAAAGAAAGAGTTCCCAATGTTTAGTTCAATCCTTTTTATCTAAGTCATCTTAGAATTGAAATGATCAACATTTATCTGTGGTATATCGTCGAATAATACATGAGCCAGAGTTCACATGCTTTGCCCCCTTGTGATATATTCTTCTACATGTGAACTATGGCCTGTGCATTATTTGACGATATACCATGGGTAAATGTGGATTATTTCTTAATTATAATAATGTCTGCAAACCTTGTGGTGAAATTGTCCATCTGCATATCTCCATTGAGAATCTTCAGGTGAAATAGGAACTACATCTGATTCCTGGCTCTTCTGAAGATACATACGTTGATCTTTGAAGTTGGAAAAATAAACCGAGTTGTTGTAGACGAAGAACGCCCCGCCTCCATACTCATGTACTCTTGTGCGAGAATTAAAATCTTTGGGAGTCCAGGACACATAATTTTCTCCTACTTTTTGAGAACACACAACACACCTTCCTCCCTCATCAAATCTTAACTCTGACCAATAAACTGTATCTAAAATTAAATAAGAATATTTGTCTCCCTTCAAATTACATATTATACCAGTGTTAATTTTACAGCACTTGAAGGCTGTTTTGGAAAACAATTTCTTGTGAGTAGTGCTTGGACCAAAATTGTGAAACCAAAGTATTTTTTTCAAAGAAATTTTTTGCATAGTGATTGGTTAACTAGCTGGGGTACTTAGAACTATGTTCTGAAATCTGCTGGGGCACATAAATACACAAAACATTTAGTAGCAAAAGGGAAGTAACTTGTACATTATGGTTAACAAAGATGGCATCAATGTACACAAGTTACACAGAGAATGGAAAAAGTAAAAAGACCATATTACAGTAAAACCTGTCTATAAAGGTCACTCAAGGGAACCAGAAAATGTGGCCTTTAGTTGCAGATGGTCTTTAAAAACAGGTCCGGATAATATGAATGAAGTACAATTGGAATACAATTCTACTGTCCTTTATAAGCAGGTGGCCCTAGATAGAGGTGGCATTTAAGGCAGGTTGGACTGTAGTATTGCTTAAAAGAGCGACAAAAATGTTATACAGGGTTTTGGCAGGTTACACTGCCCCATGTTCCTGTCAAAGATCAATGTACCCTTCATATGGCTAAGGCTGTTGACAGAAATAATTTATGCCTATGCTAAAAATATAATAAAAATTATGCCAGAGGCCTACTGTGTTTCCTTAACGGTCACATTATTGCTATTTGCATGTAAAGTTGTAGTTGCATCTACTTACTGTCACGATATAACTCATGCTACTTTTGCACTATTACCTACCGGTATTATCAGGGTGGTTGTCAACATGCACTTCTTGGAACCCAACACTACTTTCTGACACAAGTTTGCTGGATATTGGTGAAGCCCACGAGCCATATGGTGAAGTCTTTACACTCATCTTTCGGCTTACTATGTGACTTATTACTGATCTTTTACTTAAAACTCTGAAAACTGACGTTGCCCCACTTACTATCACTCTCACAGTCACATGCATGGATGGATGAGGAAGTTGATTGATAAAGTTCGAGAAAACTAACCGGGATATGAGACAACCTGTTTACAAAATCCGGAATTTTCACCTGACTCTTTTTACATCAAATTTCGGTCGTAAAATTTTGTTTTATGAAAAAGATATAATGCACTGTATATATTATTTTCCTTAAATTATAATGCTATCAATAAAGAGATAAACAGTCACGTCTGGAATCAGGACCATTCTATACCGTTGTCCGTTTTGTTGTTTAGTACTCGCCCTCATTTTGGAATTCCCCTTCTAAATATGCACTGAAGGTTACATTGTGCATAACGTTACGAAATGTAAGTTTTGTATTAGAATCTGTTTTGATGGAAGATTACCGAATTACTGATGATAAGTATATTGTTGTACAATGTCATGCAAATTTTAAAGCATAAGTTTCTAATGGACTGCACAGTGATGCAATTCATGTTCAAGTTTTGTCATATGAAATATTCAAATAATATTGGAAATGAGTCTTTAATGTCTTAATTGTTTCAAAGTAGGATCCACTTTAAAATCATTAAAAAAATAGTAGGTTTATTTCATGATGGAGAAAAGTGTTGACAAAAACATAAAAATGCAAGTTGTCAAGTATAAAAATTAATGTGCATGCACATATGTACAGTTACTTTATAATCCATCAGTGGCATATAGCACTAGTTAATCAAATTTGTTGGATTTGAAAATCCATACTTTTTGCATTTTTTGGGGTTGTGACACAAAGAGTTCATCATAATCGACATCATAATCAATCAACACTGAAGTGTACATACCATCTCACTTTGAAAATAAAATGCAGAACTTTTTAAAATCAATATGGATCTGTATTATGAGACAAATGCAGCAGCTATCCTAAATCTGGGGATATGAATAAAACTCACTTGGATAGTAGATTTTTTGTTAAGACCCAGTTAATTAAGTTTCAACAAAGTCAGAAGGTTATAATAACACTGTATTTTAGGATACCTGGCACGTACTCTAAGCAGGTTGTCTTTATTCAAAGATATAAAATCATTATCTCGGGTTAGCAGTTTAAACAACAGAGTTGGAGAAGAAAAATTATTAGACTTTTCTGGTCTTTACTTATAAATAGCTGTTTATTTTTGGAAAACCTTATAATCATCTTAACAAAAAGCACCAACAATAACAAGCTAAGTAACAACCAAAATTACTATGCTACTATACCAGCACGCAGATTACTACCTAATGAAAATTATCCAAAAACTATGAAAAAAGTACATTTGCATTGTTACAGTGAAAGTGTGATGTTATAGTGTAACAGTTTATTTTATCCCCCATAAAATATTTTCCAAGGATAATATTTTTTTGCGAGATTTGTTCCATGGATAATATTTTACAGAATAAGCCTTGACACTTATACTCCACGGGAAAGATTTTACCATGAAATTATATCCTACCAGACACATTTCACCTGTATAAAATCATCAATTACAATAGTACATTTATCTGGTCTTTAGGGTAAGATGTGAAATTTTCTTTTTCGATATGGTAGAAAAGTTTGTAACTTACGGTATCTCTTGTGTTGACCATAACAAGATAAAACTGAATTGATTTGATTTATAATTATTTTATATTTCAGCATGGAAAGACTAAAGTACTGGTTTGGTGGACGTCACAGTACCATCAATCAACATTATTCTGAGCTTGCAAATGACAGTGATGAAAAATCAAACAAAAATAAAGACTTGTCAACAAACGAGATCCGTTTAAATGAACAGCATAAACCGTCTCTAAAAACTGAAACAACACAGACTAATCAAGGGGTTGAAGGTACAGCAGACCAATGGAGTCTGATAAGGCAATATGTTCCATTAGAAGAAGGGGAATGTTTAAGCTGTAAGCTAGTGGCAGTTGGTACTTTAATGAGTTTCTCCTTTGTAGCATTGTATATCCATGCTTTAAGTAGGGGGAAATATCAAGGAACAAAAAGGATAGTTTTGACTGCCGTTGATTTTGGAATAATAGGGGGTAAGTTATTTTGTTTAGCATAATTAAGTTGTCATGGCAGGCACGGTACATCAAAACTCTCCCTGCACATTGCCCTACATGTACTGCAAGGATAAAAATTTTTGCCTCTTCACCTATGACTAGTGATATCTCAATATAATTGAAATATTCGTGACTGAGAGATTAAAACTTATTCAATCAATAAAAACTCTGATAGTAATATGTTTTACATGGGTTGAGTCCCTCAAAATGACAACCTATTTATGAATTTAGGAGCGAGCTGATTCTTGAAGTCTAAACAAATGTAAACACCTGTTGAATGGTTGTAAAATAACAACAGTACAAGTTGATTATTTGTTCATAATACATTATATTATATATTCATTGTCAACCTGGTCCTACAGTTTTGTGATCAGTTTTATACATGTATTATGTATCATGTTTTCAAACTCCATTACCTGTTGTGTGTTCTTGATTGCTGTGGTTATTGTCAAGTATTGTCAAACCTGTCTAAAAGACCACCTGCTTTTAAAGGCCAGTAAAATGTTTATCTCAATTCTCTTTATTCAGGTTATTTGAACTTTTAACTGTTTCCCTTAGGAGGCTTTTATAGACAGGTTTGACTGCATAAGTTGTCCACAATCTGATGGCAATGTATACATTGTAACAAAAAAAGCCTGTGAAGGTGATTATATACAAATGATGAAATGATATTATTACATGTATCTGTTGTTTAGACTCTCCCATGTTTATAAACAGTGTGTCATGTATCTGTTGTTTAGACTCTCCCATGTTTATAAACAGTGTGTCATGTATCTGTTGTTTAGACTCTCCCATGTTTATAAACAGTGTGTCATGTATCTGTTGTTTAGACTCTCCCATGTTTATAACAGTGTGTCATGTATCTGTTGTTTAGACTCTCCCATGTTTATAAACAGTGTGTCATGTATCTGTTGTTTAGACTCTCCCATGTTTATAAACAGTGTGTCATGTATCTGTTGTTTAGACTCTCCCATGTTTATAAACAGTGTGTCATGTATCTGTTGTTTAGACTCTCCCATGTTTATAAACAGTGTGTCACTTTATCTTTGTTGAACTACATATACTGGTACTTTCCAGCTGCAAATTCTATGCTCAGTATTATACATTTTCATATTTGTTTATTTTTATTTTTTCAGGTGCACAATATTTAGCTTTCTGTAGATTTTTTGATTATGGAGTATTTGCAAAGAAAGAAAAAGGAACTGAAGATAAATTAGCAGTTAAAGAATCCAATTAAACTGACAGATAGTAAAATTGATTGTTATGTTAGAACTTATAATACAGTACTGGAATTACTGTAAACTTATTTAATTTCACGTGTATTTATTTTCACGGTATTGGAAATTTAGACATATCAGCGTAGTTAAATTTTCGCATTTTGAAATATGCACTATAACACAATAACATATTGTAATTTTTGCTCAGTATTATATTTCACGCTTAACAAACTACTGTACCATGAAATAAGCGAAAATAAGTACACCATGAAAATAAATATGTTTACAGTATGTTTCTGTGAAACAAATGTGGTGCTGTAATTTTAAAATACAACACATACATTTTGGTACGTTTTCCAGTGAAACAGAAGTGGTGTGGTAATTTTATACAACACAAAAATTTTTTGTCACTGTTTTCCAATGAAATCAAGTGGTGTGATACAACACATAAATGTTGTTGCAGTTAGCCTGTAAAACAAAAGTGGTGTGATAATTTTAAATACAACACATAAATGTTGTCGCTGTTTTCCAGTAAAACAGAAGTGATGTGATAAAATTAAATACAATTTACAACACATAATGTTGGCTCTGTTTTCCAATGAAAATCAAGAGGAGTGAAAATTTTAAATATGGCACATAGATTTTAAAACTTTTTTCCAATGAAACAGAAGTAGTGTAATAACTTGAAATACAACATACAGATTATTTCTCCATTTTCTAATGATACAAAATTTCTCAATTAGTGTATTCTGTGTATTTCATGGGGCATTAGACGTAAAAGCATTGAAGAAGTTGAACACATAGGAAAAATACAGCAATTTTGTGGTATTAATTTTTAATACAGTATACTGGTACAACACATAGATTTTGTCCATGTTTTACAATGCAACAGAGTGGTGTGATAATTTTAAATATGTATATGTTGTTTTCATTTTCTAACTATAGAATTTCTCATTCAGTGCATTTCATGTGGCATTAGAAGTAAAGAATCCAAGAACATATAGGATAATAGACATTTTGTAGTTTTTTGTGACATTATGACTTAATGGATATGAGGAATGTAAAACATCAGATATATAAATGAATCCTTATAACTTTAAATATCTTAAGTATTTTGAATTAATGGGCTGGACAAACCAAATATGTTCTTTCAGAAGTTCTAAATGGCTAAATTCAGTTTAAGATTGATGTTATACATGTTACGATGTATATAGATTTGGGGTTTATTAAACTTAATTAATAAAAAACAAATATACCAATCCATGTCTAAACCACAATAGCAAAGCAAAGTAAAAACTTTCAAGCTCGCAAATTAGGTTAAACACATGAACTTCCACCAGGGAAGTGAGACTGGGTGCTCCATTAGGGTAAGCACCTCCTGTTTAGCTAGCTACACCTGTCATTTGTGCAAGTTTTAACTATGTTTACATTTCTGGTAGCCAAATTATTAATGGCTTCCAATTTCTACAAAATTCTTTAAAAGATAACCAATTTTAGCAAATTTGTTAAAAAATACTTTAAAAAAGACTATATTTTCACAAATTTGGAAATACGGCTGCTAATAATTTAAAATTTGTGGAAGCCTACGTTTTATCAATATTTTGTGAAGTTTTATTTTATATTATTGATTAAAGATCAACGTATAGATACATTGTATTGATTTTGATGTATGTGTTAATTTGTTTAAGAAAATAGATTGACAGTCTGCATATTGTATTATTGCTAAGCTACAGGAAATAATTTTATTTATATCCCCAGTGTTTGTCTAAGGCAAAAAATGTCATTGATTAACATCCTTTTGACTGCACGTGGCAAGATCCACAATGAAAGAGGCAACATCTTTAGACTGCAAGAAAAATGCCATTGTATTGCAGATTGGCATGGTTTAGACTATAAACAAAAGGTCTCCGTTATCATACATTAATATTGTTTAGACTGCAAGCAACTTGGCCCTTAATTTCACAAATTCAGTCTTTAAAGCTGCAAAATAGACCCACATTTTCACAAATTATCATTTACAGTAATCAAACACTTATGGGGCCATGTACAAATCACAATTCCAAGACTTTGATTACTGGCAAATTAAGTTAAACACATGAACTTCAACAAAGGGAAGTGAGGTCAGGTGCTCCGGAAAGGTAAGCACCTCTTAAATAGCTATCTACACCACATGTGAAATGAAAATTGAGAATAAAGGAACATGAAACTATAAGATGTCAAATATATCCAGTTAATTTCAGAAACGGGCATTGTATAACAATAATTTTATGGCAGCCATAAAAGTTTTTGAGGGCCTTGGTAATCCTAGGCTTGCAATATTGCTGAGGCATTAATTTCGTTGTAAGCAGCTTGTATTGTAAAAGTTCAAGTAGTGGGAACTAGCTTTTCCATAGTAAATAAATTAACTGAACTAAATTTACTGTAAGCAGGAAATTGGGGTATATTGCTGCATAGAAAGGAAAGTTGACAAAAGAAAACAAAAGGCCCATTGGGCCTGATAAATTATGGCATGGCTAGCTGATACATTTCAAGAAAACAAATACTGTAATCCTGAATGTCAAAACCTGTCCATATTGTAACTATTTGAGGCTTTTTCAGATAATTAACAATTTCAGTATTCTTTTGTATCTGTGACCTTGACCTTTGAATCCATGACATTCATCTGTACATCAAAATGGTCATTGTATAAAGACCTACAATACTGTAAAATACATGTCTGAGCATAAATTATACTTTACCAGATATTTAACCATTTCAATATTCTTTCGCATATGTTAACTTGACCTTTGAAAAAATGACCTTCATCCATATATAAATATAATCAGTGTAGCAATATCTGCATTCTAATATACATGCCTATACAAAAAGTTTATACATGATTAATCATTTTGGTTTTGTTTTGCATCTGTGACTTTGACCTTTGACCTGATGACCTTCATCTATATATCAAAATGTTTGTTAGAACATTACCTACAATATTCCAATATACATGCCTATACAAAAAGTTTATACTTTCCAAATCATCAACAATATCAGTATTTGTTTGCATATGTGACCTTGACCGTTGAACCCATTACCTTAATACATAAATCAAAATCATCATTGTATCAATACTTACAATATTATGATATATATATGCCTATACTAAAAAGTTGATAGTTTTCAGAATAATTAACAATGTTGTTATTTATTTGCATTGGACCTTGACCTTTCAACCCATGACCTTTTTTCTATACATTAAAATGATTGTTGTATCAATACCTGCAACATTCTTATATACACATGCCAATACAAAAAATAAAAAGTTTTCAAGATAATTTACTATTTCACTATTCTCTCCCATCTGTGACCTTGGCCTCTAAACCTACAACCTTCATCTATATATCAAAATGAGTGTTGTATCAATACCCACAATATTCTAATATACAATGTACATGCCTGTACAAAATTTTTACTACTGTTTTAGGGAAAATTAACCATTTTTGTATTGTTTTGCATCTGTGATATTGACCTTCAACCAATGACCTTTTTCTATGCATCAAAATGATCGTTGGTTGTATTAATACCTACAACATCCTTATATACATGCCTATACAAAAAGAAAATTGTTTCCAAGATAATTAACCATTTCAGTTATCTTTCGCATCTGTGACGTACCTTGGCTATGGTAGCCATGGCAACGTTACGAACAACTCTGAATAGAACTTCATCTATATATCGAGATAATATTACCTTCTCCATAAATGTTTTGGTCCTTCTTTTTTTTCATTTCATCATCTTAGAATATTTTGATTTCCACAATTTCGGCCTAGCTGACACTACTGATAAAGAATTTTATTATGAAACAGTGGTCTAGTGCTGCAAAAATAAAACATGTTTAGTACTGAATAATTTATTTAACTCTTGCCCTAAATCTATTTACAATCCCTGAATACTGAAGTAAAAACAAAATAATAAAAAATGAGAACAAGTAACCTGGCCGGAATTTGATTTTACCGCATTCCAAATCCAGATCCTGTTCCGTGGTTTAGTTTTAGAATGTTACTTCCATGTCTCAGTTATCATGGCTAAAGCTGGGCTGATTTAATAAGCAGCCAGAATTAGTACAGTGGATTATGTACGTGTCAAACAACTACAGTCAATATTTACAGTTGAAATCAGCCACAAACACATAACCTATTCAAATATCTCGACCCCAAAAGCAAAGTAAAAACTGGCAAATTAAACAAAACACGTGAACTTCCTCACGCAGTCACGTAAAGTAGCTAAGCACCTCCTGTCTGGCTAGCTACATCTGACATATGTGAAGTTTTCCCGGCACTGGAATACTGTGGTATTGTAACAGGAGGGAGGAAATACATGAAAAAATCCATCCCTCACTAAGTGCCCCGACCAAAAGCGAGCGTTCGAACACAAGGGTGTAATAAATGATCAGATGCGAATAAAATTACAATACGTAAAAATAGGAGTTTTAGGTACACAACACAATTTTTTTCTAAAAGATCAGGACCAGAAAGTCTGGCAGTAAATCACACTATTATATCTACTATACACTCTCTACCATACACAACAATGCCACGAATGCTTAGTCCCGATACATTATGAATGAGTGTTGGAAAGAATTTTAATTTGAATTTCAGTCAAGATAATGATCAATTCATGTACTGGTATATTGAAAACTTAACCTGCTAATGGCTAAAGCATGCTCTGTTTGCTGATAAATGGTCAACTTTAAATTGATGATTGGAATTGTTATGCTTTAAACAATGATGTTTTTATTGTCACTGTCAATTATTTCATCACTTAGATTATACACATATTTATCAAAACCCTGATACTAAAAGTTGTAGCTTTAGATTTCATTTAGACTTGATAAAATGCACTTTTTAAGTTGAAACCCTTAATCAAACCACAAATTATATATGACAATTACTGTATTATCAGCTGAATGACAGAAGCTGTAAGTTTAGATTGCAGGTACCGGTAGTTTGTTTAATGTGATTCTCACAGGAATTGCATAATATAAATTTTATTTTTCTTTTATTTTATGTTGTAATGCCAGAACAGATATTTAATTCTAACAATAAGCAGATGAAATATTTCATCCCATGGGTGAAGAATTAAATGCAAAAATGGATGCAGTATTGATAGATAGTTTTGTATAGCTGAGTAGTAAATTACAAGAAATATATACTGATGTACCATCTACATGAACTGAACACAAGATAATTTGAGTGGTAGACTAAAGACAATGTACCAGTAATATGCAGTCTCTGCTTTCTATATCGTCTGCCTCTGTTGGTTATAATGCCAGTGTGTATTCAACTGAGTCTTTGTCAGGTAAAGTATATTTAGATATATAATTAGTTTTAGTTGGGACCTTGATTGGTTGAATAAAATACCTTGTATCTTGTATAATCGCAGTCAAATTTGATGAACATTTTACACGTATCAGGATGTCCTCAGTGATGATTTTGATCATCTTTATTAGTTCATTTTTTTATCTGTGTCACTTTATGTGAACGAACAGTTATTACAAACTTTTCCTTACCAACTGGTCAGGTGATAGAGCAGGAGATATTGAGTTCAAATCCCGGACAGGCCCTACATAGGACTTTAAAACTTGAGATACTTTTTCCTTGTCTAGGACTTGGTATTAAGAGAACAGAAAATTAACTGGTTGATCTGCTGTCAGTATAATGTGACTGAAGTTGTATGCTTGTCTGTAATGTACTTACTCAGTAAACCAGTGCCTTACTATTGCCCCGAGTGTGTGCTAGTACAAGGTAGACCCTGAGACTATATACAAACACATATACCACTGCGGTAGCTCATTCCGTAGAGTGCTGGCTCTGTCGGGGTTCGAGCCCCAACCGGGTCTGACTCAAGACTTGAAATTGGGTAGGGACTATTCTTTTGCCAAGCACTCTGCATTAGGGAATGAAATTCACAGTCCTTTTTGCATGGGAACTTAAAATAAACAAGGTCCCATCTCACGGTGGGCTTGGCACGATAAAGAACCCTGCTGTATAATGCCATCAGTGCAACGCATAGGCAAAATTTCTGCATCTTCGCCTATAGCTGGCAGCATCTCGATATAAGTGCAATATTCTTGACTGGGACATTAAACACCATTACTTAACTCATGTATACAAACATACTTGCACATCTCCCACAGACATGAACCTGTTCTTGGATAAATCCTTAGAGACTAATAAACTTGGTCTCCCTGTGAATAGCTGAAAAACTGCTGATGTGACATTAAACAACATTATAAAACAACAACTAACATGTACTAAAGATCAAACCTTTTTATGTCTTATCTTTCTCACATAAATCTCCCAAATTTGACAGAATATTGGTATAAAAGACAAAATCTGGAGTAAAAATTGAAATGCACTTCCATTTTCCATTTTGAGCCTGTGTCAGTAGGAATGCTTAATACTTTGAATATCATAAAACATTTATATGATTATGAGGGATAAACATCATCATACATCTGTGGTTTAGAATGTTTTTGTTTTTAATGACTTGTGATATTTAAATTTACTTTTCCTTTGTATAGGTCTTCCAATTTCTGCGCTTGAGAGAGTGTTACCATACCTGAGTGCTTCTGTACTTCATAGAATTTCTGAGGATTTAAGCCATTTAGGTAACATAATTATACCCCCTGGAAACTAGTTTGAGGGGGTATATAGGAATCACCATGTCTGTCTGTCCGTCTGTCTGTCATGTCTGAACCATATCTCATAGCTGCTTTGGATGACTGTCATAAAATTTCTCATGAATAATCTCCATGGTCAAAAGGTGTGTCATGACCTTGAACCAAGGTCATACCTTAAAGTTCAAGGTCACAGGAAAACATTAAATGTTGGGGGTGGGGGGTATTTGGCTCTCAAGAGACTGTTCTAGTTTTGTATTATTATTTGTGGTTATTTATTCAAAGAAGAAAGATAAGAAGTCATTTTTATTTTTTTTAAAATTTTTTGTGCTCAACATTTTGGTTTCACTTTTTTTATGGACTGGATGTACAAGTGAGCTACTGGTAATCTTTTATTATTGCTCCTATGTCAGAATTTGCTCACCACCGATACATTATTAAATATAAGGTTTTCATAGAGGGCTATAGCAAAATTCAATATTGCAGCAGACTTTTGTTTTGAGATTTTAAGTGTTGAAAATTTTTAACATAGTTTGAATTTTGTGCTTTTATGTTGTTACAAGTACTTATGGATTTCTTACCCCTTGATAAGTGCAACCTGGTATAATCTACATCAGGGGGAATAACACAGAAAAGTATGATCCATAGGGGTACATGGGCTCTGGCCTTGCCATGCACTTTGACCACTGGACCTCTATATTCCAGTAGATTATCAGTATAAGTTACATAACTAATGATAACAATGTTTTATCCCATGCCTTTGGATGAAAAAGAGGATATTAAATTCGAGTTTCCGTCTATCCATCCATCTGTCCGAAATTTTTTTCTGTGTAAATTCTCCAAAACAATGAAGCACTATTTCATGAATTTTGGTGCAAAGCATCAACATTGATAGGAGATTTGCATATCGTTAACCCCAGTTGGTTTGCTCATTTTCTTTGGAGTTATTGCCCTTTGAACATAAATGCAAATCACAAAAAAAAAATATTAAAAAACTGCTGGCGGGGATCCTAATTCACTGAATTTACTTGTTCAAACTTGACAATCAGTACTACGATTAATAAAAATTACAGGTGTACAAGTGTTAAATAATTTATGGAAATGCCATGTGACAACAAGATGGAAAAGAATATCAACAGATATAAAAGAATTTCACGAAGAAGAAGAAAAAGATTACCACAGACTATACTTAGTTAAACACTTCTTGGACTTACTCAACTTCTGTGCTGTTGAAAAAAGGGGTAATGGTAAGTACATGTGTACTGGTAAGTCTATGTTACATGATGGAAATTCATGACTGTAATTTTGGCCCTGTCACCACCATAATTTTGCAGTTTAAGGAGATGAATTGAGTAATGGTGTTTTACACCCTAGTCATGATTCCCTCACTTACCGGGTATGTCATAGTGGTCAAAGTGGTCAGTTCTCTTATAGTGGAGGAAACTAGAGGTCCAAGAGAAAATCCACAGCATTTGGCAGCCATGTCCATCTGTTTGTCTGACCAGTTCTAGTATCCTGTCCACTCAATACCATCCATATCCATGGATGGATTTTGATCACTTGACACAAATCTATACTTGAACACAAGACAATATATTGCATACCAAAGTTAGTGTCTGTCTGGCCATTGGGCTCAATTCTAGTGAATATAGAACATTATTGTGTAACTATATGACTTTTACTGTTATCTGTGTTTTGCATTGTTGGTTGCCTTAGATTCTAAAAAATCATTTTGCCTACTTAGCACATTTTTAATTTGGAAAGTACCCCTTATATCATAGTAACCCTAAAAGTCTTAATAACAACTAGTTGGTTGATACCATCTTATCATTAGAATTGTAGATAGGAGATTGTCCTTCCTCAAATTTTTTAAAACAGTAAAGCCTTGATTCATTTCGAACCAATCCTTTTTTCAAATTTTGCCTGTACATAGGGGTTTAACAATAAAACGAGAAAGACTTTGAAATACAAGCACAGCAGAAATGGATTTTGGGAATTCAAAATACAGTGTGGTGGCAAATATTGTTGAGGGGCACTTTCACAAGGTTTTACTGTAATTGTTTAGTTTTCTGTGTGTTTACTGAATGAGAAGGTCATAATATGCCCAAATTTTCCCAAACACTATTTGTATATTTTGATGACAAGAACTGACTGTTAAAACAAGATTATCAGTTTTCAAGTTTCTCATGTACTAATATAGCTGCTCTTTTTGTTTTGTAGATCCATGTAATATTTATATTACATCTTTACATCATTTAAAAAAATCTGCAGGAATATTAGCGACTACCGGTAATATTTTAAGTACTGAGAATCATTTAGAGGAACTTGTCAAATTTTCTAAATATGGATATATTATAAAAGGCAATGCTGTAGTTTGCAGTTATATTTGTGGTAATAAAGAGTTGCTTGAAACTTTGTTAGATGTCACAGAGAAAGTACAAATACACAATATAACTGACTCAAGTTATAGTATTATAAAATATTTTTTGCACTTATTTATATCGATAGGAAAAGTCAAACATGGTACTTTTAATGTTACTGGGAAACTTGCATTGAATAATGTCAATGATTTGTTTCAAGTTTGTGCAGGAATTCAAAAATTTACAAATGCGCATGTTTCTTGTTTTTGTGACACTCTCTCTGGTTTGAATTCAGACTGTGATTTTCTAAAGTCTTCCAATTCACAGCACAAAAGTACTGTTGAAAGCGATCAACAAGGTGCTCAAGAAGAGTTTAAGAGATTTATAAGGGATCAAGAAGATGTAAAAATGGCAGACTGTCCTGTTAATTCAAATAAAATTTTAGTAGGTCCTGACTGTGATGTGGTAGATAAATATATGGATGGTATTGAGGATACCTTCGATGACGTTTGCAGTAACCATGTTAACTGTGACAATGATGTGAAACCAGAGGAAATTGATTTATTCAAGGAGGCATTGACACCTTTAATAAATGAATTGCCACCAGACAAAAATTCTAACATTCCAGGTGGCTCTGTTCATAAGTTTCTCTCTAGTGGAAAATCAAATATACTAGATTCTGTTCACTCAGCTTGTGGCACTGCCTTACAAAAACGAAAGAGACCATACCCTTTTACTACACAAGGAAAAGTTATTTGTATCAAAGGAATTAAACAGTTAAATTTACAACAGAATGGAAAAATTTCAGAAGGAAAGTTGACTTTGTCTGCTAGAAGTTTGACATCGCTATTGTGTGTTAATAGTTCCGTTATAAAATCTTCAGAACATTCAAAAGGAATATGTACAGCTATTGCACAAGTTCTACCAAACTGGACATCTCTAAAACAAATTGGCATATTTAATACAGGTAAAGAATAATCATTAAAATAAAAACCTGACGATATATCATGCACACACACACACACACACACACCAGGCAAAGAAACCAAATACATCAGACTACAAAAAATCTTATTTTATACTGATAAATTTCTTTTCACAGAAACAGTCCTATATTTTGTGTATAGTTCAATCTTGATAATTAGAAAAAAAGTGTAATTTTAAACTCCAGACTATTATAAAACTGAATTTTAACAATAATTTAGGTTTTACAAGTCACCTAACTGTCATAATATTAACCCATATTGATGTATGTACAGTCGACCCTTCCTTAAAGGCAACCTTTGTAAGAAAACACCTGCTTTTAAAGGCCAGTAAAATTTTATCCCAATTGCTTTTTATTCATGTTATTTGAACCTGTATATAATGGCCACCTGCCCATTAAGACCACTTTTACTGGTTGCCTTCTTTGACAGTTAACTATATATTTACCAGAATATATGTATATATGTATTTATAATTTCCTTTTAGATGCATCATCACAAGATATAGTTAACTCCTTGCTTCATAAGCTAGAAAAACGAGAGTTGACACACTTAATATTACAAGATGTCATTGTACCTGACGATTTCTTTGGAAGAATTTTGGAAATACTTCAAAAAGTATATAGGTAAAGATTTTGCACATGAGTGCTCTCAAGTTTCCAATTAAGGATATAGTATCTTCTTCAGTCATTTGTAGACCATTGACAAAATGCTCATCCTAAAATGGTCATTTACTATATTAAACCTTTAGTAAACTTTTGGCTTGTATGGACACATTTGAATCATTGCACTGTGGTTCTAGGGTCAGCCAGATCACGCAAGGCTACCCAAATGTAACCATGACTGGCAATGTTTATTTTGTATATACAGTAAAACATGAATATAACAAACACGCTTACCCCAAATACATGGATAGAACTGGTACATAGATAGTACAAAGTCAAATATTTATCCTGACCGCTCCTCTATATAAGTCTATATATACCAATACAACACAGTCTCTTTATAACCAAGTCCCCAAGGCTTTATTTTAAACTTGTTTTACTACATGTATATCTGCTTTGTACTAGTGCACACTCAGGGCAAGATTTAGTTACAAGCTCACCTAGAGTGTTGCAGTGCTATGTTTCAGCTGAATGGACCTGAACAGCATGAGAAGTAAAATTACTACAACTCTAATGCATGAGTCCTTGGGCCAAGACTACTTGGTTTACTATAGCAACCTTACAGACTATTTGTCCTTTCCTGGTAGGCCAAATTGCCATTGGCTACTAGCTTCTGAGAAGTTCTTTCAAAAAGTAACCTATTTAGCAATTTTGTAAAAAATACTTTGAAGAGGACTTTATTTTCACAAATTTAGGAAATTTGGCTACTAATAATTTTACATTTGTGGAATCTAACCTATAGAAAAAGGCATAATTATTTTATGTTATGTTTTACAGATTGATTGGTGATGATGGAAATGTTTTGAGGCCTCTGGAAGTTCTTGATCTCAAGATCAGTGTTTCCTACTTATGTGTCCCAAAGTCAATTCAGATAACAGGTAGTATCAGATTTCTAAAGTCATAATATTTCTGTGTTGGAGGTAAAACTGATCTAGTCAAATGACTGTATGTTAGGCATGACATTTGAAAGGCATGCATTGTATCATGTTGAAAAGTAATGTAAATGTTCTTATATATGTGATTTCATGAAAAAATATCAATAGTCATAGTCCAGAATTTTCTATTCACAAAAATAAACTGATCTACATGCAGTGTTCCATTAAATATATCAAGGGCATTTTACTGTGTTATTATTCAAGTGTGTGTTTGTGTGTGTTACTTGCTTTATGATTTTTATTCCCAAGTCACTGTGATTTCTAAGAAAGAAAAGGATATTAAATTTGAACTTCCATCCTTCTGTCCTTTCAGACACTTCTCGTCCAAAGCAATTTTCCAAAACTATGACGGACTATATTACAAAACTTGGTGCAAAGTACATGTATCAACATTGTGCTTATTAATAACCGGAGTTGGTTTGCTCATTTACCTGAGAGTTATGGCCCTTTGAACATAAGTGCAAATCACAAAAAGTACCTAATGGCAGGGATCCTAATTCATTAAATTTGATGTTTGTATTCTTTATCTCAGCTCCTGTTTTGGGTGTTAGAAGGTTAGATTTAAGTATGAGTTCTCTGACAGATTCCGCAGTATCAGCTTTAGTCACACTGATCAGATTTGATATGGCATTAATTGAACTACAGTTAAATCATTGTTTTATGAAAGAAGATCAAGTTTTACATGTATTACAGGCAGTAAGAGGTAAGTTGGTCTTCATTTTTTACAAGTTCTATAAAGAACACCAAGTTTTACGTACCTGAGTACCACTAAAGTATCTCAGTGGAAGTGCTCGCTCCAAGTGGGAGGTCGTGGGTTCAAACTCCAACCAGGTCTGACCCATGACTTGCAAGTGGGTAGTGACTGTTCTTTGGCCAAGCACTTGGAATTTAGAAATGGAATCCATGGTTCTTTCGGATGGGAACTTCAAATAAACCAGGTCCTGTGTCATGATAAAGAACCCTGCTGTATTGCCATTGACACAACACAAAGGCACATTTCTTCACCTTTGCCCATAGCTGATGACATCTCGATATAAGTGAAATATTCTTGACTGGGATGTTAAACACTATTACCCAATTCAATTCAAGTTTTAAGTGTATTACAAGCAGTAAGAGGTAAGTTGATCTTCACTAGCATGATATATGAGAATAATTAGAATTTGACATCTGTACTGCATTGATGTTCAACTACAATAAGAACAATGCCTTGATAGACTGGAATTATGTTTAACAATATACATACATGTACGTGTACTTTAAAGATATATTAAATTAAGTTGATTTTGTTCATTTATTTATTGGTAGACAAATAAGGATGTCATACTCCTTTGAAACTGTATAATTGGTCAAATTAAGGCATGTTTTATAAAATGTCTTGGATATGACTGTTCAATACAAAGAACAAACTCAATTAAATTTTGTTATTTCCATTGAAAAACAAGATAAATATAAAAATATGTTTGTTACATTTACTGTAAAGCATCTTTATTCATGTGTGATTAAAATGTGTGTGTTCTCTGAGGACAAAAAAATTGCAGAAGTAAATTGTCAGGAGCTTGTTTCTGAAAATGGTTTTATTAGCTCACCTGACCGAAGGTCATGTGAGCTTATGGCATAGCGCAGCGTGTGTATGTGCGTGTGTGCGTGCGTGCGTGTGTGCGTGTGTGCGTGTGTGTGTGCGTGCGTGCGTGCGTCGTTAACACCTATTTTCGACTTCTCCTCTGAAACTACCGGACAGTTTTTAATGAAACTTTGTCAGAAGTATATATGGGCCGGTGCAATTCAGATTTGTTCGTGGCGTTGCCATGGCTACCATAACTAGGTCAAGGTGACCTAGGGGTGCAAAAATCTTAAAAAATCTTCTTCTCCGAAAGTACTGCTTGGAGAAAAAATCTGATGTGATATTTGGCTTCTCTAGGGTCTTAAGCCTATAGTTTGTTCATTTTGTGAAATTCGGATAAAAAATAGGTTACGCGTTTTTGCGTTTAATTTTGAAAAAATCGTAAAATAGCTTCAAATTGTTATAACTTGACTATTTGACCAGATAATAACATGGGGTTTTCAGTTTTGACATTCTTGTTAGTATCTTCAAAATGAGGTCAAGGTCAATTGTGAAGGTCGTGACCTAATTTTTTTTACCTCTGATTATAATTATTATCTCGAAAACTATAAACATTTTGTATAGGCATGTATATTAGAATCTTGTAGGTATTGATACAACGATCATTTTGATGTATAGAAAAAGGTCATGGGTTCAAAGGTCAAGGTCACAGATGTGAAACAATACCGAAATGGTTAATTATCTCGAAAACTATAAACATTTTGTATAGGCATGTATATCAGAATGTTGTAGGTATTGGTACAACGATCTTTTTGGTGTATAGAAAAAGGTCATGGGTTCAAAGGTCAAGGTCACAGATGAGAAACAATACTGAAATAGTTAATTATCTCGAAAACTATAAACATTTTGTATAGGCATGTATATTAGAATGTTGTAGGTATTGATACAACGATCATTTTGATGTATAGAAAAAGGTCATGGGTTCAAAGGTCAAGGTCACAGATGTGAAACAATACCGAAATGGTTAATTATCTCGAAAACTATAAACATTTTGTATTGGCATGTATATTAGAATGTTGTAGGTATTGATACAACGATCATTTTGATGTATAGAAAAAGGTCATGGGTTCAAAGGTCAAGGTCACAGATGTGAAACAATACCCAAATGGTTAATTATCTCGAAAACTATAAACTTTTTGTATAGGCATGTATAATAGAATGTTGTAGCTATTGATACAACGATCATTTTGATGTATAGAAAAAGGTCATGGGTTCAAAGGTCAAGGTCACAGATGAGAAACAATACAGAAATGGTTAATTATCTCGAAAACTATAAACATTTTGTATAGGCATGTATATTAGAATGTTGTAGGTATTGGTACAATGATCATTTTGGTGTATAGAAAAAGGTCATGGGTTCAAAGGTCAAGGTCACAGATGTGAAACAATACTGAAATAGTTAATTATCTCGAAAACTATAAACATTTTGTATAGGCATGTATATTAGAATGTTGTAGGTATTGATACAACGATCATTTTGATGTATAGAAAAAGGTCATGGGTTCAAAGGTCAAGGTCACAGATGTGAAACAATACCGAAATGGTTAATTATCTCGAAAACTATAAACATTTTGTATTGGCATGTATATTAGAATGTTGTAGGTATTGATACAACGATCATTTTGATGTATAGAAAAAGGTCATGGGTTCAAAGGTCAAGGTCACAGATGTGAAGCAATACTGAAATGGTTAATTATCTCGAAAACTATAAACTTTTTGTATAGGCATGTATATTAGAATGTTGTAGGTATTGGTACAACGATCATTTTGGTGTATAGAAAAAGGTCATGGGTTCAAAGGTCAAGGTCACAGATGCGAAACAATACCGAAATGGTTAATTATCTCGAAAACTATAAACTTTTTGTATAGGCATGTATATTAGAATGTTGTAGGTATTGATACAATGATCATTTTGATGTATAGAAAAAGGTCATGGGTTCAAAGGTCAAGGTCATAGATTCGAAAAAATACCGAAATGGTTAATTATCTCGAAAACTATAAACTTTTTGTATAGGCATGTATAATAAAATGTTGTAGGTATTGATTCAACGATCATTTTGATGTTTAGAAAAAGGTCATGGGTTCAAAGGTCAAGGTCACAGATGTGAAACAATACTGAAATGGTTAATTATCTTGAAAACTATTAACTTTTTGTATAGGCATGTATACTAGAAAGTTGTAGGTATTGATACAATGGTTATCATGATGTAAAGAAAAAAGTCATTGGGGTTTAGTATCTATGTTGTCTTTAAATCTATCAGCTTGCCATTAGTTATCAGGTGAGCGTATCAGGCCCATGGGCCTCTTGTTTATACCAAATATTCAGCTAAAGTCCATATCCGGAAGTTAATAGTGAAATAGTTTTGCTAATAAGAGAATAAAAGTTAAAGTCTGTCCCGAGCCATTGGGCCCATCAGGCCGGAGCTTATCCCGGTTTCGGTGGCGTTAAGCGACTGAGAGTACAAGACTCTCCCCTGAATGGGACGCCGGTTCATCACAGGGTTAACCCCCAGCATTTTGCTGGTACTCATTTATTTTTCAGCTGAGTGAACTGGAACAACGTGAAATTAAGTGTCTTGCTCAAGGACACAACACATCGCCCGGTCCAGGGATCGAATCCACGACTTGGACATGAGTCCAACGCCTTAACCACTAGGCCACGCGCTTCCACAATAAGAGAATAGCAAAAGTTAATATCCACAAAATTAATAAAAGTTGGTTTTCAGTAGTATGCGAATATTACACTGAATTGTTTCTTTAATTTCAGATAGAAACCAGATGCAGGTTTTAGTTTTAAATGGAAACAACATCAATGTTGAAACAACAGAGAAACAATTACTTGATATTTTGATGTCTTTGAAATCTCTCAGGGGTATCTCATTGAATTACTGCCAGCTTAGACATGAGTTTAGTAAGTATAGATATCCAATAGCACCTCGTTATAATGCCCCAAAATTACTTTGCAACCTTGTCTATCGCATAGGTTTGTCCAATTTCTTGGAATTCAGCTATTAATTTGGTAATGCAAAATAGTGGATAGGAATTAGTTTTCCAGATTTTGTTTTCTATAGGCCTGCAGATTTTGAACTAATATTTGATATGTGAGTCATGATGAACTACGAATCAAGTTTGAGTTTTCCGGACTTGTTTTCTTAAAAGACATTGTCTAGGTTCAAGGCCAATAATTTCATAAAAAAATCAGTAGATTGAAACAAACATCAAATATTTGTTCAGTACCTGCAAGTGTTTAAAATGAAAAGTGCTGCAAACTAATTTTAAGTCCTTTCACCTCTGGTTCAACAGGCCTCAGGCAACAGTTTGGTCCTCTGGTCAAACATATGTTGACTCTGAACATTTGATATATTGGACTTTTTATTTGTATTGATTTGTATAGAGAGTAATTTATAAAGATATAACAATACATATATCATTATGTTTTACTAGCCAATTAAGTCTGTTGTCACATATTTAATTAGGAAATGAGTGAAGTTATGGAGTCATACATCCCTGTCAAGATTCTTTTGCTTATATTGGAGTGGTTAGTTTAGGAATTGTGGAGGAAATTGGAGTGCTAAGAGAAGACATTTGACCTAAAGCAAGCAGACTGCCACTTTTTCTCACACTTGGATCTTTAATTGGGATTTTAACCCTAGGCGGAGAGAGGTGCCCTGATCCCTAAGGAATAAAGCCAGTAACAAAATTATGTTATTTTTTCAGTTACACAGAAAGAGTTTTTACAAGCTATTAAAGAACATCCAAATCTAAAGGAACTTTCCATCAAGAACAATACTTTAAGTAAGTTATATACATGTGTACTTATAATGCACTTTATATGTAATATTGAAAGAACAAGTGTAAAGAATGGTAACAAATGTTTCTTTTATTTATTAAAAATGTTATGTTGCAATTTCCTTGAGTAGTATAACATTAACAGGTATACATCAAATTATATTGTGTTTTATCTAATGGACAAGGAAACAGCTTGGAGCAAATTTAAAAGCATATTCATGTAGTATTAAAAGGTAATAGAGAAATCTGTGCTGCCATAGCCTGTCATGTATTCTGTATTTAATTTATCATATGGGGATTACACAACAGAGGTAATAGTAGTGAATTATAATTAGGATGTGGTGATGGTACCAATAGAGTTGTCAAACAGTGAGGCCAACATTGTGCTATATAGAAAACTGTTACAAGAAAATTAGTCTGACATGTTTTCAGATATTGCAAAATCGTTCATTAGAGTTGGACTTACCGGTATGTTATGTTCTACCGGTATAAACTGAAAATTTGCCAGATAAATTTTTTCTAACTTTATTTTCCTGTGGTACTTACACCTATTTTAGTATAGTTAGTAATCTTGATGTAAATTGCTAGTAATATCTTAATTTTTGTACTTACAGAATCAGCAGCTGTTGTATTGTTGACAGAAGTTTGTTGTGAAGACAGGCCTTCATTACATTCCTTAAATATAGGGTATATACATTTTATATCTCACACCATTTATCTCGTTTTTCATTTTACCCCTTGTCAAAATGTTTTAGGTATTTATACAGAAATAAATGATGTCAACTAGAAAGTTTCAGAAATTCTCAGCTTGCAAAGTTTGATGTTATAATTTAACAATCACTTGATGTCATCTTGTGGGAAAAAAATCTTTGCAATTTTTGATATGTATAATCATTTCATCAACCTTCATCCTATATACAACCCACAGATAAAAGGTCCTTGGATAGGCTGATATTGAGGTCTTGGGTTGATACAGTATGTGACATATTTTTGCTCTCTGTGTAACCAAAAAATACAGTCTTAAATTTGTGGAAACCTGAATATTTTAGTTTGATATCTATTGTAACACTTAATATTACAATATGACTGTATCTCTCTTCGATGAAACATGCAGAAGCAGTTGTATTGCAATTCCCATTGAAAGACAATTGGGGTCATTACCCTTGATGTGTATCAATTTTCCCACAATATTACGTCATGTCCCAAAATAGGGCGTCACATGGTCATGTGAGATACGCCAATCTTGCATAGTTAAAACCCATATCTCACATGAGCAGGTATGGAAGAAATAGTGCCAAGGCACAAAATTATTAATAAAAGAAAGTTGGTTTGTTGGTTGAATGTTGCTTAACGTCGCATCAGCAATTTTTCAGCTATTCGCAACGAGAACTATTTTATTAATCTCTATGGATTAATCTATGAACAATTTTGTGTATGCATGTGAAGTGCGAGTGTGTTGTATGGTCTGCCTTGTACTAACATGCAATCAGGGAGACTTTAACGTGCTAGCTCACAAGAGTCAGTACGCCGCAGACAAGCGTACAACTCCCCCAGTCCATTATACTGATACCAGGTGAATCAGTAAAGGCTAATGGCAAGGAAAATTCTTTTTCCCACATGTGGTTTGAGAGGGACTCGAACTCACAGCTGTGAGAGACCCTGGATTTGAAGACTAACATCTTATCCATTAGGCAACCGCAGCCTCTAATAAAAGAAAGAATTGTAAATATAAGAAATGACATTTCTGCTCATGGTATTTCAAGGAGTAATGCAAGATAGTGTGGCACATGCAAAATTCAAAATGAAGGTCTTTGCACTTCATCAAATTTGGCACGCGCCACACTATCTTGCATTACCCCTTTAAATACCCTAATCAGAATGTCATTTCTTAAATAAAAATATCTTTTATTTTTTTTATTTTTTAAGGTATAATTGGATAGAAGGAAAAGACCTTTTAACTGCAGCAAGGAACATTAAATTGAGACAGAGTACTAAAATAGGACACTTATTAAAATACCTGTGTGTGAGTGGTAACAGACTGTCTTTTCGTGTACAGAAACAGTTAAGGTTATGTTTTAATGGGATTGTGAAAGAATTTGAAGCTGATTGTATTGATTTTAACCATCCATATGCTGAATATCAAGCTCAAGTTTAAATGTCTGAATTATTTCACTTTACAGAGAATACAAGAAGTAAGGTATTAGTGAATATCAGGCTTCAGTTTAAATCTTGTTACATGAGAATTATCTCCCTTTGAAAATACAACAGGCAATATAGCATTTGTCAAGTTTAAATATGTGAATTGTCTCCCTTCCATAGACTAGAAGTAAGGTATTGCTCAGGCTCATGTTTAAAGCTTCTTTTTCCAATGTTCTGCATAACCCCCTCTTTAATATTGTCACAGATTTTATTGTGATATGCGAATTGCTTATAGATAAGGTATTGTGGAGTATTAGACTCAAGTTTAATTGATTTATCTTGTGATGTATGAATTATCTCCCTTTGTAGAGAACAGGGAAGGTTCAGGCCCAAGTTAAAGTCGTTACATGTGTGAATTACCTCCCTTTATACAGGATACAGGAAATATGGTATTGCTGTGCATCAGGCTCAAATGTGAATGATCGTGCTAAATGGAAAAAAAATATTGTCTAAATAATTTTTAAAAGGATCAATGGAAATTAGGCAAGAATTTGGAGTGTCCCAAATGGCAGATTAATTGCAGTTATAGGTACCAATAACCACAAGGGCCAGATTCATTACAAAATTAAGAGAAGCCAATGGTACATGTATATGAAAAAGAGTTTTTTACATACCACTGGCATTTGTTTCAAATTTTAAAAACCCACCAGAAAAGGCACCAGATGTGATTTTGTATCACTATTTCTAAATATAATAAATACATGCAATGAATGTTAGATAACTTATATTAATCAACAAATCAATAGTTAGGGTGAGTAATGGTGTTTAACGTCTCAGTCAAGAATATTTCACTTCAAATCAATAGCATTGGGTTGTAATTCCTCCTTCAACATCTTGGGTCAGAGGAGATCATTGCGATTGCAAAGTTATGTTCCCCAAGTGAAGTGGAAGGACATAGTGTAAACTTCATTTCTTTTGCCAACATTTTGTCTGCTACTTTTTCTCTAAGCCATTTAACATAACATTATGAAGCTTCCCAGGAACAATCCTTGGACAGAGTAAATGTGCCATTTGTTATCATATTTTGATTATGCACATTGTTTGGGTGTTTCCCAGTTGGGGTTCGTTTTGGGGACACTTTTTGCAACGGCATCATATTTTAGTTATAATACATGTAGTTTGTTTTATATAAAAAATATTGTCCACTTCATATCAGGAAGTAATTGTGATACATTGTATCAGAAAAATATTTTTAAGGATTGGAAAATAAAAAAAATATGTTTAATAAATTGTATGAACATTATATTTTATTTTTCAAGCAAGATTTGAGTTTTATATTTGGCATTCTGGTTGACTGGAATTTATTTAAGTCTCAATTAAGATTATTTCATTGGTATCAAGTTGGTCAGTTCTTACATAGTTGGGGAAACTAGTGCCAAGAAAACTACCAACCTTCAGAAAATGTATGAAGTTGGTTAGTTCTGGCATTGTTGAAGGAAACTGGATTGACTGGAGAAATGACAACCTTCAGCAAAAAACTGACAAACTTGCTCACTGTAGTAAAAACGGTTTTAATGATTACTTTAAGCTGTCGTGCAGGCAGTTGATCTTCAGGAAGTTCAAAATGCATTAAATAGTGATTTTTGGTGTTTTAATTTTTACTATTTTAAATATGACGAAGGAAAAAGAAAAAGTGTAAAGATTATATGATGGCTCTGTGTTTTAAACATGATTTTTTAAAATTTTGATGAGAGTATGAACTTTCAAAACATTCACTGTGCCATTACATTAATTAAGTTCTCCTTGCCGCTGGTAAATCACTACAGTTGGTAGTGTTCTGGCTTCTTAAGTGTGAGATCGTGGTTTTGAGCCCCGGCCAGGTCTGACCAAGACTTGAAAATAGGCTATGTTTCCATTCCTGGTAGCCAAATCGCCATTGGCTACTATTTTCTGAGGAATTCTTTCAAAAAGTAACCTATTTTAGCAAATTTGTGGGAAAATACTTTAAAAAGCACTATATTTTAACAAATTTTGGAAATTTTGCTACTAATTATTTTAAATTTATGGAAACCAAGAATAGGTAGTGACTGTTCTTTCGCTAAGCACTCGGCATTTAGAAATGAAGTCACTAAGAGACTATTAACACTGATGTCCCGTGTTACGGCAGACATGATGCTTTAACCAGCTTAGCTTCGGGACTTTCCCAGTACCATGATTGCCCTGTGTGCATTGCAAAAGTAAAAACATTTCAGTCACTTTATCTATATTTGGTGATGTCTCTATATAAGGGGAAATATTCTTGACTAGGACAGAAAAACTACTCAATCAATCAGCTTTTACTTACAATGTGTTTCAAATTCCCATCTCAAGTTTATCAATGAAGTCGGAAAATGAAGTTGTATATTTGCAATGATTGTTATAAGGCATTGTAGAACAGTCACTATAGCCCTGACTAATTCCAAATGTATTGAGTCTTTATTGACATCCGACTTTGAACAGACACATGTAGTCAGGCACTATGTGGTTTAAGTACATGTACGCAGTCTTAACTTTGCTGCCTATATCGTAATGAGACCACTACGTGTATGGTAGCTCATTTGGTAGTTTTCTCTCCGTATATGAGAAGTTGGGGTCCGAACTACTGTGGAGTCTGAAAGTGGCTTGGAAAAAAGAAATCTGTTCTTTCAGCAGTACTCGGTATTTAGAAATGGAGTCATAGTGTCCTTCGGAAGAGACTTTAAAATCAATGCCCTGTGTCACGTGACACACTCAAGAACCTTCTTGTGCATTTTTGTTTTGGTGTTTTGAATTTCTTTATGGCTCTTGCCCCTGCTAAACATATTCTATTTATTAGTAATTTCATTATTTCATTTCACATCATAAAGAAGACGCATTTTGTTGTTCGGGACATTGTTTGTACGTGAATCGACTTTATTTCCGATTACTTGATTTCAAACAATAAATCACCGATTATCATAAGAGAAAGTAAATAAATATTTAAGTTGCCAATCTTTGTAAAATAAATATTTTAATTCTTTGTTAAAAACGGGATAAAGAATGTTTTAGATGTGTTTTAATATTGACATAACTTTAATTATATGGGTTAAATCCGTGTTTTATATTGTTGGAGATTTTCACCCTGAATGAACCTTTTAGACGACAAGTTTCTAGTACTAACTTCTAATTTGTACAGTGTTGTTTCTTTTGTGTTTGAGTAGTTCGTACTACCGAGATACTTTGAGGGAGGTATTGTTTTTAAACTGTTTGATTAACTTACTTATCTACAGTACAGACCTGTCAAAAGTTTAACATAAAGTTAACAAATAAGTACCGACACGATCGGCAGGTTATCTCGGTTCCACGTTACCTATAGCTCTGCAGATGCTATCTGTCTCGGCTGTTTTTACGGCCACCTGGTACCCATATCTCGACCACTCGTCAGCTAACAACTGCGGTAGCTCAGCTAGTAGAGTGCCTGCTCCGTAAGTGGGTGGTCGTGGGTTCGAACCCCGATCAGGTCTGACCCAAGGCTTGAAAGTGGGGAGTGACTGTGAAAGTCGCCGTGGTTCTTTCTGATGGGAACTTAAAATTAAACGAGGTCCCGTGTCACGGAAGACGTGGCACGATAAAGAACCCTGCTGTATAGTGCCATCAATGCAACGCGCAGACAAAATTTCCGCACTTTCGCCTTTAGCTGGCGACGTATCGATATAAGTGAAAAAATTTTGACGCGGTTTTTTAACACCATTACTCAACTTAACCACTCGTTAGCCGAGTTTTGACGTTAGCTCATTGTTAAACTTTTGACAGGTCCGTATATTTATATACTTATCAGTGTTAAAATGAACTTTTTAAAACCTATTGTCATATAAGTATCGATTTCCACTACTCTCAGGTAATCAAATTTGTCATGTTTAATGCATTTTATGTGAACTTAAACGCTAATGAAATTTAACTTCTTCTATATAATGCATTGTCATAGAATCAGGCGTTAATGAGTAGAATATTGAAGTTAAACAAACTGAATAGAAAGTCGTGACATTTTGTCACTAACGCATTTGTTTTATTTATATGGTATCTGCAGTCGTTTTTCGCCCTACTTAACGTATGGAGTATTGTACAAAATGGCAGAATACTAAATGTCCGATGCACGAAATGCCCTGTATTCTGTGTGTTAGGATGTTTTATACACGTACGTTTTGTATCTAATCGTTCTTTGCCCTACTAAACCTTTT
Organism: Anadara kagoshimensis; assembly: GCA_021292105.1. NCBI lineage: Eukaryota > Metazoa > Mollusca > Bivalvia > Arcoida > Arcidae > Anadara > Anadara kagoshimensis. Next base: position 43,672,018 of record CM037858.1, read on the forward strand.
GAGTATAATACGAAATTACAATAGTACTACATTTCGGACGAAATGTCTTGTGTCCTGTTTTTTAGGGTTTTTTAAGCCAGGTTAAATGTCGGAATGGCCAAGCTGAAAACTTTGTTCAGGACCTAACGGACTACAAACAAAATATATTGTGAAGATATCATCAACAAAATGTTTTTGGTAGGCAACATATTTGTTGTGTTGGCAATATAATTTTTGGTATACCAATGGATACAAACTGCACTAATGTTTCCCAATGCTTTCCGCTTTGTTTCTTTTTTAATATGAAGCAGAACTTGTGTCGATTCTTGTTAAATCTCGCCAAATCAATTCAGCTCTACACACAGATATATAGATTTTTGGATTATATATTAATGGAATCTATTCTAGTGAGCTTGAAACAAGGTACGACTTACTTGTCAAGTAAGTTCTGCGTCATATCTGGACTTATACTTTAGTCTTGACACCTCGAAAGGTTACATTTAGATCTATATGACAAATCGGATGAGTTGAACTTCAACTTCATTTATATTGCCAATTTCCCTTCTATGCAGCAATTCACTTGGACTTATAGTGTTTTTGTTTCAAAGTTAATACGCAATGCACATGATAGAGCTTGTTCCCACTACGGATATGTTTGTAATCAAACTGAATCGAGTAAACATTTTTACTCTACATTTGTGATTGCTTTATCCAAAAATGATTCAATTATCCATTGTTTCAATCATATAGTTTCAATCATGTTGATTGATCAGATTTTTCTGTTACGTTTTCATGAATGGATTGGCTCTCAGTGACGTCATCTAATTTTGGACGACGCGCAGAGACATTTGAATTCCTACGCCATAGCGATGCTATTTTTTTTAATTGCTACCACTGCATTGGTTAAATTGTTGACTTGTTGTTGAATTTTTTTTTATAAATTGAATGATAAATGATTTTTTTTTGTTATGGAAGTATGAAAGAATTGGACATTTTGCACACTGAATTTCATTTCTATAACACTGTTCAAAACAATTTTACAAGCGAACAAAGCTTCATATCATCCTGCTGTGTCCTGACGAACATGTTTTAAGATATACTAGTCAATATTGTAACTAAATAAATATGATACAAGTAAACAAATAGTCACCACAGACTTCCATTGAAAAATGTAAAATCCATAGATTGAATTTAAAATTTATAAAAAACAACATGTAATTATTTTTGATTGACATTAAATCATGACGTGCGGAAACATTTTTCCGACATTTCTAAGGAACACTGTGCGTTATTAATGTCACATATGTCAGTCAAAATCTTTATAACTTGTTTATGTAATCTCCTCACTATATTAAATAAATAGATTTCAAATATTTAAATAATTTAACTATATCTGCCCTGTAATTTTATTTATTTAAAAAAGTGTTTTAAAAATCGGATAAATACACACATTTGGTACAGATCTGTCGAAGGTTGGAACATTAAGCTTTCGAAATCTGAGTGACGAATCGACAGCCCATCTAGTCCCCACGTCACCCATATCACGGAAACTGCTATCATTTTATGTCTGAAGTTTTTTGGACACTAGCCGCGTATTCCTAGTTCGGACATTCGACAACCAAGCCTCGACTTTTATCTTTAAGTTCGGTGTTTAACTTTAGACAGGTCTGTACTATCCATGGAACATTTCAGTAATTCATAGACCTCTTATTCTATTGATCACTTAAAACCGTCTATATAGATTCACTTGTTTATCTATACCGATTTCGTATTGATCTTTATTGTGTATGAACATTTGGGTCTTTTAAAAGTCATTAAATGACCAATTCTGTATTCGATTTAATTGTTTTAACCTCGCGTATTTTGGCGTGTCAATTGTACCACGTGATCAATCTTGTTTGTTTACTGATCGGCAATACACTACTTATTTGAAGTTATTCGTTTTAAGAGGATCGCAGTGATAATATTATTCCACTGTGTTAATATTGAGCCAAGAAAGAAATACATAACTTTGTGATGTTACACTAGTACCATTGTGAAAAAGAAATCTGTTATTTGATTGTGGATAAATATTTATTTTTTATAACAATTATAGAAAAAGATATTTTATAAATCGTAATGAAGTTAACGGAGTTTAGTTAAATAATGTCAAGTTGTGAAGTTACTCGTTTAGTGTGACTGTTTAATTTAAGTAATTCGAGGAGAAATAATAAAGATCTTTAATTGAAGATTAACTTTAGGACCAATGAAGACGGAAACAATGAACCAGAGTATGTTTGTTACCGTTAGGTTTGGAGGTAAGTTGTTCATCTTCACGCTTAATTAAGGGAGGAATTTATGATGGTCTAAGGTAGTCTGACTAATCGGTCCACTTAATCCCCATTTTATTTTTTGCCCTGTTAGAGATATGTGACACAATCCCCCAACAAGAAAAATAATAAAATGGGGGTTTAGTGGACTGATTGGTAGGGCTAAGACTAAGGGACCTCGATGGCTGAATAATCTAAAGCGCGCGTTCTTACGGATCATCGTGTAGGTTCGAATCCCACTTAGGGTAGGTCCTAGTGTGAGAAAGTTTGTTCGATTACCGAAGACCGGTGATTACTACGGACACTCCAGTTCCCGACTCCATCATTTCTGAACTGACCGCGAAGAAACAACACTAAAAACTCTTGACTGGTTAGTAAATGGTAAACACCATTCAAAAATATGAAAATATTATTCTCTAAATGTTCCGACTCGGATACCAATATATATGGTATATATAAGATTTACAAAATAAAGTCGTTCTTTATGTATCACGTTTATCATGTATGTTATATCTAGTAATACTTTACAATGGTGTATTCCGTGCTACAATACCCACTCGTTAAAGAGACACCAATTTTTACGTCTTTATTTGATTGCAATCTTAAATAGTCTAATTAATTCCTATGAATCGGACTTTGTACAAATTAAATACAGTGTTTTGTTTATGGTTGTGATAGATTTGTATATCTTTTTGTATAATGTTTTTGACACGTGGTTATTCTTTTAGCTTTTATATTACACGTGGTTATATGACAGGGATATACCCCGTAAATATTGATATATTAATATGACGACTTAATTTTATAAATAATGGAATATATATATTGTATACATGTATACAGGTTTCATGTACAATTTATGATGTATTTATTAGAATATTACATTTGTGTTAGTGGTAACGTGTTCGTTAAATTAAAAAAAAATTACGAGTCTAGGTAGTTAGTTCCATCTTGAAATTTTAATTTGACGTTAGTCATATCAGGAGTCCATTATACCGGAAGTATATCGACCTTTTTTTGAAGATTTGTTCCAACTTATTGCAAAATGTCCAAAGTTGTCCAAATCCGCCCTGTAGTATCCTGTGTTAAAAAATAGTATACATGTACATGTAATACAACATTATGATTTCCATGTATTTCGATTGATAAAACGAGACACAAATGAAGCTTCTATAATACTTGGCTTCCATATGTATAGCCAATGACGCAAACCCACAATCCCGTTTAACCTGTTGGATAAATGCATTTCAAGAACTTAATTTGTTTGATGCTGATATTAAGAATATCATGGATTTAGTACTAGTAATTGTAACACTAATGTAACATTGTTATTGTTAAGTTATTACTATGGAAACCTCTTGTTAGGATTGAGATACTCTTATGAACGAATACAATATAAAATGTTTCAATTCTTGAGACTATTGCTATTAACCTATGTAACCCCTTGTTAAGAATTAACCGTAAATGATATAAACTAAATTTCATGATATTGATATTCCTATTCTTGTATGTTTTGTGTAGAAAGAGTCATTTTTGTGTAAAAAAATCGAGTAAATAACAAAATATATCTTCTACATGTGCAGACCGTATGAAGGATAAAAAGCAGTATTTTCAAACAGACATCCGTGTCCAAATCACAATCCCAAAAGCAAAGCAAATACTTTGAGAAGTGAGACTGGGTGCACTGAAAGGGTAAGCACCTTATCTCTCGCCTGCTACACCCACATGAGAAAATACGCTTTGAATTAATTCTTCTCTATAAAGTGTCAGTAATTTCTTATGCTAGCTCTGGTTCTGTTCTAGACGTTATTGAATCTATATTCTATAGTACAAATCTTTGTGGACATCAACAGTGCTTTATCATTGTGTTTATATTGACTGTACCTGTAAGGTGTAACGTATATGATAAGGTATTTAGTCAATAATCCTATTAATTCTGTTTTCCTGATTTCATTGTTAGAAGGAGATAATTATAAGCTGGAAGATCAGGTCATCATTTTATGAGATTCCTGTGTGTCAGACATTATATATGAACGATACAGTTCTGTCAAAAGTTTATCCATCTGTCCTCTGCAGTAACAATATAACGTCACCTCTTTAGCCATATCAACCACTGCGGTAGCTCAGTTGGTAGAGTGTTCGCTCCGTAACGATGGGAAGTCGTGGGGTTCGATCCCCGGCCGGGTCTGACCCTAGACTTGAAAGTGGGTTGTGACTGTTCTTTCGCAAAGCACTCGGCTTTACGAAATCAAACTCTTAGTTCTTTCGGATAAGAACTTAAAATAAACGAGGTCCCGTGTCACTGTGGGCTTGGCACGCTAAAGAACCCTGCTGTATAATGCCATCAGCGCAACGCACAGGCAAAATTTCTGAACCTGCGCCTATAGCTGGCGGTGTCTCGATATAAGTGAAATAATCTTGACTGGGACGTTAAACACCATTACTCAACTCAACTCTTTAGCCATATCATGGCAGCATTTTGGTCACTAGCTATTCGTCTCTCAGACACTCGGCAGCCGAAATTTGACTTCTTTTGGTTAGCTTATTGTTAAACTTTCGACAGGTCTCAACTGTATTTATGCAAAAATGACTAATAATAACTCGAAGGTATGTTCAACATGATGTTTTTACTTTGAATCAATTATCGAGTTATCGAATTTTTGTATTTGTGGAATGATTTGGTTACTTTGCATTTGTTATAAATTTTGACATTGGAATTATATGTACGTACATTCCAAGAAAATTTGGTTTTGGCTGAAAAGCTCAACATGAAATGACGGAATACGCAAAGCATTGTTAACATTTCTGTAAAAATAATCTTTTTGAATTTTATAAGTTTTGTCATCGAGATGTTTGGGCTCTTTGGTGGACATAGCCTCCGTTTCTCAGTAAATGATATACATTGTAGTACATTTGGTACACGTGTATCAATTATTGCATGCCAACAGGAGCTTTAGTTTTCTGGAAAATATATCCTATTTATCTCTGTCCATCACCATGTGCCAACAGTTTATAAGAACTTTGGCGTTTTTAACACATAAAGGCGTATTAATTAAGTAACACAACAGTTAATATGTTCCTAAAGATTGACATGATAATATATATCGAACACGGAAGATATGATAAATTGTGGATTTACACATCAAATATTTGCCGAGATTTTTTTTATGAAATAAGTAAATAGGCCATTTGAAATAGTAAGTTTAATTGGATTGCAATACGTCTAAATACCAATTAAAACCACCAGGCGCGTTATGTTGATATCTACAAATAAAACGTATATAAACAAAAAATCGATTTTCCGTTAAAATTTTTCGTGATTGGCTCGTGTTTTCATTCAATTTGGTATTTAAATAGGAAATGACTTTTGAAAGAGAATATCTCAAAACTTTATCGAAACACGTACAATTACAAAGTTATATTGACAATACACAACTTTCAGTTTTGTAATTTTGATTTGTCATGATTGACAGACAATACACAACTTTCAGTTTTGTAATTTTGATTTGTCATGATTGACAATACACACCTTTCAGTTTTGCCATTTTGATTTTGTAATGATTTTACGATGGCAAAGAGTGACACGAACTATATGATTTATGTTACGTGTGCAAGTATTTACCTATTACATGCACACATAGTAGTACATATTACTTGTGCACGTAATATAAAATATATTCCATGTCACTTCTGTGCCACCGTATGATTCCTGATAAACTAGCAATCTTAGACTCTGAAATTATGACTATTCATACCCCATATTGATTTAACAGACTGTTCGCCGTTTTAATGACTTTCCCCTTAGACTATTCTCTGTTTGTAAATGGAAAAGTCATGAATATTTTATTTTTAACTGTTAAAATTTTCCAAGTTAAATTATTACTGGCTTTCGGATATTTTGATTTTATGGTTCTGTTCCGGATAACCAGCCTAATTGGAACTTTCATTATCTTGTAGCCTCGAAGTAGTATCAAAGACAGCCAATAAAATGTAAAACCGTATTTTCACCACCGGGCTTTCCTGCCTGAAATGCTATTTATTTTTATATTTGACATTTAAAGTTTCCCCAGCCTTTTAAAGCATTACCGGCCTTTGGGTTTTCATTGTTCTTTTTTAGTTCTTATTTCCATTTTTTTTTTTTTTTTTTTACT